>JAVJIF010031460.1:0-397491 GCA_038442645.1 Agave tequilana
GGAGAAAATCAGAGAGATAGAAAGCGTATGAAGATAGAAAAAGCTGGATATTTCTGAATTTGAATTCTTCCCTTTCTCCAAACTTGATTTGATTTATCTAGAAATTCAATTCTGATCTGCAGCTTGTTGGCGAGTTGATTACTGAATATCACATATCAAATTCTAGAATTAGAAATAGTGATCAACAGAAGAATTGTAGCCCTTTAAGTCTTCGTTCTGTAGTATCTTGAATCATCAGATTTGAGTTTTGGTAGCGAAACTTATGATTAAAAAGCTAAACTATATCCAGCCTAAATCTGAATCTAAATTGCTTCATCTCATTCGTTGATCTTCTCTTTATCCATTTATCCTCTTGGATTTTCAGTTTATCTATCTTCAACAAAACCAATAGGGTTCTTAAACAATCCATTTTTCCCTTGAAATTAGATATATTATCTTATCTGATATATCCAATTTTCAGATAAAATAGCTTTTAGAACCTTTGGATTTGAATCAATCCCCTTTCTTTTGAACTTTTGAATTTAATTGGATAAATTTCATGATTATCTTCTCTTGATCATACCTTGCATGAATTAGGACATTAAGACAGGTTATTTGTAATATTCATTACAGAATTTATGTAGGAATGTAATAATATTTATGCAATATATGTGTCCAAACACACCCCCCGCACTTATCTTTTCCTCGTCCTCGAGCAAAACAAAGAGAAAAGAAAAACTAAACTGACCAAACCTAACTCACTTTCGTAGAAATCACGGTTGCACTTAGCACGTGCAACAAGCCGTTAAACCTCTAGATTACACCTAGAGGACGAGTTTTATCTCGTGAGGATTTTCAGTGGATTGCACCCACAAAATCCATGAAGAAAAAAATGAATTGTTAGTATTTTTTTTGAAAACGCATTTGAAAGAAAAGAATATTTGAAGTATTAATGTAAAATTTCAAGTAATCTATAAGTAATAGGATTATCAAAACTTAGTCATTCCTAAACTTAGTCTTTATTTAAAAACTTGTTTTAATCAAGAGAAGGATAAAAATTGTATTTCTCATCTAGTTTATTATTTTACCCTAAGTCATATGCACCTTGTGACAGTGAAATCTGGCTCAGAATTCTTCAACTCTAACTCTTATGCCTTATTTTTTTCTTTTTTTATTTAGAGGTAATATCTCTTAGCTCTATTAGGCTATCTAATTCGCCCATATAACGAGCCTTAGTCGGCGACTCCCAAACAAGACGATTTTAGGGCATCAGGTGAGAAAACACCCCAAGGACTTAGGACTCGAGCAAACAAGGCCACAAAACTAAGGATTTTTATTTATATGAACCACTTTTAGGAGTGAATACCTATACTTTATGAGGCACAAATACCCAGCTTAATCAGAGGATTTTTTTTGATATATATATATATATTTTATATAAGGCATAAGAATCTTTATTTTAGAACCTTAAGTGTGTAAGTGTATAAAGTATGCATATTTTCTTCCTAATCTCAAAATCAACCAAATAATTTTATTTTGACTAAGTATAAGAAATCCTAATTATGATCCTCTTATTTCTTAAAATTAACTTAATTTCTTATAAAAATAATTCAACATATTAATTTTCATTTCAAAAAGTTAAAGAAATGATTTTTTTAAATTAGTAAAGTTAGTATGTTAGTAAACCTCCCCCGCACCTAACTCATACATTGTCCTCAATGTATAAATGAAATGCAATAATACATGACAAGAAGAAAGAAAAATTGTCACCTCAAGGTGGTGGCTCCGGTGGTGATCTCATTGACCCAAGCGTTTCTTCCCAATCTAGATATTGTGGATTTTTATACAATCCACCTTTTATTTTCTCTTTCTTAATAACATTTTTATGCTCCCCAATATGAATAGGATCGTTCAAGATCCTAGCATGATATTTTTCCCGGTTACATGACCAATCTTGAAATATCATCATGGAGTCATATTGATCTAAACCTTGGTCTAATAGTGGAATGTGATTTTGTAGAATGGATGATTTGGGCTCAATAATGAAAGGAATAGGAACCGATGCTGACTCGGGAATAAAACTCAAATCAAGTTTATGTTCGAGAGTCAGAGTTAGTTTATGGGTTTGGTCCAAATCATAGAATTCAAGTTCACATTCATTTCCAATAATGGAATGTGCCTATCCAAAATAAGTGGTTCATGTTCAAGCTCTATATGGGTAGGAATCAGTGTTAGTTTCGGAATTAGGTCCGAATCGGGTAAGGATACTGAGTCAACATAGATTCAAAAAGTTAAACTGAATCACAATATTGGGAATCGGTGTCACATTCATCTTCAAGTTTAATCTCATTAAAATGAAAACTTGCCAATTTATCAGTGGGTTGATATTAGTCAAGTTCAAAGTTTTATGGTGAAATTGATTCATAGTTAAAATCTCCAAGATACCATGATTCTTCATCAATATGGTTGGAGAATCATGAATGATCGAAAATGTGTTAGGTAGAGTTTCCTTATTCCGATCATTAATTATGTTGACCAAATGACTCACTTTTGCTTCTAGCCTATTAAGAGATTTGAGACAATCCGTTTGGGATTGAATACATTTACTTTGGGACTGAATCATGAATTTCATATTCTTTTCTAAGTCAACAGGTTCTTCTTGTTGTGGTAGGACTTGAAAATTAGAGTAAGAATCTTGGATTTGAGAATTGTTTGGGAGAATTGAGTCCGCTATGATTTGTACTTGTCATGTGGACTCAAGGAAGGTTTCAAAAGTCTTTCTAAAGAAGATTTCTCTTCTATAGGTTGGTTTTGGTATGGATTATAGGAAACTGTTTGTTGGTAAGGTTGTTGATAGTAAGACTCGGGAGAGTTGTATCCCCACTGACTTGGTGAAGAATGGTGATGATTATCCCATTCTTGTTCATAATACTGGGATTGGGGCATATATTGATTCGGATAAGACCAATATGGCATACTTGGTTGGTTAGAGTTACGTAATGCCGGGTTGCAAATATCCGAATTGAAAGAGGTTGGGGTGAATATGAATTTGAGTTAAAATTAGAATAATTGTAATTAAAATCCATTTTCACAAGAACAAATAAAAACAAACAAATAAACCAACACAAAAATAAAGAAAAATCTAGCCTATGTTAGGGTAGAGCTTAGACCTAGACGACTCATAACTGTTGATTATCCACAGGAGGTATATTATAGAACCTGACCACAAGTTAATCGGCCAGGTAGGGGCAAGATTGGTGAGAGGTATCTGTGCCTAAGAAACGAGCCTAATTATACCAAACTACCAACCTTAGGGATTTCGCCCCTCAATCCCCAACCTTAGACACCGATTTGTCAAGAGTCAACTTCTAACAACTTTCCCCTTAGGTCAATCCCTATTTGAGTACGAGATGTCCCTAGGGCCAACGGCTACTCAATTTTATGTTAGGCTAGGTTAGTGAGTACGAAGATAGTTTTTAGGCTAAGGAAGGGTAATAATTTTCCCACCTTATCTTGTTTAAGGATATGCCCTTAGTCTTTTTAGTACAGTATACAAGTATAATGCAAAAGGTAACATTTAAGCAATACGAATCACTCAAATATATTTCCTAAACTATATGCAATGCACACATACCTTTACTCCAGCACTCTTCAACAGTAATGTAAAGAAACAAAATAGACAGATGCCTTAAGATGCAGGAGTCTAAACATTTTTTAGCATTTACGAAGCAACAAGTTACTGTTGATTAGAAATATGTGCAGAATGAGTTAAACAGATAAACTAATAACCGCAGAGAGCTAATCTCTGAAAAGCAACCTGCAAGAGACTACAGTTAGTAGTTCACCACAGTTGTGGGCTCTGATGCTCTGCCTTCTTGGACAGAGGTATAGAGTAGCAACATGTCCACAGCGGCTTCTAGTTTTCTATAATTAGCCCCTATACACCAAAATAAAGAAGAAAAAGGGATTAATTCATAAAATAAATTAAAAAGAAAGAAAACTTACCATCCCTCCTCAGTAACGGTGCCAAAATTATGATCGAGCCAAACCTGCATGAAAAAATACAGTAATTTAGAACATTGCTAGGGCCTCAATTCTACCGTATAGCTTAGGGCTAACGGGTCGTGATCCACAGGGAAGGACAGCGATGGAAGCGTTGTGTAAGTTTTTCTCTTTTAATTTATCAAAACTAGTTAATATTTACTTCTCAATTTTATAAAAAGAAAATAAAATTATTATGTTAAGTTCAAAAGGAGATGGTAGAAGAAGAGATTGTGGTGTTGTTGTTTTATTTATAAAAAAAAAGGAAAGACTAAAAGACAAGAATTATAATTCTAAACTAATGAACTAAAAAAGAAAATAAAAAGAGTATTTACCTCTACTGTTGAATCATAAAAAAACTTGCCACAGTATGAAGTAAAGCAAAGCAAATAGAAAGAGTAACTTGAACATGGTGCTTGGCCAGATTGAGTATGATGAAGAAAAGTGGAAAAACTTCATTGATGTCACCTTCAATATATGTCTCTTGAAAAAGAATTACAATAGTGTCACTCTATAATAATTCTTCCTCTCTTTTCTTATGTAACTCTCTCTAACCTAAAAGAAAATAAAAAATAAAAATTACATTGAAGAAGAAAGAAAACCTAAACTAAAGCTCTCTCTCTGAGATGGTGCCCTTTCTGCCTTCGAGGTATGAGGGTATTTATAGAAGAAAACTAGAAAGATAGAAAGTGCATGAAGATAGGAAGAGCTGGATATTTCTGAATTTGAATTCTCTTCTTATCTCCAAACTTAATTTGATTTACCTAGAAATTCAGTTCTGATCTGCAACTTGTTAGCGTATTGATTGCTGAATATCACTTATCAAATGATAGAATTGGAAAGAGTGATCAACAGAGGAATTGTAACCCTTTAAGTCTTATTTCTGTAGTATCTTGAATCATCAGATTTGCGTTTTGGAAACGAAAGTTATGATTAAAATTCTAAACTATATCCAGCCTGAATCCGAATCTAAATTGCTTCATCTCATCCGTTGATCTTCTTTTTATCCATTTATCCTCTTGGATATTTAGTTTGTCTTCTAGAAGTGATAAGATATCATTTATTTTCAGTGAAACCAATAGGGTTTTTAAACAATCCACTTCCCTTGAAATTAGAAAATATTATCTTATCTGATATATCCAGTTTTCAGATAAGATAGCTTCTAGAACCTTTGGATTTGAATCGATCCCCTTTCTTTTGAACTTTTGAATTTAATTAGATAAATTTCATGATTATCTTCTCTCTATCATACCCTACATAAATTAGGACATTAAGACAAGTTATTTGCAATATTCATTACAGAATATATGTAAGAATGTAATATATTTATGCAATATATGTGTCCAAACAACTACCACAACAAAGCTTGACAATAATGAACAAGATAAAAATGTTAACATTAAATTCTATAGAAGTATGATTGGTAGTTTGCTTTATTTGATGGCTAGTAGGCGGTATATTTTGTTTAGTGTTTGTTTATATGCTAGATTCCAATTTTGTCCTAAAGAGTCCCACTTGATTGCAGTAAAACGCATTATTAGATATCTTAAGGGCACTATTGGAATGGGCTTGTGGTATCTGAAGACTAGACAATTTTCAATGACGAGTTTTTCAGATGCCGACTATGCCGGTTGTAGAGTGGATAGGAAGAGTATTAGTGGAACTTGTCAATTTTTAAGAAATTGTCTAGTTTCATGGTCTTCCAAGAAATAAAATTCTGTAGCCCTCTCAACCGCCGAGGCGGAGTATGTTGCAGTCGGGACTTGTTGTACACAATTTCTTTGAATGAAACATACTCTTCTTGACTATGATTTGCATTATGACCATATTAAAATATTTTGTGATAACACTAGTACTATTTATATGACTAAGAATGCAAATCAATATAGTAAAGCTAAGTATATAGGAATTAGATATCACTTTCTTAGAGATCACTGTGAGAAAGGAGATATTGAAATTGATTATGTTTCTACCGATTTTCATTTTGCGGACATTTTTACTAAACCACTAGATTATAATAGATTTTTATTTATTTGTGGTGAGTTAAATGTTTGCATTATGAATTCATGAGTTTTGAAATTGCTTCATTTTTATTTCATATGGTTTCATGTATTTTCAATTAATACATGTGTTTTTATTGGTATCTCTTTTTTCTTCATGTATTTTTATTTCTTGTACACTTTTACTTCTTTTTGATGCATGACAAAAAGGAGGAGAGGTATTTGAGTTATTATCTATAGTTTTGATAAGGTTTTCATGGTTTTGATACTCACACCTTGTTTTTATATTATGAGCTTTATGTATATACATTTCCATTACCATGTTTATATGAAATGCCACGATTCATTGTTTTGATTCATTGCATAATATTTTTGGAGGAAGGAGGAATGGAAGGATGGTAGGCTATTTATGCATATTATTCTAAATTGATATATTCTTCATATATGCATCTATGTGACTAGCTTACATTGATAAATCTATTTGTAGTCATATTGATTTTTTTATACTTAATAGATTGCATAACTTGAGGGGCGAGCTTTTTCAAGCTCTTTTCTATCATTTATTTTTAAATAACTCAAACGTTTTGTCATCATCATAAGGGGAGATTGTTGGCCCAAGGTTACAATCACCGGTTTCTTATTTTGATTATAATAAGGCATATGTGATTATTTAGTACTAATCAAGTTCAAGTGTTTAAGTGTGTTTCAGGGTTCAAGAAGATTTAATGTGTTTCTTCCTCTAAAGAAAGGTGTTGAAGACTCAAAAGTATTCAAGTATGGGATTGGAGCTCAAAGCACTTGACGTCACCATTGGAGAAGCCCTCTTGAAGACATTTGTAGTCACTAAGAACCTTTAAGAGAATAGTATGTTTAAAGCGTAGAATATAGATTTGATGCTCAAAAAGTTACATACACAAAAATACACGTTTTCAAAATACAAGTTTTTATCGTATTGGTATTTTGTATGTTAGGTACTTGATACATGTTTCAAATTTTTTCAAAATTTTATATTTTGTTTAGAACATGTATTTCATTGCCTATACATTTCTATATCTCTTAAAAACCAACACAAAATATTTTAAAATTAGTTTGCATTTCAAAACAATCAGAAAAACATGTATTGGCCCAGGTTGGTCGACCGAACGATCGACCGTAGATTATTATAGGCCAAGACGGTTGACCGATCCTCTGGTCTGGGGTTGTCTATGTTGTGGATGTTAGTCGGTCGATCGACCGGTCAACCGCTAACCCCAAAGTTGACTGATAGGTCGACCAACTGGCTTAACCCTAGTCTCGGTTGGCTCATGTTTGGCTCGGAAAAAAATTAGAGGATCGTAATAAAATTTCCTTGAATCAATGAAAGATTACAACAATCTCAAAAATTCTGATTACAAGAGAGAGAAGATATTCAAGCTCAAATCTTCTTTTTATTTAATACTGGGTTCTTGATGTAGCGGTAGAAAGTGAATCTTGTTTTCTGTGGACCGGGTGAATGTCACAATCTTCTGGGAATCTTCTCTTCGGACTATGAACGGAGTAGCACAGCTCCTGTCTAATAAAATCTCAAAGAGACTTGAGGTAAGAACAAACTTGTACTCAGTAAGTTGTTAGAAAAGCTCAACTCTTTCTTCAGTACTCCTTCGACCAATTCCAACCTTTTCCGACCAAAACTTCTGACCCCTCTTCAGTAACAAACTTGGCCATATTTAAGGGTTTTAGGGGTAAAATTATCCCCTAAAAACCGGCCATAATGGGGGTTAACTCCCCTCATCACGTGGGCAGTAATTATCCCACTAATGAAGGCAGTTATACTGAGACGCAGAGCTTTTCTGTAGTCAGAACGCGGGCTTCGAGCCTCGCATTTTGGATGCCGACTCTGAACCTTGCTAGACACAGGTTTTGAACTCTACCAACGCGGGCTTCCGGCTCTGTGTCTTGAGATTGCAGTGATGTCAAGACGCAGACTTCAAACCTCGCGTCTTAGCACTGCAGTGATGCCAGGACGCGGGCTTCGAGTTTTGCGTCTTGGTCATTATAGTGCAGCTGGGATGCGGGCTTTGACCCTCGCGTCTTGGTACCGCACTGATGTTGAGGCGCGGGCTTCATGCTCTGCATCTTGGCATTACACGAGTGGCTATGTTTAGCCTTGGGTCTGGAGTATAGACTCTATTCTCTGATGACTTATCTTCAGTATTTTTTAGATAGTCTACAGAACCCCCTCCAAAGTTTTCAAAACTCCGTGGTTGACTGAGACGGGTTTCAAAATACTTTGAACTTTTCTTCTAGCAGCCATGTTCTCAAGACTGGACTAACAATCTTCTGAGATATTTTGAGCTTGACCTTGTCCCGATTTTGGTCTCCGTGAGTGTACTGTTAAACTCTTTGAAGCCACCAAAAATGATCATTGTGAGTGTCTGATACGCAGTCCAGACCTCCTCGGTGCTCTGAGCTGGTTGTTGGTGTACTGTTGAACCAGGGGGAATATCATCTGCTTGTGCCAGTGTACTGTTGAACTGATTACAGAAGTAAAGACTGAACGTAAGTCTTGCAGACGCAGAGGTCATGTTGCCTTGAAAACGCAGACCTCATTTGAAGTAGAAATGCGACTGTTTTTTAGTAGAGAGACGCGAACATTGAAGTGGAGTCACATCTCTCACTTTGTTGAAGTAATGCAGACTTCAAGATAGAGACGCGGAGTTCTCATTGTTGAAGAAATGCGGCTCTGCTATTTAGCCAAGACGCGAACTAGAGAATACTAAAAAGACGCAGCCTTCACTTTGCTGAAGTAACACAGACTTCAAGGTGGAGATACCGTCCTAAATGATTAAAAAGAAACTCAGGCTGCACTGAGTTTGTGATTGAGACGTAGCTCTCATTCGTAATGGAAACGTGGTCATAATTTATCAAGAGAAACACAACTCTGATTCATTAGGAGGACACGGCTCTTGCTCTTCGAGAGGACGCAGCTCTGAATTATTGAGAGAAATGCAAACCTGCATTCTTCAATTTGATAAAGGGGATGCGACCTTTAGGCTTGTGAAAGGACGCGGACTTCAGAACGTGACTCTGAATTGTTGAGGGAGACGCGGCTCTAACTCTTTGTGAGGATGCGGCTCTGGCTCTTTATGAGGATGCGGCTCTGGCTCGTTGAGGGGATACGATCTGAATTGTTGAGAGAAATACAAATTTGCATTCTTCAATTTGATAAAGGGGACGCGGCCTTCAGGCTTGTGAAAAGATGCAGACTTTAAGACGCAGCTTTTGAAGCATCACATGCAATCAGTCTTGAAGATCTCGTTGGGTCTTTTCAATGCCAAGTCAGCGTTTGACGGCTGGGGTGTGCGTCTTTGGGTTTTTTCGTAGTGAAAATCCACGGTCTTATCCAGACTAAACTTGATATTTGCACCGTAATTAAGGCTGTTAGTTTCAGCTTTTAAGAATGGCTTTAATTTTTATGCCATTAATTATCGGCCATTTTAGTGAGCCTATTTACTCTTAACAGTCATTCATCTTGACTGTTTCTCTTCGGGGGCATATGCTCTGAAGAACTCCGTCTTGATTGTCCATCTTCCCTTCAAGGGTATGTGTTCTGAAGAACAAAAAGTACCCAAAGCTTCCATGCTTTCTTTCAATCTTCTTCGAAGATTATCATTGTTATGTAATTTCAAGATTAAAAAGTATTGCTTGAAGTGCTTTCACGGTCGTGACTTGACAAATGAAGTCCAACTTCTAGAGAATTCTTCTTCGGATAGGAACTGGCTTTTGTTATGATAAGGCTCGATCTTTCTGAACTTCTGTCATCTCGGTCCATGAGGAGACGCCATCTCTTGTTCTCTTTCTGAAATCTTTTTCTTGGGATTCAAGCGTCCCTGCTCTGCAAACGCGTCTTTCACATTACTTAATGGTACACGGGCTTATTGATTTAAAGTCTAAGTCTCAAGTTCTTCAGACGCGAGTGTGGTGAACTCTGCATTTGGGTCTTGAAACACGAGTTTAGCATATGAAGCTCGCGTTTGGGGTTCTTAACTTAGAGAATTTCAAGTCTGCTCTTTCGAGCTCTCTGGGCGCGAACATGACAAGCCCTGCGTCTCAGATGCGAGTATGGCAAACTCTGCATCTTGAAGTTACCTCAGGTAGTTTTTAAGACTTGCATCCGCATCTTTGATTTATGCCTCGCGTCTCACATATCAGACGTGAGTCTAACACCAGACTGCATTTGGATCTATATTTTCTATCCCTGCGTCTATTAAATCTGCGTCTGGAGTTCATGACTTCAGCCTCGCGTTTGTGCTTCTGACTTCCTGTTTCTGTCTTTGCAGAATTTTAACCTTTGGGTTTTTATTTCTTGCAGGTTCTGGCCAAATTGATGTGCCAATTCTAGCGTCTTTGCCCGATTTATGGGGAGAATATTTGGACCGGCCAGCTTATTCGATTGGCGAGCACTCAGAAAGTCAGAGCTTCTGTATAAGGGCGAGGAGGATCTGCGCGGTTGTCGATACACATCAAGGCCTAATTGGATATGAAGCATCAGTAATGTCTCGGATTCTTCATGGTCACAGTGGGTATGGCGTATCTGAAGGTCACGGAAAGAGGACGTCACTAGTAAGGTCTCATATCCTTCCTTCATCAATCTTGTTCAAAGCAGTGACAGGAACAAAAAACCCATGCTCATTTGGTGACTTTCTGGTGGTAGAGATGCTTATTAAGCGAAGGATTACAACCTTGTAAAGACCTTCACACTAATTGGTCGGGTTGAATCAGAATGCTCCCTTGCATTTTGATCTCATGAAACACTATTGTTCTCAAGAGGAGGGGAAGTTGATCCACAGTTTCTGGCCATAGTCAAGAGGGCGAGCTTTGTGTATCTTCAATGTTTTAAGGAGTGAGTGTTTTTCATCGAAAATGATTGGGGACAAAACTTACAAAATATTGAGGTGTTGAGGAGCGAAATTACATGTAATTAAAAAGAAAAATACAGATAGATCTCCTCTGAGATTTCTAGAGAAGTATGCTGATAGGAATCTGATCAGCGCGCGATCACTTTATCCCTTTGACGATGCAATCGATCAGACGATCACGCTGCCTCCTAATAGGATTTTCTTCTCGCTTGGTTCTGGAAATTGAGTATTTGGAAGCAGGAGAATAAGAGAATACTTTCTCTAAGAATCTCTTTTTGAATTTTTAGCCAATCTCCTCTCTCTTGCCCGCTCTTGTTGGTCCTCCCCCCAGGCTCAGCAAGAGACTATTTATAGCCAAAATGGGGTGTAACCGCCCCCTTGAATTCAACAAGACTTAATCAGTCTTTAGCTTCGCGTGAGGCTACAAATGACCTTGCGGCGAAGCTATTTGCGAGCTTTTGGTGAGGCTAGTGAGTTCATGCGAACTCCTCATTGCCGTCATGGCTTAATCGTCTCCACTTAATGTGGGACGAAGTGAGCAGGTGTAACCACCCACTTAAAGTAACATTAATCTCGTTAAATTAGTGGGGTTCACCCATTAATCCTTTATATGAAATGGTTAATTGATGACCTGGTAAAGCTCGCTGCGAGCTAAGTCATGCGAAGTTAGGCTTTAGCTTAGAGCTTCAGCGAAGTTACCTTCATAGTCCCCTGCGAAGGTAAGACTTAGCCTATAGCCTCAGGCGAAGTTACCTTCAAGGCTTGGTGTGAAGTTAAGATTCAGCCCAACGAAGCTAGGGGGTAAAGCTTTTAGCGCGAAGCTCCTGGATCAGCCTCTGACGGGGCTCAATGTTGAGCTTCGATTGAAGCTAATGATCAGCCTCTTAGCGAAGCTATCGAGAAAGTTTTGGGCGAAGCTGTAAGTTAGCTCTATTTGGAGCCATAGTGAGGCTAGAGGCTATCCCCTTGGGGCTCATGCAAGGCTAAGTATTGAGCTAACTTAGCATCTTAGGCCTGCTTGGAGCTCTTCAAAGACAACTTTGGCTTACTGTCTGCTTCACTGGATTAATAAGGTCCAAGTCGCTGCCTTGTCTGTGGTCGTCAGATTGTCTTCTACTTAACTTTTATAAATGTCAATAAGTTAGATGTCGTTCAGACTGGTTGAAGATAAATATGAGAGTTTTGTCTTTTTAGAGTGTCAACAAGACCCCCTTCAAAGTTTTCATAAATCTGCAATGAATTGGTTCAAATTTCGAAATACTTTGAACTGCTTCAGAATAGGTTCGTCGAGGAACTGTATTAATTCATTTCTATGTAGCTTCACCCTTCTAGGTAGTTTCACTTTTGGGCTTCCTGAAGTAGCTTCGCTTCCAACAGGGTTGGATTATCAGTGCTCTGCCGGCGCTAGCCTTGTGCTCACTGTGATGGAACGATGTTCCATTCCCCAAGGCTAACCGCTTTTGTGAGTTACGAGAAGATTTCTCCCTCTTTCAAGACTTGAATAACTTCACCTACATTTATAAGGGAGATTATTCCCTTTTCGAAGTTCAATTAACTTCGTGTGTATTCACGAGGGGGACTATTCCCTTTCTCGAGGCTAAGCGTTAAATGCTTTAACTTCGTTCGTGCTTCTAGGCTTGAAGTGGCAGGGGCGTGGTTAGGCCATGAGGCCTATAAATAGAACTCTTGTAGTCTTTCTCAGAGAAAGATACTTTTCTCTTCTTGGAAAGTTTGTTTATGACATCTCCTCATTGCCCAAGCAAGGAAACTGAGGTCCCTGAAGTAGTGGGGACTTTCACTCTAGTTATTATCCAACCAAGAGCTGGATAGCCTCGGTCATCCAGTGGCTTTAGGGAGTTTATCTCCCTTAATTTTCTTAGCTTTATCAGCTATCTCAGGGATTGAATTCCCTTGGTCTTTGCATTTGGCTAATCTTTGGAGAAGGGTTTCAGGCCCTTTTTAACCTTCCTGGTGAAGCTAATATTCTACCTGATCAGGCGAAGCTCCTGCCTTGACCTGCTAGACCTGTCATATAGGCGAGGATTTAAGCCTCACCTTTTCTAGACCAATTTTAGCTTCGCCATATAGGTGAGGCTAGAACTTGGCCTTTTCGAGGTTGAGCCAGTCTTGTCATATAGGTGGTGCTAAGATTGTGTCCTTCTGGGCCAGTCCAGCCTTGCCATATGGGCGAGGCTAGGACTTAGCCCTTTTTTAAGGCTTGTCCGATCTAACTATCTAGGCAGAGCTGGGACCCGGTTTCTGCTAGGCTAGTCTAACGTTACCGTGCAAGCGAGAATATCCTCTGCTTATCTGAAGTTCATCTTCAGGGCATAACAGGGCCGGATCTGGATTAGCTTCCTTAAAGAACAAAACTTTGACTTAGCATTTCACCCTTTTTTTTTTTTTTTATTCAATACTAACTCATTTCCTGTTTATATTGCAGTACACTGTGCTCCCAATTATTTTGACCTGATGAAGGGGGACAATAGTATGCATCTTCATTCTCAAGTTCAGGCTTTGAACATAAGCAGGAGGAATATACTGGAGCAGCTGATGCCAACTACAGGAGAAAGCCAGCGGTCGCTTATCCGCGATGCTCTACATAGCTGCGGATTTGTATTGTATCACTTTTGCTGGGTCTCTACACAAGGTATGGGAAAGGGATGTCACCAGTAAGGTCTCGGATCCTTCCTACGTCAATTGTACTAGTGATACCATATAATAGACATATAATAAGTAGTAGAAATATATCAACATGTAAGCAGTAGAAATATATCAACAAGTCATCTTTTATTACCCACTCCCTAGCTGGGTGTCATCGGGTTATGTCTATAGTCGTATCTAGTTTATATCATAAATCATGTCGTCTAGTGGTGACGTGATAGAAGTGAACATGCAGGTGGGCATGCAATATGAACATGCAGGTGGGCATATGCAAGATAACCACAATACTGTGTTGTGCATATACAGTAATGATGTCTGCAAGGTATACAGAAAACATAATAGATGCAATGTAGAACATGCGTAGTAAGCCACCACTGAAAGAGTAACATGTACCAGGCAAAGTAATAAATATACATGTAACATGATAGCGGATCAATTATCAGGACCAGTAACAAGATAGCATACATGTATCAGGCAAGTCATGTCATTTAGACAATAGTAGCAATCAGTACCACCTAGTATGTTAATCTATCTCTTCCAGTGTCCCATACCACTGGCAGTTCATACTGGAGCCCGCACTCCAGTCGAACCCATCCGGACATGGCCTACGGGTACCATTATCTAAACGAGAGAGTGACCAAATAACAAGTGTTCCCGACGTCACTATTGTGTATACTGTTTTATTATGTTACTTGAAAACCTAAGGTCGAGGAGTTCTTATCGGGTAGGTGTATCCCGTGCATACCAGGGATCACGGCCTTAAACAAACCCCTGGCTGCTGAGACCAGGGCCCTCCGCTAAGAGGGGAGCATGAATCAAGTAACGAGAGCTCATGGAGCAATTGGTAGGCAGCACTACCGTCCCCTGCAGTGGGTAAACAATATGGATCCAGTACATTACCCGATAAGATCTAATCAACCGTCGAGTCTCCCCCATATCCCAGTTAGATTTATGATCTGATATATCAAGTATACAATGTAACCAGAACAAATACAGTACATGATACGGGTAACATGGTAACTGGACCTGAGCTCTGTTGATAACATAGAACAATATAACGGGAAACGAGAACAATATAACGGGAAACGATATAACGGGAACAATATAACGGGAAACGAGAACAATAGATATGGGAGTCCACATATCGTATATCAACAGCTCTCATGTCCAATAACGGGAGTATCCATATCAGTAACAGGAAACAATCATATAACATGAATACGATAACATGGAATAAGAATACATGTAATATGAACGGGAAGCGATATGATAAGAATAAAGAAACTATAATAGTGATATGTCGAGAATCCATGTAACGATGCTAACAATATATTTCATATCAGTATCCGTGAAGTGGTGTATTTATATATCGGTGGGACATGAATACAAAATAAGAGTGTGACGTGTCATGTAATAACAGTGGTCAGTGTCTAATCTCATGTATCGTGAATGATGATAACAACAATATGAAATGTGGTACTTATCCGTGTATTAGTGGAACATAAATGTGTAGCCCTAATCCGTGTCACATATCTGCGTATTCCTAGTACATGTCATAACAGTGGTCAGTGTATGTCCAGTGAACTACAGTAGCAGTGTAAGGATGATACCAGTGCATGACATAACGGTGTCTCGCATTCATGTATAGTGACAGTATAGTGTCCTAGCGTATCTGTAGAGCAGTATACATGTAACGTAACTGTGAGGCCCGAATGCCAGTGGTCCGTGTTCATGACATAAGAGAGATCAGACAGGCATTTTCTACGTACAGTGTTTATTACAGTGTTTTCATATAGTTTACCAATTAGGAAATATGAACAATAGGGATATACCGGTACTCATGTTTTAGTGATAGAAAGCAACCAAGTTCACTCTATATAATAAAAAGATAATTTATAAAATAAAAACACTCACAAACTAGCTATGGGAATGTCGCTCTCTTTCCCACGATCGCAACGGATCCAGAATCGTCCAAATCGGAGTCCGGATGCTCCCGATATCGCCCGAACACTAAAAATAATAAACATGGGTTAATTACGTAAATAAAAATATTAACTTGCAAATACTACAAAGTAGCGGGGGTTTTATGCAAAAGTACCTTTTGGATGAGGTTAGACGGGTTAACGGGTCGGGTTCCAATACCCAAACTCGTTTAACTTAAGTTATGGGTAATTGGGCTAACGGGTTATCGGGTCGAGTTTAAAACCCAACCCCTTAATTTATTAGGTTCGGGTTAGACCCGAACCCAAACAAACCAACAGGCAGCGGCAGCAGCAGCCTGCTGCTGCCACGCCCCTAAGCGGGCCGGCCGGCCAGCTCCGCTGGCCGGCGGCTATCAAGATCCGCCAGCGGCGGTCTAGCCGCCGGCGGTAGTCTGAGAGAGAGAGAGAAGAGGGGGGGAGAGAGAGAGAGAGAAAAGGAGAGAGAGAGATGTGACAGAGAGAGAGAGATGGGGGCAGGGCAGCCGCTCTCCTGTGCCTGGCCGCGTGGCTACGCTACTACGGCGGCCGACAGCGGCGACCGGCGGCGGCCCGGGCCCGCGTACAGGGAGGAAGAGAGCGAGAGAGAGTGAGGGTGAAGACGAACGGGGAAGAAGGAGGAAAAGAAAAAGAAGGAAAAGAAGAAGGGGAAAAGGGGTGGTGTCCGCTGGCGCCTGGTCGGGGCTCCGGCACCGGCGGCGCGCCGGCCGTGGTGCCCCACAAATTCCACAGAGAGAGAGATAGTGGGATGAGAGAGAAAGAGAGATTTTGTTCAACGTAAATTAGAGAGAGAAAGAGAAAGGGTTTTTATTTAGAGGGGGAGAGATAATGAAATGGGTTAGAGGGAGGTTAGGGGTGTCGGTTAATTAAAGTTGGTGGAGAAAGGCGGTGGGAAGAGTTGAGAAGGTTGGAGAAAGAGGAAGGAAGAAAAGAAATAGAAATTTAGGAATTTGAAAATATTATTTTATTAGGTAAAATTTTGACTAGTTCTGAACGGTTCCCAAAATTACATAAAATAGAGAATATTATCTTGAGACGTAATAAGAAGACGGTTTGAAGAAATTCTATCTGGTTTGCAGATTAAAAATCCCAGAGTGTCTCGCCGATACCGGGCGACACCGGTTTGGCCGGATTTTCGATAAATTCAGAAAAATCCCCAAAAATACCCGAACGTAGAGAATACGATTCTAAGACACATGGTGAAAGCGGATTCTAAAAATATAACTCTGTTTGTGAAATAAAAATCATAGAGCCAGTTATCGGTATCGGTCGACACCGACTACGGAGATTTTCCAAAATAATCCAGAAAAATTCCAGAAAATCCTGAAAAATCTACAATATTAGAAAATAATTTTTGAAATCAGCTCAATCGGACTACCATGGAGGTCAAATCAAATTTGTACGTCGTATCGCGTACTGATACGCTGATATGTACACCAGGGATCAGGGGGTTACATTTCTCCCCACCTTACAAAAAATTGCGTCCACGCAATTTCTATTCAGGTGTGAGAACAAGATTTCCAACCCCAACGCCTAAAGGTTACGGGTCCACGACACTTTCGCTGTGCACTCTGATATCTATGAGGAACTCGGACTGGAGAAGTGTTGTAGTGAACGAATACTAACGGATTGGAAGCAATAATATGCAAGGAAAGCGAGAAGGAAATCGGATATTCTGGTTGACATTTGTAAGGAAGGAATACAAAGGAGTCATGGAATGAATTGTCACGGACAGTGTATTCTTGTACTCGTCGCTGGAAGCCCCAAATTCAGATCCAGATAAGTTAATCTGAACCTGACTGTACTGTTGGTAAGAGCCCGAGTATGGACCCAGGTGGTTACCCACACCAGGTGTGAACCTAGGCTCTGATACCACTCTGTAACGCCCCAATCCCGCAGGTACGGGGACGTTATTGCGACGTACATACGTGAGGTGAAAACAACCTCACGCGTACGTTAAGCCTCAGTACAGGGAATCACCTCCATAGACAAAATGGTTCCAGCAGGAAATAAGTACAAGAATACCTGCAGAAAGGGGTTAGTGATCATAACAGATATAAAAACAGGGATAAATGAGATAACAGAAATAAATCACCAAGATACCTAGAAAGAGTCTCGATGAGGAATCTCCTATGTGACTCCAAGACACTATCTGATAATACGGTAGCTCGGATCTCCAACCTGGGCATGCAAACCCAGGGTCGTCAGAAAGCGACCTAGTGAGTGGTAAAATGAAGGAGGCAATAATATGTACTATAGTAATACAAGCACGATAATAATATATAATACATGATGTTGTACTAGTGATACCATATAATATACATATAATAAGCAGTAGAAATATATCAACATGTAAGCAGTAGAAATATATCAACAAGTCATCTTTTATTACCCACTCCCTAGCTGGGTGTCATCGGGTTATGTCTATAGTCGTATCTAGTTTATATCATAAATCATGTCGTCTAGTGGTGACGTGATAGAAGTGAACATGCAGGTGGGCATGCAATATGAACATGCAGGTGGGCATATGCAAGATAACCACAATACTGTGTTGTGCATATACAGTAATGATGTCTGCAAGGTATACAGAAAACAGAATAGATGCAATGTAGAACATGCGTAGTATGCCACCACTGAAATAGTAACATGTACCAGGCAAAGTAACAAATATACATGTAACATGATAGCGGATCAATTATCAGGACCAGTAACAAGATAGCATACATGTATCAGGCAAGTCATGTCATTTAGACAATAGTAGCAATCAGTACCACCTGATATGTTAATCAATCTCTTCCAGTGTCCCATACCACTGGCAGTTCATACTGGAGCCCGCACTCCAGTCGAACCCATCCGGACATAACCTACGGGTACCATTATCCAAACGAGAGAGTGACCAAATAACAAGTGTTCCCGACGTCACTATTGTGTATACTGTTTTATTATGTTACTTGGAAACCCATGGTCGAGGAGTTCTTATCGAGTAGGTGTATCCCGTGCATACCCGGGATCACGGCCTTAAACAAACCCCTGGCTGCTAAGACCAGGGCCCTCCGCTAAGAGGGGAGCATGAATCAAGTAACGAGAGCTCATGGAGCAATTGGTAGGCAGCACTACCGTCCCCTGCAGTGGGTAAACAATATGGATCCAGTACATCACCCGATAAGATCTAATCAACCGTCGAGTCTCCCCCATATCCCAGTTAGATTTATGATCTGATATATCAAATATACAATGTAACCAGAACAAATACAGTACATGATACGGGTAACATGGTAACTGGACCTGAGCTCTGTTGATAGCATAGAACAATATAACGGGAAACGAGAACAATATAACGGGAAATGATATAACGGGAACAATATAACGGGAAACGAGAACAATAGATGTGGGAGTCCATATATCGCATATCAACAGCTCTCATGTCCAATAACGGGAGTATCCATGTCAGTAACAGGAAACAATCATATAACATGAATACGATAACATGGAATAAGAATACATGTAATATGAACGGGAAGCGATATGACAAGAATAAAGAAACTATAACAGTGATATGTCGAGAATCCATGTAACGATGCTAACAATATATTTCATACAAGTATCCGTGAAGTGGTGTATTTATATATCGGTGGGACATGAATACGAAATAAGAGTGTGACGTGTCATGTAATAACAGTGGTCAGTGTCTAATCTCATGTATCGTGAATGATGATAACAACAATATGAAATGTGATACTTATCCGTGTATTAGTGGAACATAAATGTGTAGCCCTAATCCGTGTCACATATCTGCGTATTCCTAGTACATGTCATAACAGTGGTCAGTGTATGTCCAGTGAACTACAGTAGCCATATAAGGATAATACCAGTGCATGACATAACGGTGTCTCGCATTCATGTATAGTGACAGTGTAGTGTCCTAGCGTATCTGTAGAGCAGTATACATGTAACGTAACTGTGAGGCCCGAATGTCAGTGGTCCGTGTTCATGACATAAGAGAGATACGTACAGTGTTTATTACAGTGTTTTCAGATAGTTTACCAATTAGGAAATATGAACAATAGGGATATACCGGTACTCATGTTTTAGTGATAGAAAGCAACCAAGTTCACTCTATATAATTAAAAGACAATTTATAAAATAAAAATACTCACAAATTGGTCATGGGAATGTCGCTCTCTTTCCGACGATCGCAACGGATCCAGAATCGTCCAAATCGGAGTCGGATGCTCCCGATATCGCCCGAACACTAAAAATAATAAACATGGGTTAATTACGTAAATAAAAATATTAACTTGCAAATACAACAAAGTAGCGGGGGGTTTTATGCAAAAGTACCTTTTGGATGAGGGTAGACGGGTTAACCGGTCGGGTTCCAATACCCAAACCCATTTAACTTAAGTTATGGGTAATTGGGCTAACGGGTTATCGGGTCGGGTTTAAAACCCAACCCCTTAGGTTATTGGGTTCGGGTTAGATCCGAACCCAAACAAACCAACAGGCAGCGGCAGCAGCAGCCTGCTGCTGCCGCGCCCCTAAGCGGGCCGGCCGGCCAGCTCCGCTGGCCGGCGGCTATCAAGACCCGCCGGCGGCGGTCTAGCCGCCGGCGGTAGTCTGAGAGAGAGAGAGAGAGAGAGAGAAGAGGGGGGAGAGAGAGAGAAAAGGGGGAGAGAGAGAGAGAGATGTGACAGAGAGAGAGATGGGGCAGGGCAGCCACTCTCCTGTACCTGGCCGCACGGCTGCGATGCCACGGCGGCCGACAGCGGCGACCGGCGGCGGCCCGGGCCAGCGTACAGGGAGGAAGAGAGCGAGAGAGAGAGAGTGAGGGGTGAAGACGAACGGGGAAGAAGGAGGAAAAGAAAAAGAAGGAAAAGAAGAAGGGGAAAAGGGGTGGTGCCCGCTAGCGCCTGGTCGGGGCTCCGGCACCGGCGGCGCGCCGGCCGTGGTGCCCCACAAATTCCACAGAGAGAGAGAGAGTGGGATGAGAGAGAAAGAGAGATTTTGTTCAACGTAAATTAGAGAGAGAAAGAGAAAGGGAAAGGGTTTTTATTTAGAGGGGGAGAGATAATGAAATGGGTTAGAGGGAGGTTAGGGGTGTCAGTTAATTAAAGTCGGTGGAGAAAGTCGGTGGGAAGAGTTGAGAAGGTTGGAGAAAGAGGAAGGAAGAAAAGAAATAGAAATTTAGGAATTTGAAAATATTATTTTATTAGGTAAAATTTTGACTAGTTCTGAACGGTTCCTAAAAATTACAAAAAATAGAGAATATTATAATGAGACGTAATATGAAGACGGTTTGAAGAAATTCTATCTGGTTTACAGATTAAAAATCCTGGAGTGTCTCGCCGATACCGGGCGACACCGGTTTGGCCGGATTTTCGATAAATTCAGAAAAATCCCCAAAAATACCCGAATGTAGAGAATACGATTCTAAGACACATGGTGAAAGCGGATTCTAAAAATATAACTCTATTTGTGAAATAAAAATCGTAGAGCCGGTTATCGGTATCGGTTGACACCGACTACGGAGATTTTCCAAAATAATCTAGAAAAATTCCAAAAAATCCTAAAAAATCTACAATATTAGAAAATAATTTTTGAAATTAGCTCAATCGGACTACCATGGAGGTCAAATCAAATTTGTACATCGTATCGCGTACTGATACGCTGATACGTACACCAGGGATCAGGGGGTTACAGAAAGAAAAGCTCTTAGCAGAGCTAAGCTTTCAGCGAAGCTAAAGAGGTGTTTCCAGCTAAGTCAGAAACGAGCTCTCAGCAGAGCTAGTGCAAAATTTCCTGCGAAGATAAATATGAGCTCTCAGTGAGGCTAAAGCTCAGTGATTGAGTTGGACCTGCACACAAGAGTACAGAATTTTAGAACTTAAGAATAAAGAGTGCAAGGTGCTCAATTCTACCACTATAGCAAGTGGCTATGCGGGTCGTGATCCACAAGGAGGGACTAACGATGGAAGCTTTTTAAGCAAGTTATCTTTTATGCTACAATTAATGGTTAAAATTCTTCTTTTAGTTCTTAAAAAGAAAAGAGAAAAATGGAGTTAAAGTCAAGTTAGAAAGAAAGTGATAAAATGAGAAGATGGAGAAAATAGAAGTGATATATACAAAAAAATTGAAAGAGTGAAAGAGATTTGGGTGATTATGGTGTTGGTGATCTACACTAAAAGTTACAAGAAAAGAAAGAAAAACTAAAACCTAAAAAATATACTTACCTCTTCGGCGCCTGCTTACCTTTTACCCGTATCGACGATGTACCTTTACTTGAAGGGGAGCGAAGCATGACAGATGAGATCTTCCCCATTCTCGATTTATACTATAAAATGAAGGGGCGAGCTATACTACCATCGAAATGGATATCCATCACCATAAGCCATCAACGGAACTTGCAAGGATGAGGCAACTTCGAGACTAATTGTTTCATTTGGATCCACAAATACAGAAGAGGGAAGTAAATGAAAACAAGAGTAAAGAAGAAAAAACTTCAATTTGATTCAAATAACAATGGAAGAAAAGATCACTTACACTGGTGTCACCTTCAGTACAAGCTTGCTCTCAATCCTCCATGAAAGTATCCTCTCCTCTCAGTTACATAAAGAAAATAAAAATTACATGAAAGAAAATAAAAAACCTAAGTTACAAACTACAAATTAGCCTAAATTCTACTCTTTGCATGGTCCTTCCCTTTTCCTTTGAGATTGCAGGTATTTACAGGAGAAATGCAGAGGGTAGAGGAGTATGAAGATAAGAGAAGCTGGTTATTTCTGAATTTGAATCCTCCCTTTATCTCCAAATTTGATTTGATGTGGATATTCAGTTCTGATCTGCAGCTTATTAGCGTATTGATTATTAAATTTAACTTATCAAATGACAGAATTAGAAATAATGATTAACTTAAAAATTGTAGCCCTTTAAGTCCTCTTTCTGGATCATCTTGAATCATTAGATTTGAGTTCTGCTAGCGAAAGTTATGATTCAAATACTAAAATATATCCAGCCAGAATCCGAGTCAAAATTGTTTCATCTTATCCGTTGATCTTCTCTGTATCCATTGATCCCTTTAGATTTGGACTCTGTATTTGACGTTATCCTCGGTTGATCTTTAGCTTTAACCGCTTGATTCACCAAATACTGAATTTACCAACTAGATTTGGGATCATCCTCCTCTAACCAAATAGATCTAATTAAATCTAAATTTAACTGATATTTATTTGATTTTATCCTCTTTCTCCCTATGATTATCTTCTGCAAAATAGACATTTAAGATAAGAAATTTAGCAGATTTATTACATGATAAATGTGGATATGTAATAAAGAATAGTGCAATAAATATGTGCAATCACACCCCCACACCTATCTTTTGCTCGTCTTCGAGCAAAACAACAAAACTAAACTAAAGATTATTAGATCACTTTCGCAGGTCACGCGATTGCACTGAGCTTGTGCAACAAGACGTTAAACCTCTAGGTTACCCCTAGAGAACGAGTTTTGTTTCGTGAGGGTTTTCAGTGGATTGCACCCACAAAATCCATAAAGAAAGAGAAAAATGCTAATATTTTGAAAACACATTTTGAAAGAAAATATTTGAAATATTTTTGTAAGACTTAAGTAATCTATAAATTATAGGAAAACTGAATTTTTTATTCCTAAACTTAGTCTCTATTTAAAAATTTGTTATCAATCAAACTAAGGAGTCAAATTGTACTTCTCATCTAGTCAATTACTTTACCTTAAGTCATATGCACCTTTGTGACCATGAAGTTTTGACTAAGGGTTCTTTAACTCTAACTCATATGCCTTATATATATATATTATTTTTGGTGATATTATTCCTTAGTTCTGTTAGGCTTTTTAATCTTCCCATGTAACGAGCCTTTAATCTGTGACTCCCAAATCCAACGGTCTTCGGGCACTGGGTGAGAAAACACCCCAAGGACTTAAGGACTTAAGCAAACAAGGCCACAAAACTAAGAATTTTATTATATGAATCGCTTTTAGGTGTGAATACTTATGCTTTAGGAGGCACAAATACCCAGCTTAATCAGAGGATTTTTATAGATATATTTTTCTTTTTTTCTTTTTTTTCAAACTTATCTAATCATCTTTTGCATAAATACCAAGGCTTGCTTAGGCCAAAGCACCTAGCTAATCAATAATTAGATTTGTTTATTTTTCATAGATATACATACATACATACATATATATATATATATATATATATATATATATATATATATATATATATTTTATAAGACATAAGAATCTTTATTTTTGAACCCTAAGTATATATATATATATATATATATATATATATATATATATATATATATATATATATATATATATATATATATATATATATATTTTATAAGACATAAGAATCTTTATTTTTGAACCCTAAGTGTGTAAGTGTATAAAGTGTGCATATTTCTTTAAGGCAAAGATCAAGACTAAATTACTTTGACAAATTATCTTTCTAATCCTAAAAATCAAACAAATAATTTTATTTTGACCAAGTATAAGAAATCCTAATTATGATTATCCTATTCCTTAAAATTGACTTAATTTCTTACAAAAAAAAATATGTCGAAATATTGTTTCTATTTTTAAAAAGATTTTTATTAGAAGTAAAGAAAATGTTAATAATATTTTTTTAAAAAAAAGGAAAACCTAAGTTATGTTAGAACCCTCCCCCATACCTATCTCATGCATTGTCCTCAATGTATGAATTAATGCATAGATGCAAGAAAAAGAAGAAAGGGAAGAAAAATATTACCTTAAGGTGGTGGTTCCGGTGGTGGTCTGATTGGTCCACAAAATGCGACCCAATCGAATTTGCGTGGAGTTCAGAGGAACCCACTAGAAATCTCTCTTATATAACCCACCAAAATGATGTACACATGAATGATTTTTATTAAATATTTTACCCCATCTAATTTTCAAATTTCATAATTAATTTTGGAGTCAATTTTGTCTACCGCCTTGTCCCAAAATGGAGTATGAAAAGATGGAATGATTGACTTGGACTTAGAAAGTACGAGAACTAATACCGGCTCAGGAAGGTGACTTAAGTCAAGTAAAGGTTCAGGAGTCGAGATTGGTTCAGGAAGTGGGTCCAAATCAAGAAGTTGAAACTCAAGTCCACATTCATTTTCTCACAATGGATTGTGACTTAATATTGGTGATTCAAGTTCAAGAATGACAGATGTGGGAATCAAAACTGACTCTAAAATATTACTCAAGTCAGGTAACAAAACAGGAGTCAATATTGATTCGAGAATTTGAACTGTATCACAAATTTGAGAATCTAGGTCACATTTCTCATTGAGTTCAATTTCATAAAAATGAGAACTTGCCAATTTGTCAATGGAATTTTCAAATGTATGAAATTGGTCAAGTTCAATATGATGATCATAAAAGATTGGCAATTCAATTTTATGATGAATTGGCACAGGATCCAATGTTGACTCGGGAAAAAGATTAAAATTAGGTGAAGACACCAGGTCATTATTGAATCAGGAAGTAGAATTGAATCACCCAGTTAAGGTTCAGGATTATATTCATTCTCACGTTCAATTTCAGGAAAGGGATAACGTGCCAAACTGTCAATGTCATTTTCAAAAATTGGAGTTTAGGCAAGTTCAAATGGGTGTGCTGAATTGGAATCTTGTTCTCCTAAACAACATGATTCTTCGGCTCTAACAGAATTGTTAGCTACATCAGAAATGATCAAACGGTGAGAATGGAGAGTTTGGACCATCATATCTATATCACGATTACGAGCGATTTGAGCCTAAGTCATGACTTCAAACATCTTCTCATAATTGATTGGTTCATCATTTTGTTGCGATTGGACTTGAAAAGATGAAGTGTTGTTTTGAAATTTGGGATGAAATTGTGAGTCTGTCAGATTTTGTGATTGTTGCTTGGACTCACGCATGCTCATTTCTAAGATTGAAGGTTTTCTATTTTGAACTGGTGGAACTGAGTATGAATCTTAAAAATATTGTGGATAAGGTGGATAAGGAGGACAAGTTAGTTGAAAATTGGACTCTGGGGAGGTGAATCCCCATTGACTCTGTGAAGAGTTGAAATTATTTTAAAAATTATAGTTATAAGATTGGGGGCATGAGTTATATTGATTCGGATAAGACCAATCCGGCACACTAGATTGGTTAAAGTTATGATATGCCAGGTTGGTAATATCCAAAAAAGAGGTCAGGGTTAATATGAATTACCATTAAAATTAGAAAAATTATTGTTATAAGCCATATCACACAATAAATGTCAAACACAAACAAAGAAAAAACAAACAAATAAGCA
This sequence comes from Agave tequilana, assembly GCA_038442645.1. Taxonomy (NCBI): domain Eukaryota; kingdom Viridiplantae; phylum Streptophyta; class Magnoliopsida; order Asparagales; family Asparagaceae; genus Agave; species Agave tequilana. Next base: position 25,900 of record JAVJIF010031460.1, read on the forward strand.
AACAAATAAAAAGAAAAAAATCTAACCTAAGTTAGGGTAAACCTTAGACCTAGATGATTCCTAATTGGTTAGACTATCCACGGGGGGTATATTGCTGAATCTGACTACAAGTTAATCGGCCAGGTAGGGGAAGATTGGTAGGAGGTATCCGCGCAAAAGCAACAGGCCTAATTAAGCCAAACCACCAGCCTTCGGGTTTTCGCCCCTCAATCCCCAACCTTAGTCACTGATTTGGTAAGAGTCAAATTCAAATCAACTTTCCCCTTAGGTCAGTCTCATATTTGAGTCCGAGATGTCCCTAGGGCCAACGTCTACTCAGTTTTAGTTAGGCTTGGGTTAGTGAGTGAGGAGATTATTTGTGAGCTAAAGGAGGGTAATGACTTCCCCACCTTATCTTGTTTATATGATAAGCCTTTAAATTAATTTAGTGCAGTATACAAGTATACAGAAAAAAGTAACACTCAAGCAATATTTCATACAAGAATGGACCTTATACTAATACTATGCACACATACCTTGGCTCCAGCACTCTTCAACAGTAAATAGAAAATGTAATGAAATAGACACGTGTCAAATGCAAAGTCTAAATCATTTTTAGCATTTACAATCAATCTTTTACTATTGTTATTAGAAATGTATGTACAGTGGGTCAAACAAGAAAATAAATAGGTACAGATATTAAGCTTTGCAATTCAGCCAACCTGCTGAAAATACAGGTTAGTAGTTCACTCAGATTGTCACAAGAATGTAGTAAATCTGAGGGCTTTTGGGCTCTGCTTTTCTTAAGCAAAGTCCATGGCCACTTATGTGTCCACTACAGCAAAAATTTCTTTTTGTCAAATCTATACACCAAGAACAAAGAAGAAAGTTAACCAAAAATATAAATCTAAAAAGAGAATAACTTACCGTCCCTCCCCGGCAATGATGCCAAAATTTGATTGAGCTGGACCTGCACACAAGAGTACAAAATTTTAGAACTTAAGAATAAAGAGTGCAAGGTGCTCAATTCTATTGCTATAGCAAGTGGCTATGCGGGTCGTGATCCACAAGGAGGGACTAGCAATAGAAGCTTTTTAAGCAAGTTCTCTTTTATGCTACAATTAATGGTTAAAATTCTTCTTTTAGTTCTTAAATAGAAAAGAGAAAAATGGAGTTAAAGTCAAGTTAGAAAGAAAGTGGTAGAATGAGAAGATGGAGAAAATAGAAGTGATATATACAAAGAAATTGAAAGAGTGAAAAAGATTTAGGTGATTATGGTGTTGGTGATCTACACTAAAAGTTACAAGAAAAGAAAGAAAAACTAAAACCTAAAAAATATACTTACCTCTTCGGCGCCTGCTTACCTTTTACCCGTATCGATGATGTACCTTTACTTGAAGGCGAGCGAAGTATGGCAGATAAGATCTTCCCCATTCTCGATTTACACTATAAAATGAAGGGGCGAGCAATACTATCATAGAAATGGATATCCATCACCATAAGCCCTCAACAGAACTTGCAAGGACAAGGTAACTTCGAGGCTATCAGTTTCATTTGGAACCACAAACACAGAAGAGAGAAGTAAACGAAAACAAGAGTAAAGAAGAAAAATTTTTCGATTTGATTCAAATAATAATGGAAGAAAAGATCATTTACACCGGTGTCACCTTCAGTACAAGCTTGCTCTCAATCCTCCATGAAAGTATCCTCTCCTCTCAGTTACATAAAGAAAATAAAAATTATATGAAAGAAAATAAAAAACCTAAGTTACAAATTACAAATTAGCCTAAATTCTACTCTCTGCTTGGTCCTTCCCCTTGCCTTTGAGATTGTAGGTATTTATAGGAGAAATGCAGAGGGTAGAGGAGTATGAAGATAAGGGAAGCTGACTATTTCTGAATTTGAATCATCCCCTTCTCTTCAAATTTGATTTGATGTGGATATTCAGTTCTGATCTGTAGCTTATTAGTGTATTGATTGCTAAATATAACTTATCAAATGACAGAATTAGAAATAATGCTCAACTTAAGAGTTGTAGCTCTTTAAGTCCTCTTTCTGGATCATCATGAATCATTAGATTTGAGTTCTGGTAGTAAAAGTTATGATTCAAATACTAAAATATATATCCAGCCAGAATCTGAGTCAAAATTACTTCATCTTATCTGTTGATATTCTCTCTATCCATTTATCCCTTTGGATTTGGACTCTGTATTTGACGTTATCATTGGTTGATCTTTAGCTTTAATGGCTTGATTCACCAAAAACTGAATTTAACCAACTGGATTTGGGATCATCATCCTCTAACCAAATAGATATAGTTAAATCTGAATTTAACTGATATTTATTTGATTTTATCCTCTTTCTCCCCATGATTATCTTCTGCAAAATAGACATTTAAGATAAGAAATATAGCAGATTTACTACATGATAAATGTGGATATGTAATAAAGAATAATGCAATAAATGTGTGCAATTACTCAGCTTTCTGCGAAGTTAACCAAGCGTCGCGCGAAGTCAACACTAACTTACAACGGAGCTAGCCTTCGGTGGAGCTAAACTGAGGCTTCTTGGAGAAGACGCTTGGGCGCTGTTTCAAATTAATTTGAAATGACTATCTGTGCTCCTTTTGAGGAGGTGAAGCTAGACAATTTCATATCAATAAAAGCCCAGAGGGCTGAAAAAGAGAATTTTACCTTCTCTTAAAAATCGCTTCGAATTTTCAGAGAGTGAATCTCTTTCTCCTTCTTCTCCTTCGTTCAGACTTTCAGAACTTCTCAGTTCTTCATGGCCCCCAAACGACGCGCAGGCAAAGAGGCAGCGGCCTTTGCTACAGAGGCATCATCTCCTCCTCTGATCACCGAAGGCCCCATAGCGAGTAGGGAGTTTTTCCCTTTTGTAGAGATTTTCGTCTCTTTTCGAAGCCGTCTACGGGCTATTGCATGGTGAATCCGAAGTGATTCACCATGATCCAGTGATCTCAAGGAACTATACTCCCTTAATTTAATCTCACCGTATTTTTAGGGGATTTAATTCTCCTTTAATTTCGCGACTTGGAATTTTGAAACTAAATGGTTTCTTTTCCAAGCTTCCATGTGAAGCTAGCCCTTGGGGCTGTTCACATTCTATCGAATGACAGGATGCGAAGCTAACTTTGGAAGCATAGTTGGAAAAAGGACTTTAAAGTCCTCTGAGTAAATTTAGGCACAAGTGCCTTTCCAGTAAAGTTAGCCCTTGGGGCTTTTTGCATTCTGTTCAGCAACAGAATGCTAAGCTAAGCTTCTGGAGTGAAGCTAATCACTTAGTGATTTTTTGCACTCTGCTTTCGTGTAGAGTGTGAGGCCGTGCTTTAGGACGAAGCTAATGCTAGGCTAGCTTCGCTCAGAGAGCGAAGCTATGCCTTAGCAATTTTGCTTTAGCTTCTCTTTTCTTGGTTAATGAACTAATACAGTTTCTTCTTCTTACTTTGCAGTGCACTATACCCCTGAGCCTCTGAACAGCCTTTTTGGATCGGCTAAGGGTTTGGATGGTAATGTCAGCCCACAATTCCAGGGGCAAGTTTCGTTGTTCAGTAAGCAGAACACTCCTGGCCATGATGCCCTAATTCACACCAGAGATCAGTGTACCATGAGGAGTATCCTGACTACTTCTCTCCTCGAGGACTGCGACCGGAAGATTTACCGGAAGCCCAGCTTCATGTTCGGGGACGCAGCGCCTAACACTAATCATCAGCTGTTGGCCGGGGAAGGGCAGTGGATCTTCAATCTGAATAGTGAGAAGTATTACCTCCAGTCTAGAAAGTGCCATTTACCACTATTCTTCTTCCAGTGCGTGACGAGGTCTCAGAAAATGAAATGGTAGGTGACCCGGACCACTGACTCAGTCCATGTGGGTATCTTGATAGCTGCTTCTCCTGGCTATTCAAGGGTAGGTCTCCCTCGCTGCATATTGGGTCTTCACCCTGGAAACGTTCTCCAAGACATTCCAGTGGGGGAAAATTCGGCCATGGCTCAAACCTTTGGAAATCAGTTCTTTAGGGTTAATGACAACTACCCAGCAACTGATTTTAGGACCCCAGGCTAGATTCATCCTCCCAAGGCCTGGTGGAGGGATTTGACCCTTTATGTCTTGGCCCATTTTGAGGAGGATTTGGAGAGGCTGGGATTTTATGAGGCTGTCAGAGCAACCTATAATCCAGATGAGTGTGGTGAACTTCTACGCCATCTTCGAGTTATACTACCTAACTACAGGGACTTTCTTTACCCCTGTGGGCGAATTGGGCATGGCTTTGCATGAGATGTGAGAAGTCTCTGCTTTGCTGATGGGATATCTCCCTTATGAAGAATACTTCCCATGCGAAGCGGAATTGGCGCTTTTGAAAAAACAGGAGCCCGCTTTGTTCGAGACTTATCGCGAGTTGATGTACCACTTCTACATCTGCTCAAGCACACATGGCAATCATAAAGAAGCTTCGAGCAGTTCGAAGAGCTAGGGGAACTATCTGTTCCCCAACCTGGAGGATGCCCCTGAAGCGGCTCACTACGGAGTTGCGGACGAAGATATCTTCCGGAGGATGAAAGAGCATGCCCAGGGAGATATTATTCTGGAAGAAGATGATGGCATCTATGAGAAGGGTGACATTCTCAGGAGTTTTCATCATCAAACCCATCAACCAATGTCCCGGAAGGCGCTTTTGGCCGGGTTTTTATCGGTTTGGTTGAAGAGGTGTGTGGTGTCATCTCCTTCTAGCAATGTCGTCCTCCCCACTATCTTATTGCCGGCCATTCGTTCGGTACACGATCGCTCTTTTGGACTTCTTCCAGCGATGGTTTGTTGTATTCAACGAGGTTTTATGCACTAACGGAGGCTTTTTACAGACCACTGGCAACGAAGAGGGGAAAAGGGACAATCTTACCCCGTGACGGATCGAACCCCAAGATCGGATTGCCATATACTTACTTGATGGCATGGTTCACTCTTCACTGTCTGGCCATCATTCAAGCTAGCAAAGAGCCTCCAGAAGGTGTTCGGGTGGCGTACCTTCAAGTATTTGAGGGATCCTCGTGGTCCCAAACTTATGTGATTGCGGTTCACAAGCTATTGTGCCGGCACGACGTGTATAGTCTCTTCTGTTGCTTCCCCTACATCCGCGATGCGGGATATGGTGAGGAATTCAAGAATGTGGGGGATGGAAAGATGTCACTGAGCCGGGGAATCTTCAAATGGCTAGTAACATCTAGCCTTCTCACTTGGTGTACAGGAGCGGGAATACCTGCTATTTGGAGCCGTACGTCCCCAGCCGGTTTGCTCGTCAGTTTGGGTATGACCAACTTTATGTTGGTAATCCGAATACTAACCTGGCTTTCATGGGGAGCCTAATTGATGGTGCTCGCGCTTGGCGGTACTTCATTGCTGGTTGTACCGAGGCACGGCTGTGCATGCCGTTGAGGACCCCAAACCTACTGATGACTTTGGGGTTCTGCCAATTGTACAGAACTTCAAGCTCCGCACCAACTAGATTTTCTATTAATTTCTTAGGCTTAAAGTGGATCTCCCAGTGGCTGAAGCAGAAAGTCACCGAGAAGGGTGAGGGCAAAAGAGTCTGGGTGCCAGGCATTCCGGAGTTTATCGCCACTGCCGACAGTGAGGCTTTAGACACTGAAAGCCCTCGCTTTGAAGGAGTCGCAGGCGCTGAGGTTCCAGCAGATGCTCCTAGTGGGGTAGGCACAGCCCCTATGGAAGAAGTGAAAGTGGAGGAGGTAGAAGAAGAAGATCCTGACGTCCACTTCAAGCGGAAGCGGTAAGTTGGATCTCATAAGAAGAGGGTGGTGAAGAAGTCTCATCGCTGCACCCCCACTGTTACTACAGAGGGTGAATTAGTTGCAGTCCCTCCTCCTGCCCCGTTAGTTATTAAACTATCGGTGCAGAAGCAAACAACTGATAAAGCCATTTCCGGCCTAGGTAAGACCAGTTTCATTTTTGCAACACGTAATTATATATATTTTTTTATCTCATGCAGCTCACTGGTTTAACTTGTGATTCAGGAACTGAAACCGTAGGAGAACAGGGGGATTATTATGATCCTCTATTTACCTATAAGGAGGGCGACGAGGCTAGCTATTTCGTCATTTCTGAAGACTCCGAGGGTGACGTAGCTGGTGTCAGTCCTTCGGGTGTCGGTGCCTCGAAAGAGAGCCCAATGGCCTTCAGCTCTAGAGGATGGTATACAGAGTCCTCAGCGAGTGAAGGCGAGCCAGACATTCCAGTTATTCTTCTTGAGGTTACTTCTGGAGCTTCTCCCACTATTGCCAAGGTTTCTTCCATGGAGCCCGCCAGAATTTGCGCTGCCGCTGAAGGAATCCTGGGAGACACTGTTACTGAGGCGGTTGAGACGGTATCATCTCTTGGTAATACTATGACCATTTGCAAGGAGCCCTTCCCTGATATTATTATATATTATTTCAATAAAGTACTTTTACAGGTGTTTTGCCTTTGGGTGCATCGACTTCAAGGGAACCAGCGAGTCTTCCCGGGGAATTCAGGGAAGAGACTAGCAACTCAGCTGCTGCGGATGTTGCAGAGTTGAATGTTTTAAATCGCAACTTGCCCTCTTATCTGCCTGAGCCTACTGGTGGATATAAGGTGGCTGAGGAGACGGTGTTTGCGGAACCAATCACACTCCTAGCTGAATCGGTTGGGGAGATGCTGGTGGCTTCATTGTCACTGCCAGTCTTGACAACCACTGGGCTAAGGATAATTACCAGCCCTACATCTCTAACGCAGGTCGTCGAGCCAGTTCTTCCTTAGATAGTTACCAGCCCTACTTCTATTGTGGCTGGCATACTGTTTTCAATGAAGAATCCTCCCCAATCACCGGCGATCCCTCATCTTTCTCCATCCAGTGCTTTTGCCATTTCTTCTACCGTTATGACAGTGAAACCGGTGGAAGCTTTGTCTTTAGGGACCACTCGCTCATCGGGAGTAGTTGAAGCCGAGAAAGAATTTGTGGCCGAGATGGTTGATAGCTTTTACAAGAGCTTAAAGCGATCTGTTGCTTTGGTCTTGAAGGGCTCAACCACCTCATTTTCTGCTTTAAAGGTAGTCCACTCTCAAAATATCGAAAGCATTCGAGACTTCAGAGGGGATGGCCAGGTTGCCACATTAGAGCTTCTGGTGTAGAGGTTTGAGAAGGACGTAGGTGAATGGTGCCACCTCAGCAGTTCAGACTTGGATTCCTCCGTTGATGAAGAGCTTGAACACCTCATCACTTAAATACGTGAGGCTCATCTTGCAGCACAGGAAGCAGCCAAGGCAATATTTTCAAACTTAAAATCCTTGGAAACAAGAAAAGTAGAGATTGGAGATGCCATTGACGCTTCTAATAGCGCTCTTCTTGACACTGAAGATAAAATTGAGAAGGCCAAGGAAATGATCAAAAGGACCAATCTTCTTCTGTCTAAGGATGAACCGGTGCGTCTTGAGGAGATCGCTCGACTGGAGCAACTCAAAGCCCAAAATGATGAAGTCCTCAGCAGGAGATAGCACAAAGGGTAACTTTGGCTAAAATTGAGGCTCGTTTGTCCCAGACAGCGAACTTTAATGAGGCCGAGTTGAGATCATAGGCATTCATGAGAACTGCTGAGGAGAGGAAGAACAAGCTGGCCGCCCTTGAAGAACGGATCAAGTCTTATGAAGCACCACCGTAGCTTGTAATCCATGTATGTCCCTCTTTTTTCTTTTGAAAATAAAAGTAATTTTAATTGACTCTTCTGTTGCTTTTCCTGCTTGTTCTATCTTCTGAGTGTGCAATAATGTTAAGTTATATTATAACTCTTAAAAAAAAGGAGATAACGGTATCGTCTTCCCACTTATAGCATGAGAATATTAACTAATCTAGAATATTAACTAATCTATTCAGCGATCGACAACATGATAGAATTAGCTAGTTGATAAATTATCACCAATAAATCTGAGGAATGACACAATTCAAATTTTGTTGGGATAAAAAATGGGACAAAGTGAATTTGATGACCTTTACTATTCAAAGGTAAATATTAACAGAACAGATTAAAGACCATCAGATTTATGAATAGGTTATGATGGATTAGACACCACAACCATGTGATAGTGCCTACAAAACTAGGAAGATGAAGTCTAGAATTTGTCAGTTAAAGATGACAAATTAGATATGATTGATCGAAATTTTCCATTCGGAGGTGATAATCTGGACATGATGACAAAATGAAGGTGAATCCGATTTTAGGGACCCGTCTATTCAGAGGTGATTGACTGAACATAATAGGCTAAGACGCACTAAACTTTGAATCCGCTGCCAGAGGTAGTCACATTAACTTAGCAGCTAGTCCACAAGGAACTGCAAAGATAGATTAGATCTGGATTCTTGTTGGTTCAGAGGTGATTGATTGGATATGACCAACTAAGGGATCTCAGTTTTGCAATCTGCTGTTCAGAGGTTTACTGTTAACATGACAGTAAGGACTCCTGGCCTTGATAGAGGAAAAGAGAACAAGCTTATGGACTCATCTGTTCAGAGGTGGTGAACTAGACATGACAGTTAGAGTACCATAGAAAGGGAAAATCTAGGCATCCGTCAGTTCAGAGCTAATATGGACATAACCGATTGGAAGTTGCTAGACTCAGAGCCCTGCCGTTCAGAGGTGGCGAACTGGACATAACGGCAAAGGTAGTTTCTACTGGACTAAAAGATGAGACTTGTTTATCTGTCAGTTCAGAGGTGATTGACTGGATATGACCAACTGAGAAGCCACCAAGCTCGAGATTTCTGCCATTCAGAGGTGACGAACTAGACATAACGACAAAGGTAGTTTCTTTGGGGAAATAGAATTTAATTATGACCTCCGTGGGAAAATTAATATCTCCTTTAGATGTTATTTGGAAGAAATTGTCAGAGGTATTTTGTTAACGTGACAACCAAGAAAGTCCATTGAGGACTTGAGAGGAAAATAATAGACTTTGAAGAAAGTCTACCAGAAACTCGCTGGGGAGTTAAGAAATATGAATCTCATAAAAGTTCATCTGTCAAAGAACTCCATGGGGATTTAGAATTAGATTTGTAAAGCAGCCTATCAGAGGTATTTAGAACATAATAACAATTTAAATGGACCTGTCGTTCTATTGAAGAGAATGACAAGTGGAGTTTGATTTGCTTGGATATTGACCAGATCCGCGGAGATATTGGTTTTATCTGCTGGGGAATATGTTAAAGTCCTACTACCAGAGGTTTAGTGTTAACATGATAGGTTTTGACTCGTGATTCATTTTACAAGGAAAATGAATATCATTTTATGTGGTCTTGTCATTCTATGGACGAGAATTGGTAACTGATTTTGGAGAGGAATCAAATGGGATCAGGTCCCTTAAGATTTTTAGCAAACCCATTGATCTCAGCTGTCAACGGTTTTGGTGTGCCTTTACCAACTACCATTTGAGTTGGGCTAGTCATTCTATTCTCTTCAGCATAATGAGTTGTCGAGGACTTATGTTGAGCTTAAGAGCCAACATTTTCCTCTATATTTTAGCCATTGGAGGCGTTGGATCATTTTGTTACTTTAAGTAACGTAATGTATCTCCTGGATCTTTACTCCGTGGATGAGCTAGGGATTAAAGGAGTGGACACGAATTTCGCGAGATCTTTATCTAGAGATTATCCTTCCTTGTGAAGTCTCTGTCAATCTTTATTTTGTTTCCATGTTGGAAAGGTTCTGCAAAAAGATGCGTCACGAACCTTCTTCAATGAGTTTGGCTTGATAAGTCATCAAATAAATTCATTTGATTTTTCATTCGATCGGTTACCACGTTTTGATATGAATATGGAAACAATGAAAAGGTTCTGCAAAAGATGCGTCACGAACCTTTTTCAATAAGTTTGGCTTGATAAGTCATCAGATAAACTTATTTGATCTTCCATTCGATCGGTTATCACATTTTGATATGAACGTGGAAACAGTGAAAAGGATCTGTAAAAGATGTGTCACGAACCTTCTTCAATGAGTTTGGCTTGATAAGTCATCAGATAAACTCATTTGATCTTCCATTCGATCGTTTCGACCCTTTGGTCATTGGGTTGAGCTTCGATCGATGGAATAGGAGCAAGGAGAAAAGTTGTTGCTTAGGCATGCTCAACTTCAAAATATGACCTATTCTTCTAAGTTAAAAACAGGTACATATTGATATACAAGAGAGAGAGTGACAAGGCTAAAAATTTGATATTTTGCCTTTCTCTTTCATGTTTACGTCATGCATCATAATATCACCCATGCTCGGTTGACTCGTTGTTATTAGACCATGATGTGATTCATTGAATGAGGAAGGAAGCTTTTCTTTAGCGCTCTTCCAAACATTTTGAATCCCAAACCCTAATCCATTTTTGTCATCGCCTCAATGTTGACATCATGCATTACTAATGTTCAATTGGTTCAGCGTCGATTGATGGTGATATGATCTGATAATAGGACAACTTCTGACGAGTTCATAGGTGAGCTAGAGAAGAGTGACAAGATTAAAACTGAAGTTCATAACCTTGTTTCTTATTCAATGTAACCAGTGTTCGATCGACTCGACACTAGTCGAAAATGAATTAGAGAAGAGTGACAAGACTAAAACCGAAGTTCATAATCTTGTTTCTTATTCAATGTAACCAGTGTTCTATCGACTCGACACTAGTTGACAGTGTATACGATCCGTGAAAGAAAGAAAGAAGCTTTTCTTTGGCGCTCTTCCAAACGTCTCAGATCTGAAAGTTCTGATCAGAGGTGTAATGTTAACCTGATCATAAGAAGGATCCTATTAAGGATAGTACTTTTTCAAGAATCTGCCATTGATTGGCATCATGAGTGTATCACCGTCTGGGGTTATAAGGCGGTATGCTCCATTTGAATAGACTGTTTCAATTATGAACAATCCTTCTCATTTAGGCTGAAATTTGCCTTTGATTTTGTGCGTCATGATCATGGGTCGTCTCATGGTTAAAACTAAATCTCCTTTTTGGAATACCCTTTGCTTAACCTTCTTTTTGAAGGCTTTCGAGATTCGAGCTTGGTACAGCTCAATATGTTGTTGAGCTTGTAATCGTTTCTCATCTAGGGCTTCAAGTTCTTTAAGACGTAACTGATCATTGTCTTCCTTTGTCATCTTGTTTGCTAAGACAACCCGTAGTGATGGCATCTGGATCTCTAACAGTATGACTGCTTCGCACCCTTATACCAGAGAAAAAGGCGTATTGCCTGTCGGGGTTCCAACCGTAGTTCGCTAAGCCCAAAGACATTCACTGAGCTTCTCATTCTAGTCTCGCTTACTTGATGAAACGAATTTCTTGAGTAACTTGATAATTGTCTTATTGAATGCTTGTGCCAAGCCATTAGCAGCGAGATTACAAGCGGTTGATGCCACATTCTGAATCCGATACTTATTGCAAAGCTGATAGAATGCTTGGCTTGCAAATTGGGGATCATTATCATGAATAATCCGCCTAGTGACACCAAACCGATGAATGACATGGTATTTTATAAAATTAACCATGTTGGAAGTTTTAACTTCAATAAGTGGTATAACCTCGACCCACTTTGAAAAATAATCAGTTATCGCTAAGATGAACCGATGACCTTTTATTAACGAGGGGCTGATAGGTCCTATGATATCAATTCCCCATGCTTCGAATGGCCACGAAGCAACAGTTAGGTGAAGTAACTCTGGAGATTGATGTATAAAGTCTGCATGGATTTGATAGGCTTTACAGCTCAGTGCATATTTGATGGCATTAGCTACCATGGTTGGCCAATAATAACCAAGTTTGTGCAATCGATCCTTGAGTTTCAGACCTAGTTGGTGAGCTCCGCATATACCATCGTGCGCCTCTTTAAGTACTTCTTGTGCTTCCGAATTAGAGAGGCAACGAACAGGATACTGTCATATGAACGGCGATAGAGCGTCTTTACTATCGGGTCATAGTAGAAGTGGGGAGATCTTCGTCGAATAGAAACCACTTCTTTGAGGTCATCCGACAATATGTCATGCAAAGCATTGTCAATGAGGGGAAACCACCAATCTCTTGGTTCAAAATCCACTAAAGTTGCATGGACTTCCTTAGCTTCCAGCACATGCTTAGGACAAACAAGGTGTCGAGTAGCCACAGTAAGATGATATGTTGTGTCGATTGGTAGGGCCAATGTAGCTGCTAGTGCAGCTAAAGCGTCAGCCCTAGTATTTTGGGATCGAGACACATGACTGATGTAAAAGCCATCAAATAAATTAGCTATTTTGATGACTGTGTTGAGGTACCAAATCTTCATGGCGAACCTCATATTCTTCTTTAACCTGATTAACAATCAGTTTTGAATCACCATAAGCTTTGAGGTAGGGTACCCCTATTTCATGGGCGAGCTGAAGGCTGATAAGCAGAGCATTATATTCTGTCATATTGTTGGAACATGGTTCTGTCAATGAAAACGCCTGAGGAAGGACATGATTTTGTGGTGAGATAAATACAACCACCACACCGGTAATAGTCTTGCCTTTAGGGTCTGTTCTTGATGCTCTGTCAAAGAACATTTGACACACTTAATCTTCTGAAATCATATTAGATTCAAAAACCTCATCTGGAATATCTTCGTGAAGTTTTAAACTTTCGGGACCGGATGAGCTGCCAGAAAATCTGCAAGCGCTTGACCTTTGACTGCCTTTTGAACAAAGAGCATGTCATATTAAGACAAGAGGATGGCCCATTTGGCCAATGTTTAATTCAGCAATCTTGGTTTTGTCATGAGGAGACGCAAAGGGTTAACCCTGGAGATGACATGTATGGTTTGGCTAACCAAGTAATGTCGTGTCTTTTGAATAGTAAAGATGAGAGCTAAACATTCCTTCTCAATGGGTTATAACGAGACTCAGCTCCTATCAGCGTCCTGCTCAGGTAGTAAATGGCCTGTTCATGGCCATCATTATTCTTTTGGGCAAGCAGAGTACCAAGAGAATGGTTCATAGCTTTCACATAAAGCAGGAATAATTTCTTGATGTGGGAGCCACTAAAATTGGGGTTTAATGAGGTATCTTTTGATATCCTCGAAAGCTTCTTGACAGGCTTATCCCATACAAAAGAAACACCCTTCTTCATAAGCCGGTGAATGGTTGATAATGGCCCGAGAGATTTGAGATGAATCTTCTGATATATGCCAATCTACCTTGCGGACCCCTAAGCTCTTTGAGATTCTTAGGTGGATGCACGTCCTGAATAGCTTTGACCTTGTCTGGGTCAAGATGAATTCCTTTTGATGTGACAATAAATCCCAGAAACTTGTCACTTGAAACCCCAAGAAGGACTTTGTCGGATTCATTTTCAGCTGATGGGATCGCATTATATCGAACATTGTTCTTAGGTCACGAAGATGATTATTCTTATCGCGACTTTTGATAGCAATGTCGTCAACATAGCATTCCATCGTCTTTCAGAGGTGATTACCGAAAATTATACTCATTGCACGTTTATAAGTCGCTCCTACATTCTTTAGTCCGAAAGGTATCATGGTGTAGCAGTATACCCCCAATGGTGTCTGGAATGAAGTATGCTTCTCATTCTCTAGGTACATTTTGATCTGATTGAACCCTGAGAAGCCATCCATAAAAGACATTCTCTCAAAGCCACAGGTATTGTCAATCATGATATCAGTGATGGGCAATGGGAACTCGTCTTTAGGGAAGGCTGCATTGAGATCGTGGTAGTCAATACAGACCCAGATTTTTTCATTCTTTTTAAGAACGAGGACAATGTTGGCAACCCAATCTGGGTTTTGTTCCTCCCGTATGAAACCACATGCAATGAGTTTATGAACTTCAGCTTCAATAGCTCCCATAATATCCAGGCGAAATCGTCGTTGTTGTTGCTTGACTGGCTTGACGTCAGGCTTAATGTTCAGATGATGCATGGCTACTTGTGGATCAAGTCCGGGCATATCTTCATAATTTCATTCGAAGACATCGATATACTCTCGTACGAGTGCTATCAATTCTTCTCTTTCTGTAAGTGATAAGCTCTCACTTATAGAGATGGGTTTAGGGTGATCTTGACTACCCAAATTAACCTGAATCACTCTGTCTTCAGTCGGCGGTTCGCATTGTTCGAATCGCTTTTCCCACTGGAAATCCGTTGCTGCGCCCATGATTCAGCATCAAATGTTTCAATAGCCTCCTCAGGCTCCAATTGATTGATCAAAGTCATATTAACGGAGAGATTCTTAAAAAGCATTCCTGTACTAACATTTGACTCCCACTCGGATGAAGAGGCAGAGCGTGATGGGATCGGTTTATTGTCTTCAGATTGAAATGACATAGGAGGCGGAGGTGTAACATATCCCAACCCCCTGTGTGTTTTATCATAATAATTTTCCGGTTTTCCTTTTGGCACGAAATTACGTAGAAGACCTCGTCACCCTTTTTTGAAGTTCAAGCCACTTTCACGTTGTAGGTTGTATCTCATTTTTCTCATCATATGTTGTGCTAATCGTGCATAATGAAAAAATTGCGGGAGTTCGAGTCTAAACTTGAATCTGTAAGTGCAGACTGCCGCAGTTGGGCCCTACCGAATACTATCGATGATTGACTCCTTTTGGATGGAGGGACCACAACGACTGACCCTTCCACACACTCCACAGATATACTTGTCATGCTTGGTTTGTGCAAAGGCATGTGTAGAGAGCTGTTATCAACAGATTCAAGCAATTCAACACTCGCAGGATAATCAAAGATAACATTCTCATTAATTACCCATCATCAGCATCCCCAGAGGGATTATTACATTGAGGATTATTGAAATATGCTACAATTGATTCATAAGCCAAAGTAGCTGGCGTGTCTTCTTTAGACTTCGCATCTACCTCGTTGCCGGTGTCGTCGTCATCAGGCAACGGTTATTTTGATGCTTTACTATCTTCCTGGTATAGGAGAGCATCAATGAAGTAATTTTTCACCCCCGTGAATGGTTGTTTTCCAGCGAACACCATTTGTACTGTCACATCGTCTTCTACATACTTGAAGCTTTGGTGCAAGGTACAAGGAACGATCCAGTTAGCATGGATCCAAGGTCGTCCTTGCACAGGTTATATGACGTGTCAGTATTAATGACATAACATGTCACTTCTGATTTCAGGTCTCCAATTTGACAACAGAGTTGAATCTTTCCAAGTGGGTGACTACTCCCTATATTAAAACCGTGTATTGTAGTAGTCATTGTAGACAGCCGATAAAGCGGTATCCCAAGGAAGTAGAGGAGCCTTTAGGAAACAATGCTGAGTGCGGACCCTAGATCAATCTCTATCCTTTCAATGCACGTCGAGCCGATGTATCTAGTATAGTACAATGGTCGATCATGTTTATTGTCCTTGACGAGCATGTCCTCAGCTGTGAAGGTGGTAGCAGGTATCTTCGACTATACATGATGACATTCAGAACACAAGGGTTGAGTGTCATCTCTAGAGGTTTTTAGCATATGTGTTAGAAATGATTCTGAATTAGCCAGTGCATCCCTCAGTGCTTCTCTTGTCTCTTTCGAGAGGCGAAGCAGCTCGTGTATGGTGATACGAGCTAGAATATTAGCCAATTGGGCCAATATGTCAAAGCGGAAAGGCATGTCAAGTCCCGGGCCTGTAGGTTTCTTCAGGACGCGGTCAAATCAGACTTCTTTTTACTTTTCCTTTCCTAACTTCGGGGCTGAGGCTGGAACGGGTACTTCTACTAACGTCGTTTGTTGTTGTGTCTCGTCAGTAGTTTTCTCATACTATTTCAAGCATGATTTTCCCGACTGAGTGCCCGTTGGCTGGGGTACACAGCCTGTACTGTGAAAGCATGCCTCTCATTTTCAGAATCGCTAAGAGAAGATATTGTTACATTGTCATTATATAGTAAGACAGAGACAACATTGCAGGATCTCTCATTTGGCTTGGATTTCTTTGAATCTCATTGTTTGTCTTGGGCGAGGTCTGGGTGCACCCACATGATTTTCCCTATTTTTAATGTCAAGGGAACAAGACTTTTAATCTCTTGCTTTTTAGTTGAAAGATGGTTTATCTCCAGTCGTGCCTTAAGAATTGAAAAAGATCCATCAGGGACTGTGACCTTTAGCATAGTACCAAATTTGAGAGTCACCATGTTTGCAGTACTTTCTTTTGTTCTGACTTTAAAGTTAGAACCCTGGCATCGATCAAAGCCTGAATTTTATCCTTGAGGACAAAGCACTTGTTCGTAGGATGATGAACCATCTTATGAAAAAGACAATAATTGGGATCGTTTGTGCGTCCCACTTCATTAAGGCGTCGAGCCTCTGGCAGCTTCAAGTTATTCTCTTTTTGGAGCAAATGGAATATTGTAACCACCTGCTCATCCTTGAAGGAGTACTATTTCGGAAGAAATTTAAACTCCTAATTATTGGTGCCGCTTTTCTTGGTCTTTGGAGGGGCTTCTCCTGATAACTCAACGGACATAGTCTCTTTCCTTTGATTGGGAAGATTGTGCCATCTCGCTGCGCCCTTTACTATTCATACCCCATTTACCTTTAGGGGTAGATGGCTCAAACTTTTTAGCCGACTTCTCGGTTATTTCAGCTTGTTCAACAAGTTCTTTCCAGGTGTGAGCCTTGACAGCCCCTATACGAATCTCCACTTGGTCCAGAAAGTTATGCCTACATGTCTGCAATATCATAGGCAATGGCATCCCTGCCAGACACATCAGGGATAAGTTTCTGACCGTTCAACATAATCGCAGATGGATTCTCCTTTCCTCTGCACAGTAAAGAGGAGTTTATCCATAATCACCTCAGTGTCATCTTCGTAAAAATGAGAAAGGAACCGAGTCTCTAAGTCGATCTAGTAATTGATAGAGCTCGGTGGAAGGCTCCTGAACCAGTCAAAGGCTACTCCTTTGAGAGTACCAATAAACAATCTGGCCATAATAGCATCGTTGTCTATAACATTACCAGTCTGAGATCGGAAGTAATAAATGTGCTGGTTTGGCGAGCTTTTACATGTATGTAGCGCAGGTGGTTTAAACTTTGGAGGATATGGCACTGAGTGCCATTCAAGTGGATAAGGACGAGTCATGCCTGCCTTCTTCAATTCATCCCTCTGAGCTAGGAATGCAATCTAAGCCTGGATGCCTTTAAGACTTCAGCATCGATGGAAGAGCTTTCCTTTGACTTTTCAATCTTAGGTTGCTCATTATCATTATGCTCCTCCTCATTGTGATTGCTTTCAACATCATTATTATTTCAGTTGGTGAGGAGTTAGCGAGCATTTGTTGGATGTTATCCAAGACTTCTTGCTGGGCCTTGGAGGTCTGCTCTTGAGCTTCCATCCGACGGCGGAGGTCATCATTATCGTTATCGGCCATATGCACCGATACTCTGCCCGTTCGCACCGAGCTGACCATTGCTGAAGAGGCATATCCACTTGCTTGTCCTTCATCATTCGACCATTGGAATAAACTTTTTAATAGTTCAAGTGATATTATTCCAGTTGAAGAGGATGGTTGCTCATAGTTATAAGGTATTGCCACCCTAGATCTGCTGCTTCGGAACACACCTTCCTCTCCTACCAAGACTTGGCCTAAGCCAGGCCTATGATCTGGGTATGGAGAACTGAACGAAGGGGAATTAGCATTATGCCACCCTAGTCTGTTCCTGAGCAGTTCACGTCCCCTTCCTATCACATTGACGGATACGAAGGGTAGGTCTGATAGGTTTTTGTGATGCTTAATAGGATCTTGAACTGATAGACGGTCGAAAACCAATGGTCAGACTGGAAGAGTGGCGGGCACTGGTCCTAGTCAGCAATGGACTGAATGGATCATTACGAACTGACATCCGACTTGTTCACAACAAGAGGGAGAAGTATGGAGTAGTTCTAACTTCTGCTTGTTAGTTAGAAACTCTCTTAGATTAGTGTTAGCCAAGCTTACACGATCTTGCTTGGATACTAGAAGAGATGGTTCAAGTTGAAGACCTCTAGTCTTAAAGCTTCTCTTTTTAAGTGATTTGAGAATCACCTTATTAGGCACATTAACTTTGTTTGGCAAAGTTAGATGGGTAGCTCCGCCGTGGGGCGCGAGCTTAGCGTTGTAAGAGTTTGGGAGCGAAGTTATGGCGACTTCTTGTTTAGCACGCTGTTGTGCTTTGTTCTTGGTCCTGCCGTAAAGGTGGCTAGCACTGGAGAGTGCTTCAGTTCTAGCCTCGCAGTTGAGAGCTTTGTTAATACCCTTAGGTACCGACACTATATTAGCCACGCCATCAATAACTTCACGCGGAGTTATTGTGACTTCGCTTTTAGCACACTATTATGTTTTGCACTTTGTCTTATTGCGAAGGTATTTAGCACTGTAGAGTGCTTTAGTTTCAGCCTCGCGGTAGAGAATTTTGTTAGTGCCCTTAGGTACTAACGCTGTGTTAGCGACGCCACCAGTAACTTCGCGTGTAGGGGTGGGGTTGGCACCAAGGGCCAATGCTTCCAAATTGGGCGAAGACAGTGATATGCGGCTAATATTGGCTGTGGTGCCACACTGTATAGGCATCTTGCCTTTGTCTTCGCGTGATAGGTGAAGTTGTGTTGGACCTTCGCCTAAACCTTCGCGTGGAGCCTTCTGCTTCACCCTCCACATCTGCTTGGGAAGCGAAGTTTTAAGTTCGCGGAGAACCTATTTAGCCTCGCGTGAGGCACTTTTAGCCTTAGTTGAGGCAGAGAGGAGCTGGGAAGAGGATTGTCCAATTGCTCGCCCAGCTAAGATTGGTTTCTGTTCTGTAGCCACTGAAGCCTTGGCCACAGAAACCTTCTTGTGCTTCCGCGTATGGAGCACTGGGCTACCCCCAGAAAGCAGTTCTTTGAATTTCTCTTTGTCAAAGTGAATGACCAAGTTTTCAACTATGACGGGCTTAACACTCTGATCGTTGCATTGCAACATCGTCTCCTTGTTGCGGAAAAGACCCAGTTCCCTAGCAGAGTCGCCATCTTGTTTTCCATCGAAAATGATTGGGGAAAAACTTAAAAAATATTGAGGTATTGAGGAACAAAATTACAAGTAATTAAAAAAAATTACAGGTAGATCTACTCTGAGATTTCTGGGGAAGTATGCCGATAGGAATCTGATCAGCGCGCAATCACTTTATCCCTTTGACGATGCAATCGATCAGACGATCACGCTGCCTCCTAATAGGATTTTCTTCTCGCTTGGTTCTGGAAATTTAGTATTTGAAAGCAGGAGAACAAGAGAATACTTTCTCTGAGAATCTCTTCTTGAATTTTTAGTCAATCTCCTCTCTCTCTCGCCCGCTCTTGTTGGTCCTCCCCCCTTGGCTCAGCAAGGGACTATTTATAGCCAAAATGGGGTGTAACCGCCCCCTTGAATTTAGCAAGACTGAATCAATCTTTAGCCTCACGCGACGCTACAGATGACCTTGCGTCAAAGCTATTTGTGAGCTTCTAGCGAGGCAAGTGAGTTCGTGCGAACTCCTCCTCGCCGTCGTGGCTTAATTGTCTCCACTTACTGTAGGACGAAGTGGGCGGGTGTAACCGCCCACTTAAAGTGGCATTAATCCCACTAAATTAGTGGGGTTCACCTATTAATCCTCCATATGAAATGGTCAATTGATGACCTGGTAAAGCTCGCTACGGAGCTAAGTCATACGAAGTTACCTTCATAGTCCCCTGCGAAGGTAAGACTTAGCTTATATCCTCAGGCGAAGTTACCTTCAAGGCTTGGTGCGAGTTATGATTCAGCCCAACGAAGCTAGGGTAAAGCTTCTAGCGCGAAGCTCCTGGATCAGCCTCTGGCGGGGCTCAATGGTGAGCTTCGAGTGAAGCTAATAATTAGCCTCATAGCGAAGCTATCAGAAAAGCTTTGGGCGAAGTTGTAAGTTAGCTCTATTTGGAGCCATAGCAAGGCCAGAGGCTATCCCCTTGGGCTCATGCAAGGGTAAGTGTTGAGCTAACTTAGCATCTTAGGCCTGCTTAGAGCTCTTCAAAGACAACTTTGACTTACTGTCTGCTTCACTGGATCAATAAGGTCTAAGTCGTTGCTTTGTCCGTAATCGTCAGCTTGTCTTCTACTTACCTTTTGTAAATGTCAATAAGTTAGATGTCATTCAGACCAGTTGAAGATAAATGTGAGAGTTTTATCTTTTTAGAGTATCAACAGTGAGTGCAACCTTTCGCTGAGTAAGAGGGACTTCTTTGTACTCCTTCATTGTAACACTCAATCTTATTGTATAAAAGAGCGCTTTGTATCACTTTCATATTTTTGAACATCAATAAAAGTGACACTTTTTCCTGTCCTCTTATATGTCTCGATTTCTGTTTTATATCAAAAATCAGACAAATAGAAGTGGTTACCCTTTGATTTTCTAGAAATGTAACATTTTAACTTAGCAAGTCAAAGTTGAAAATTTTCATTTAAGGAATTTAAAATTACTGTCAGAGGTATGATATTAACTTGACAGGAGTGAGATGGTTTTTGTGAACTTTCCAATCCATGAATGAGAATGGCAATTGAAACTAGACCCGTTGGGGGGATCTAGAAGCATTTTTACCGTAGAGGTATGATATTAACTTAACTGGTTGAATTGGATCTTGTCAGAGGTGTGATATTAACTTGACAAGAATGTGAGCTAGAGGTGTGATGTTAACTTTGCTCCACAGGAATTTCAGCTTCATTTAAAAAAACTAAAAATATCACTGTCGTAGGTGTATTAAACTTGACAGTGGAGGTAATGCTAGAGATGTAATGTTAAACTTAGCATTAGTCATCTCGACTTCGATATGGAAGTTCGAAGGAAAGTCATTGTCATAGGTATATTGCTAAACTTAACAATGAACTAGATGCTAGAGGTATAATGTTAAACTTAGCATCGCTCATCTCATCTTCGATATGGAAGCCTGAGGGAAATTTATTGACATGGGTGCATTGTTGAACTTAACAATGAACTGGATGCTATAGGTGTGATGTTAAACTTAGCATCGCTCATTTCAGCTTCGATATGGAAGCCTGAGAAAAAGTCATTGACATAGGTATATTGTTGAACTTAACAATGAACTGGATGTTAGAGGTGTGATGTTAAACTTAGCTTCGCTCATCTCAGCTTCGATATGGAAGCCTGAGGAAAAGTGACTGTAAGAGGTTTAATATTGAATTTGGCAGCAATTTAATCACTGTTAGAGGTGTAGTGTTAAACTTAACAGTAATTTGTCAGAGGTGTGATGCTAACATGAAATAGTTGATTTGCGATATGAGCACTTTTGAATACCTGCCATTCTATTGAGGAGAATTGACAAGTAAAGTTTGGGATGTCAGAGGTGTAGTGTTAACTTGACAATTTTCAAGAATTGTGACTCCGTGTAAGGAAGTGACAAGTGGAAGTTTGTACTCGCTAGGGAGAATTGAAACTTTTCACTATTAGAGGTGTGATATTAAACTTAACAATGACTGAGCGTATGGACCTACCACTCTATGGGAGAGAATTGGTAAGGGAACTTTGGTGGAAAATAAAATGAATTGTTAGAGGTGTAATATTAACGTGACAATCATTGATTTTTAAGGGACATAAGAGGCGTGCTGTTAGAGGTATAATATTAACATAACAGCGGAGATTTTAATTGAGCTTCACTGTCAGAGATGAAAATCTGGCTTGTCAGAGGTTTACTGTTAATGTGACAAGTCCCAGCTCATTTCGTTGGAGAAATGAATACAAGTATTTTTTTGGCCTTACCATTCTGTGGGTGAGAATTGGTAGGAGATTTTGGAGGAGAGGATGGGACCAAGTCCCTTAGAATTTTTAGCAAACACTCAGTTATCAACGGATTTGGTGTGCCTTTACTAACTACTATTTGAGTTGGGCTAGCCATATTATTCCCCTCAGTATGATGAGTTGTCAAAGACTTATGTTAGACTTAAAAGCCAACATTTTTTTCTATCCTTAGCCGTCGGAGCGTCGGATGTCCATAGATAACTAGAGAAGAGTAACGAGGTTAAAATCAAAGTCTCGCACTTTGTATCTTCTTTCAATATTTACATCATACATCATGATGTAACCAACGTTCGATCAGCTCGACACGGATTGATTAGAACGCGATCCAGTGAAAGAAGAAAGAAGCTCTTCTTTGGTGCCCTTCTAAACATCTTGGATCCTGGAAGTTTCAATCAAAGGTGTAGTATTAACCTGATCAGGAGAAGAATACTCTCAAGGATAGTATTTCTTCAAGAATTTTCTATTGATTGGCATCATGAGCATATCGCCGGCTGGGGTTATAAGGCGATATGCGCTATTTGAATAGACCTACTCCACTACAAATGGTCCTTCCCATTTGGGCTGAAAATTTTCTTTGTTCTTATGTGTCATCACCATGGGTCTTCTGACAGCTAAAATAAGGTCACCTTTCTTAAAAGTCTACTCCTTGACTTTCTTGTTGAAAACTCTAGTAATTCGTGCTTGATAGAGCTTGATTTGCTATTAAGTTTGCAGGCGTTTATCATCTAAAGCGTCCAACTCTTGGAGTCGCATTCGATGCTTCTCCTCATTTATCATCTTTGTTGCCAAGGCGACGCGTAGAGATGAGATCTGAATTTCTAATGGGAGTACAACTTCACACCCATATACCAAAGAAAATGGTGTAGCTTTCGTTGGGGTTCGAATCGTCGTGCGATAAACCCATAAGCATTCACCTAATTTGTCATCACAGTCACGTTGGTTTTTCGAGACGAATTTCTTGAGAAGTTTTTCAATAGTCTTATTGAAAGCTTCTGCTAGTGGCTAGATAATATGCCATTGAGGACACACTCTGGATTCTGAACTTGTTGCAGAACCTTTGAAAGGCTTGGCTGACGAACTGGGGCCCATTATCATGGACAATTCATCGTGGCATGCCAAAGCGGTAAATGATGTGATGTTTAACGAACCTGATCACATCAGATGTCTTTACGTCCCTCAAGGGAATAACTTCAGTCCATTTAAAGAAGTAATCGGTTATAGCTAAGATAAACTTTTGTCCTTTTGATGAAGGTGGGCTGATAGGGCCAATCACGTCCATTCCCCACATCTTGCATGGCCAGGAAGAAGTTGTAGGGTGAAGATGTCCTTGTGCCTGGTAGATGAAGTCACCCTGGACTTGACAGGCGTGACATCGCTTGGCATAAGCGATGGCATCAGGGATCATCTTTGGCCAATAATACCCCAGTCTTCGGAGTCGATCTTTAAGCTTCGGACCAGGCTGATAAGCTCTACACATGCCGTCATGCACTCTTTGAGTATTTCCTGTGCCTTCTTTTATGACAGGCAGCGGAGGAGGATCCCATCATGCGATCGGTGATATAGTGTTCTTGTGATCGCATTGTAGTAGAATTTAGGGGCTTTCCTTCTAATGCAACCTCCTCTTTGAGGTCATTAGGAAAGATACCGTACGATGTATAGTCGATGTACGAGAATCACCAATCTCTAAGCTCAGGACCTGTTGAAGTCTCTACAGCTTCTTTGACTTGATAGTCTCCTATCAGCTTTTGGTGGTCTTCAAAAGCGAATTTTGGACAATACAGGTCATGGCTATAGATGAGTATTTTCTCTACTACTTCGGCCGGAAGAGCCAAGGAAGCAGCGGGAGATGCCAGTGCATCTGCATGCGCATTTTGCTAGCGAGGTACATGGTCGATGTAAAAGTTTCTGAACCTCTCGGTCATGTATATAGTTGTGTTATGATAAGTTATCAAGTTTCATGTCTGACTTCTAATTAGTCTTTAATTTTGCATAATTTTTATCTCATTCGCATAATTATTTGATATAAAATTCTGTTAATAAAGTTTTACTTTCTTGATCCTAGGTTCATGGTGTGCAAATGAAGAAGAAGATCCTAAATCTTCATGTAATGGGAGATTAAAGGCCTACCAAGTGGCCATTGACCTTAGGGAGGAGATTTTGTCAGCTCGGGGTACCAAATCCAGAATCCA
The DNA here is from genome assembly GCA_038442645.1 of Agave tequilana. Lineage (NCBI taxonomy): Eukaryota > Viridiplantae > Streptophyta > Magnoliopsida > Asparagales > Asparagaceae > Agave > Agave tequilana. Next base: position 49,879 of record JAVJIF010031460.1, read on the forward strand.
GAAGACCCAGCTGATAGGAGACTGAAGAGATAGCACGCTGCCTGATGCCAGGTGTGCGCCGCCCTGGCAGGACCGCAGAAACGCGGCCCAGGCCGCGTTTTCGCGGCCATACAGGATGGCCGCGCCCGTGCCCGTGCTTTGGGCCAGGGGTTGTCCCCCTGGCCCCCTTTCCCCTGGTGCCTATAAATACTCCCCTTGGGTTTGTACAGAAGAAATATCCAAAGCTTTAGGATCTTTATGTTAGTTTGATTTTGGAGTTGTAGTTGTTGTTGTTTTTCTTCTTCTTCTAATTAGTTTAGCCATTAGAGTGAGAGAGAGTGTGTGTGTGTAAAAGTTGTATTTGGAGGGTGACAAGCTAATACAAGTAATTACTTATCTTTCTTCTTTCCATTTACTAGTTACTTTCATTTGCTTCTATCTCTTTGTTTTAGTGTAACTCCTTTTCTCTTTACCTCTTCTCTCTTGTTGTTTTCTTTACTACCATGTCTAGCTAACTTCTTCATTGCATGGCTAACTAACTACTAACCCACTAATTTTTAACAATTTGATTGATAATCCAAATGAGTCAATAGTATCGAACAAGCCTTGTGCAAACAAGAGCTATGACATTTTAAGATGAGGGTTCTAACTCTAACTTACTTAAAAGTATTAGCTCTCTTATATTTCATGCTTAATGGGTTTTTGATGATCTATAAAGTTTAAACTTTGCATGTTTTTGTATGTTAGAGATTTTTCTTTTAACTTTGTCGATACCATTAGTGCACTTGTGTCTTCCCGTATTCTCGCCTTCAATTGGATCTTAATAAGAGAATGTCCAAGTTTTTGCCGTGTAAAGCTAAAGTTAAAGGAAGAACTTTTACTCGATTTTCACGTGAATAGTTCCTATGCATAAGGATTATGCTTGCCTATGATCCATCGTGAGGCCACATCTTCAAGAAGTTAGAGATTAGTGGGAGCACTTAGTAGAAAGTTAGCCATGCGCTTTTACCATTAATAAAAATCATTTTTATAAACCACAAAACAATTTCAAATAATTCTTGAAACCAACTTGTTTTCATTTTCAAATTCTTTATTTAAAACAAAGAACTTTCTCTTTTCTTGAAAAAGAAGCCGTATCAAGCTTTCATTGCTCTCCCTCCTTGTGGATATGACCCGTATAGCCACTTCGCTACTATGGAGGAATTACAAAAGCAGTAACATCGACCTACATTCCTTCACTTATTCTTGTACTTGCTTTTAGCCGATCAAATTTTGGAGTCATTGCCGGGGAGGGACGGCTTTATTCTTTAATACTAAAGATTTTTCTTTGTTCTTGTGTGTAGGAGAAGTACCATGGAGCTCACTATTACAGGAAGCAAAAGTGGTGGCCAAAGACGTTGCACAAGGATTCATTTGCCCTCGGAAAATTCGTGTAAAAGCGAGTTTCTCCGATTGAAGTACTAACAAACTCTTCTGCAGAGTTGCCAAAAGCTTCTCAAAATTTTTTAGTTCCCTTGAATGCTTCACCTTATACATGTGTAATAAACTCAACAGAAATCTACTTGTTGCTTAATTGAAATTTAGATTAGACTCTTGCATTTAGGGCACGTGTCTATTTCAATTCATTTCAATTTCTGTTGAAGAGTGTTAGAGAAAAGATACGTGTGCATTCATATAGAATAGGACCAACATTTTAGAGCGATTTATCGCTTTGAGTGTTACCTTATTGTGAATATACTGTACACTTGCACAATTGACATTAAGGGCAAAATCTCAAATAAACAAGATAATGTGGGAATTTCATCACCCTTCCGTAGCCCAAAAACCATCTCCAAGTGCACTCACACAACCAAAGCCTTAACTAAAATTGATAGATGTTGGCCCTAGGGACATCTCAGACTCACTAAGAGATTAACCGAGGATGAAAATTGCAAGAACTGTACTCCTGCAAAATTGGTATCTAAGGAAAGTGGATTGAGAGGCAAAGCCTCGAAAGCTTCGTGATTTGGCGTAATTAAGGCCCGTGGCTCACGCCTGGATACCTCCCACCGAGTATTGCCCTTTCCTGACCGATTAGCTTGTTGTCGAGTTCCTGCAACAACCTCCTCCGGACAATTGACCAGTTAGGAGTCATCTAGGTCCAGGTACCTTAGACTAAGGCTTTGTGGTTATTTTTCTTTCTTTTGTTTATTTTTTATCCTCTTCGATTGTTTGTTGTCTATACGTTGTTTGTGGTATGCTGTAACAAGAGTGGATTAGAGATCATGTAACTTCCAGATTAACCAGAAACACTTCTCTACCCTTGCATTCAGAACCGGTGATGGCGTCACTTCAGGACAGGTTTTACCCGATCAGAACCTCATTGCCATCTTGTATAAAACTGCTTGAGACAAATGGAAATAATTTTGAATTAAAGCCTCAATTCATCAACACTCTTCCAAAGTTTCATGGTTTAGAATCAGAGGACGCATACTTCTTTGTTAGGAAATTTGAAGAAGTGTGCCTCATGATGCGTATCACCAGTTAGGAGACGATGTCGTTAGGTTACGTTTCATCCCTTTTTCCTTAAAGGACCTAGCTAAAAAATGGTTGTGCAGTTTGACGGTAGATTCAGTTAAAACGTGGGACGATTTCGTCAAGGCCTTCTTGAAGAAATTTTACCCAATTTACAAAATTGCCCTCATTAAAAAGAATATCATGCAGTTCAGGTAAGAACCGAGCGAACCATTTTGGAGATACTTTGAGCGATTCAAAGATCTCCTCGCTCAGTGCCCTCGTCACGGTATGGAGAAATGGCGTCAGTGCCAGATTCTCTACGATGGTTTAGATTACCAGACGAAAACCCTGTTAGAAACCATGTGTCAGGGAGGGTTCTTGCAAAAGGATGAGAATTAGTGCCAGGATTTATTTGAGAATTTAGCTTAGAAAACCCAGCAATAGGAGCCAGTCTCAGAAAAACCAACGAATTCACAATCTATAGCTTCAAAAGGAGGGCTCATATCTCTAGAATCATCCATAGCTGCAGAAGCTAAGATTGCAATCCTAATGAGGAGAATAGAGGCTCTAGAAATAAAAATCCAGCCAATGTCAACCAAATTAACCCACCACCAATTCACAATTTGGGTTGTTCATACTGTCAAGCACCAAACTATGTATTTGAAGAGTGCCCTGTTTTTCATACTCAGTAAGTGCCATCGGAACATATGAATGCGGCCTACTCACGGCCGCAACACAATCCTTACTCGCAAACATACAACCCGGTTGGAGGAATCTCCCAAATTTCTCTTGGGCCAAGAACAATCCTCCTAGGCCTAATTTCTCCAACAATTTTCACCATCCCAGTCCTCCACTAAATTTACCCAGTCAAGCTCCATCTTTCTCCTCCCAAAATTCACCAATGGAAAAGAAATTCAGTAAATTGGAGGAGAGCATGGAAGCTTTTATGAAGTCCCAAGCCGCTTTCATGCAAAATCAAGGACAAACGCTGAGCAACCATTCACAGGCTATATCGAGATTGGAAATGCAAATGAGTCAGTTAGTTAGCTCTCTAAGTGAAAGACCAAAGAATACTTTACCTAGTTAGCTGCTAGTTAACCAAGTGAAAGACCAAAGAATATTTTACCTAGTTAGCCGCTAGTTAACCCTAAGAACTCCAATCAAGCTTATGAAATTCAGGATCCGTCGATCAACCAGTGCAATATTGTTCACACACTTTGATCTGGAAAGAAGGTGGACGACCAGGTCTACCAATAAAAAAATCATGTCCACATTGATCCTACTCTAGCCTCCACCTTTGCTAGTTCCTCTCAATCTGCTCCATAAACATCTGACAAGGACAAAGCTACTAAACAAGTTCATAAGCCTGTAGCACCCTTTCTCAATAGGCTTAGGAACAATAATAAGAATATGCACATGGAGAAGATGCTTGAGATGTTTAACCAGGTCAAACTGAATGTGCTTCTTCTTGACGCTATCCAACAAATCCCAGCTTATGCCAAATTTCTTAAGGATATGTGTATGAAGAAGAGAAAGATAAATGTGTCCAAGAAAGTGTTCTTGGCAACCAATATAAGCGAAATTCTGTTTGGTCCCATTCTGGTGAAATACAAGGATCCCGGATGTCGTACAAATTCCTGCACCATAGGACAAACAGAAATTAGCAGAGCACTTCTTGACCTGAGAGCAAGTATCAACTTGCTATCTTTCTTAATATACCAGTAACTTGGGTTGGGCAAGCTGAGTCCAACTCGAGTCACCATTCAGTTAGCGGACTGATCTGTGAAAATCTCGAAAGGGGAAATCATGGATGTCCTTATCTGGGTCGGGAATTTCATCTACCCCGTTGACTTCATTGTACTTGAGACCCAACCTATGTCAAATCCGCGGTCTCAAATTTTGATCATCTTAGGGCGCCCATTCCTCGCTACAGCCAATGTAATCAACTGTAAGAACGGGTCCATGTGATTGACCTTTGGAGACATGACGAAAGAAGTCAATGTCTTCAAATTTGGAAAACAACCCAGGGTATCAATGATCAGACTTTTAAGGTCAATTCTATTGAAAATCTAACTAGTGAGCATAAGGAAAGCCTGGAGATGGAATCAGAGGCAGAGTTTGATCTAGAGTCTGAGGATTTTAATCTAGACCAGATCGTAGATTCGGTAGTAGACTGGGCGTCAAGCCCAAGTGTGCCTCATCACAGGATTAAAAGTCTGGATATTACCTCCAATGAAGCAACACCTTCCCTAGAGCTAGAAGCCTTACCTGGACACCTCAAGTACGCCTACCTGGGCGGAAGAGAAACCCTGCCAGTCATCATAGCATCCCACCTGACTGAGCAACAAGAGGACAGCTTAATGTCTATTTTGGAGAGATATAGGGAAGCCATTGGATGGACGATGAAGGATATCAAAGAGATGAGTCCAGCCATAGTTCAACATAGAATTCATCTAACCGATGAAGTGACTCCCAGGAGGGACCCACAACACATGCTTAACCCACTTATGCAAGAGACAGTAAGAGCGAAAATTTTAAAACTATTAGATAATGGGATCATTTATCCCATTTCTGATAGCCAATGGGTTAGCCCTGTTCATGCGGTCCCGAAGAAAGCTAGCTTACGGTAGTTGAAAATGAGCAAATAGAGTTGGTACAAATATGACTGCCTACCAAGATTCGTGTTTGTATGACTATAGAAAGTTGAATGTAGCCACCCGTAAAGACCACTTCCCGCTACCCTTCATCGACCAAATGCTTGAACGCTTAGCTGAACATGAGTATTATTGCTTCCTAGATGGGTACTCGGGATATAATCAAATCCCCATTGCTGTAGAAGACCAGAAAAAGACCACATTCACGTGCCCGTTCGGAACCTTCGCTTATCGACGCATGCCCTTTGGATTGTGCTATGCTCCCGCAACATTCCAACGATGCATGCTTAGTTTATTCTCTGATATAGTAAAACGTTTCTTGAGATTTTCATGGATGACTTCTCCATCTACGGAGATTCATTTGAACAATGTCTTCATCATTTCGAGTTGGTTCTGTAAAGATGCAAAGAAAAAATCTAACTCTGAACTGGGAGAAATGTCACTTCATGGTGAGACAGGGGATTGTCTTAGGCCATGAGAATTTTAGGATAGGCATTGAAGTGGACAAGGCGAAAGTAGAAGTGATTGCTAAGCTTCCACCAACCAAAAACATCAAGGATATTAGATCCTTTTTAGGGCATGCTGGGTTCTACCAACGATTCATTAAGGATTTTAGTAAGATCGCTAGGCCCTTAACCAACCTGCTCGCAAAGGACGTGCTCTTTGATTTTAACGATGGGGAAGCTTAAGTAAGAACTTATTTATGCGCCTATTATTTTTGCTCCTAATTGGGCACAACCGTTTGAAATCATGTGCGATGCCTCTGATTTTGCTATTGACGCTGTTCTAGGATAGCGCATCGACAATAGGCAGCACGTGATTTATTACTCGAGTAGGACCTTGAATGATGCCCAACAGAATTATCTAACGACTGAGAAGGAATTCTTGGTCGTTGTCTTTGTGTTAGAAAAGTTTCGGCCCTGCTTATTAGGCTCGAAGATGGTGATTTTCATGGATCACTCGGCACTAAAATACCACATGACCAAGAAGGAAGTAAAAGCCCGACTGATTCGATGGATCATTTTGCTTCAAGAATTTGACCTAGAAATTCAGGATAAATGGGGTGTAGAAAATATGGTCGCTGATCATCTATCATGAATTCTGAACGCACCTATCATACAAGCTCCGATCAATGAGGATTTTCCTGATGAGCACATATTGGCCATTTTCAAGGAACCCTGGTATGCGGACATAGTCAATTACCTGGCCACTGGTCAATTACTCGCGGACTGGACAAAGCAAGACCAGTATCATTTCTTTGCCCAAGTACGGTACCTCTTCTGGGAAGAGCTGTATCTTTTTAAGTATTGTCCCGACCAGATTATTCGATGATGCATACCAGAGGAAGAACAGAAGAGTGTGCTCAGCTTTTGCCATGAACTTGCATGCGGAGGGTCCCCGCAAGACTGCAGAGAAAGTTTTACAAAGTGGGTTTTACTGGCCCACTTTATTCAAAGACTCATTCCACTTTTGCAAGACATGTGCAAATTGTGAGAGGATTGGGAAAATTTCAAGAAGAGACATGATGCCCCTGAACCTGATCCTTGAAGTTAAAATTTTTGATATTTGGGGTATCGACTTCATGGGACCATTCCCTAATTCCTTCGGCAATCAGTTCATTTTGGTTGCTGTGGACTATATCTCTAAATGGGTAGAAGCTGTGCCTACAAAGACCAATGACAACAAAGTAGTTGTCAAATTTCTCAAAGAAAACATCTTCTCTCAATTTGGCACCCCCAGAGCGATAATTAGTGATAATGGATCGCATTTTTGCAATAGAGTTTTTGAAGCTCTAATACGGAAATATTCCATCAATCATAAGTTATCCACTCCGTATCATCCCTAGACTAATGGGCGGTCGAAGTCACCAATCAACAGATCAAGCTTATTTTAGAAAAGACAGTCGGACAAAATCAAAAGGATTGGTTGGTCAAACTCAATGATGCATTGTGGGCTTACCACACTGCTTTTAAGATAGTCCTGGGGATGTCTCCTTACAGAATCATATTCGGCAAAGCCTGTCATCTGTCAGTCGAGTTAGAACACCGTGCCCTATGGGCCATTAAGCAACTCAATTTTGATCTGACTAAGACCAGTGAGTTAAGGAGACTGCAGATCTCATAATTAGAGGAGATACAGAATGAAGTCTACGAGAACGTTCGAATCACCAAAAACAGGACTAAACTTTTTCAGACCAGATCATACACCGGAAAAACTTTATCCCGGGAGACAAGGTTCTGCTGTATAACTCGAGACTTCACATTTACACGGGGAAGCTGAAGACTCGTTAGTCTGGACCGTTCATTGTGCGCACCGTTTTTCTACACAGTGCTGTGATTATTGTAGATCTCAAGAACAATACGGATTTCAAAGTGAACGGGTAAAGACTGAAGCCCTTTTTGACCACTGAGCCTGCATCACAAGCTGATAGTGTGCTAACTCTTTTTGTCCCGTCATACACCTAACCACAGCCATCCACACCGCAACTAAAAAAAACATACTTATTGTTTATATGCTTACCCCTTCTATGTTTTTTGACATTTCTTTCGCCTACTCGCACTTGGCCGGCCTGAGTCGACGAAGGCGGTAACATCATTTCTTCACCCTATTTATTGCCTTTACATTTTCATGACATTCATTGAGGACAATGCATTAGATAGGTGGGGGGGTCCTAACACTTTCACTTTTTCTTATTTCTTTTTACTTAAAAAAACCTCCAGAATAAAAAAGGAATTTTCATACTCTTTATAAAAATACCAAAAGGTTGTAGGAATTAAGGGAACCTTATTAAGGAATCTTTATTTTAGCCTAAATAAAAATGAAACATTGGTTTGACTAAGAGTTGGAAGGAATAAGGAAAATAACTCATATCTTTTATTTTGCCTTAGTAGGATATGCATAAACCATACGTACATGCTTGGGATTTAGAGACACTTCTCTGAAAGGAAAAAAAGCTGGATAATTGTGCCTCAAGAAGCATGATTACTCACGGCAAAAATATATACATAAGTAAATCTTGATTTCGTGGCCTACTCTACTTGCATACTTGACCTGAGGGGTATTTTTCCACCTGGTACCCTAAAACCATCTGGTTTGGGAGTCATCGGTTTGATATGTGTTACATGAGTAAAGTAGAAAGCCTAGTGAAATCAAGAATAAACATATAGATAAACATTAATAAAATTAAAATTACAGTTGAGTTAAAAAATCCCAAGCACATCACACTTACACCTTATGCATATATATCTAAAGCAAAATAAACATAATGAGTTAGAAGAACAAGAGCTTTTCTAAACTCAAAGAAAAACCATAATTTCTTCTATGAAGGCTAAAGTATAGGAGGACTTATGAGGGTTGAACCAAATTCTTACATCATTTCGGTCATTTTGACTTAGATGATTAAAAGTTCTTTTTCTTGAAAGAGGTTTGCTAACAACTAAATATTTTTTCAATTACTGAGTTTTGTGGGTGCAATCCACTGAAAACCCTCAGGAGATAACACTCCTTCTCTAGGGGAAACCTAGAGGTTTAAAGGCTTGTTGCACATGCTCAGTGTAATCGTGTCACCTGTGAAAGTGGTGTATAATTTTCTTATTTTTGTTTTGCTCGGGACGAGCAAAAAGATAAGTGTGAGGGTGTGATTAGTCTTTAATTTTGCATAATTTTTATCACATTTGCATATTTATTTGATATAAAATTCTGTTAATAAAGTTTCGCTTTCTTGATCCTAGGTCCATGGTGTGCAAATGAAGAAGAAGACCCTAAATCACCATTTAATGGGAGATTAAAGGCCTACCAAGTAGCCATTGACCTTAGGGAGGAGATTTTGTCAGCCCAGGGCATCAAATTTAGAATCCAGAAGACCCAACTGATAGGAGACTGAAGGGACAGCACGCTGCCCGAAGCCAGGGGGCGCGTTTTCGCGGCCGTACGGCACGGGCGCGGCCGCGCCCGTGCTTTGGGCCAGGGGTTGTCCCCCTGGCCCCCTTTCCCATGGTGCCTATAAATACCCCTCTTGGGTTTACACAGAAGAGATATCCAGAGCTTTAGGATCTTTATGTTAGTTTGATTTTGGAGTTGTAGTTGTTGTTTTTCTTCTTCTTCTAGTTAGTTTAGCCATTAGAGTGAGAGAGAGAGAAAGAGAGAGAGAGAGAGAGAGAGAGTGTGTGTGTGTGTGTGTGTGTGTATGTAAAAGTTGTATTTGGAGGGTGACAAGCTAAACAAGTAATTACTTTTCTTTCTTCTTACCATTTACTAGCTGCTTTTATTTGCTTCTATCTTTTTGTTTTAGTGTAACTCCTTTTCTCTTTACCTCTTCTCTCTTGTTGTTTCCTTTACTACCATGTCTAACTAACTCCTTCATTGCATGGCTAACTAACTACTAACCCACTAATCTCTAATAACTTGATTGATAACCCAAATGAGTCAATAGTATCAAACAAGTCTTGTGCAAATGAGAGCTATGACATCTTAAGACGAGGGTCCTAACTCTAACTTACTTACAAGTATTTTCTCTCTTATATTTCATGCTTAACGGGTTTTTGATGATCTATAGAGTTTAAACTTTGCTTGTTTTTATAAGTTAGAGAATTTTTTTTAACTTTGCCGATACCATTAGTGCACTTGTGTCTTCCCGTATTCTCGCCTTCAATTGGATCTTAATAAGGGAATGTCCAAGTTTTTGCCATGTAAAGCTAAAGTTAAAGGAAGAACTTTCACTCGATTTTCACGTGAATAGTTCCTATGCATAAGGGTTATGCTTGCCTATGATCCATCGTGAGGCCACATTTTCAAGAAGTTAGAGATTAGTGGGAGCACTTAGTAGAAAGTTAGCCACGCACTTTTACCATTAAGAAAAATAATTTTTACAAACCACCAAACAATTCCAAACAATTCTTAAAACCAACTTGTTTTCATTTTCAGATTCTTTATTTGAAACAAAGAACTTTCTCTTTTCTTGAATTAAGAAGCCGCATCAAGCTTTCATCGCTCTCTCTCCTTGTGGATACAACCCATATAGCCACTTCGCTACTACGGAGGAATCGCAAAAGCAGTGATATCAACTCACATTCCTTTACTTATTCTTGGGCTTACTTTTAGCCATCAACTTTGTACTCCCCATGAACTTGGTTAACAATGAGCTTTGAGTCACCATATGCTTCGAGATTTTTAACGCCAATCTCATCGGCGATTTGCACTCCGATCAATAGAGCATTGTATTCTGCTACATTGTTGGAACATGGCTCAGCTAATAAGAATGCCTGAGAAATTTTATAGTTCTGTGGGGAGACAAGGACTAACCCCACTCCTGCTACGATATTTCCTCGCCGACCCATTCTTGATGCACCATCGAAGAAGAGTTGCCACATCTGTCTTTCGAAAGATGTCTGAGTCACGCAAACTTCAGTGATCTCATCTGGAAGATCTTCATAAAGTTTGGTCGTCTTTGGGTCTGGATGCTCAGCCAGGAAATCTGCCACCGCTTGTCCCTTCACGGCCTTTTACAGTAGGAATTGCATCTCATATTGGGAGAGCAATATGGCTCATTTTGCCAATCGACCATTTAGTAATGATGGCTTTGTCATAAGCAACCTTAAAGGATTCACTTTTGATATAACGTGTATGGTTTGGCCCATCAAGTAGTGTCACATTTTCTGGACGGTGAATACCAATGCAAAACATTCCTTTTCGATCGGGTTATACCGATGTTCGGCTCCGATCATAGTTCTACTCAAATAGTAGATTGCCTGCTCGTGTCCCTGATTATTATTCTTGGCTAGCAAAGCTCCTAAAGAATGATCCATTACTCGTACATATATTAAGAAAGATTTTTCTGACACCGGAGCTGTAAGGACAGGTGGTTGTGTGAGGTACCGTTTGATTTCCTCGAACGCTTGTTGGCAAGCATCGTCCCACATGAATGAACCACCCTTCTTCATCATTTTGGTGAAGGATTGGTATCTTCCTGAGAGATTTGAGATAAACTTTCAAATATATGCTAATCGTCCTTGCAATCCTCTAAGCTCTCTGAGATTCCTTTGAGGTTGCATCTCCTGGACAGCACGGACTTTCTCTGGGTCGAGGTTAATTCCTTTGGATATAGCAACAAACCCTAGGAACTTACCGCTGGCTACCCCCAGGAAGGATTTGATGAGATTCATTTTTAACTGATGTACCCGCATGATATCGAATACTATCTTCAGATCTGCCATGTGATCGCCTTTGGCACGGCTTTTTACTGTAATATCGTCGACGTAGCATTCCACTGTTTTGCGTATATGCTCGTGGAAAATTGCATTCATAGCTCTCTGGTACATTGTCCCCACGTTCTTTAATCTGAAAGGCATGACAGTATAGTAATACACCCCCAATGGCGTCCTGAAAGATGTATGCTTTTCATCATCAAGGTATATCTTGATTTGATTGTATCCTGAGAATCCATCCATGAAGGACATTCGTTCAAACCCACACGTGTTGCTGATCATGACATCTGTGATTAGAAGGGGGAATTCATCTTTAGGATAGGCCTCATTTAGATCACGAAAATCAATGCAAACTCGGATCTTCCCATTTTTCTTTGTAACAGGGACGATATTGGGTACCCAATCAGGATGTTGTTCCTCCCTAATAAAACTGGAGTCTATAAGCTTCTTGACTTCTGACTGAATTGCTTCCATTATTTCTAAACGAAACCATCACTGTTGTTGTTTTAACTGGTTTCACATCCAAATTAATGTTGAGGCGATGCATAACCACTTGAGAATTAAGCCAGGCTTATTCTCGTAATTCCAAGCAAAAACATCTATATACTCCCGCATAAGAGATATTAGATCTTCCTTCTCGGAGGATGATAAGCTTTCGCTTATAAAGATGGGCTTAGGATTAGCCTCATCTCCCAGATTGATCAGGGTGACCTTATCCTCTATGGGTGGTTCACGTTGTTCGAAGTGAATATCTTAGAGAGTGTTTAGGTGTTTGATCTAAGGATCTATATCTGACTGGACCATTTCTTTATTTCCATCTTTCGGGTGGCTTGTTCATGAAAAGTACACCTAGAGTGGGGGTGAATAGGTATATGGCTAATCTAATGACAAATAATGCGGAATTAAAAACTAATTGCAATACACGAAGTGTAACCAAAGAGTGTAGCCGAATTCCCGGTGACAGGCTCTGGACTATCTCCTCTAGATTCCTCTAAATAAGAGTTGAGGTGCTATATGAAGCTCTCTTGGTTCAACACAAGTATGGCATACAATCAATTCAATCATATAAGATATGAACAATATGATACAATGCAAGATATAAAAGAGAGAGTTTAGAGATAGTGAATCAATCACAAACACCAAGGTATGTTTCGAGCTTCGAGCCATTACTCTACGTCCCCACTTCACACAGAAGGATTTTTACTATACGTCCACGCAGGACCTCTAATACAGGGAACCTCCACCGAGGATTTGGTAATACAAACTTAGGAGTACCCAACTCCTCTCTCCAACAACACAACATCTACACAAGAGGCAAGGCACAACAATAATCACCTCTACTCAAGAGGGATAAGGCTCTAAGCCAAACAACAATCAACTCTTCACTAAGAGGGACAAGGCACAAAGTCAAACCAACCACAATCACCTCTTCACAAGAGGGATAACCACAAACCCAAATCACAATCTCCTCTACACTTAGAGGGATAGGCACAAAGTCAAAACTCCACCTTAATCACCTCTACACAAGAGGGATAACAACAAACGCAAATCTCAACCTCCTCTACACTTAGAGGGATAGGCACAAACCAAAGCAAAGAGAAAGTTACAAACTTGGTGATCTCAAAGACCACAAACAACCTTGGTGATCACAAAGACCACAAACCAATTTTCTCACCAAAAATAAAATCCTATAGGTAGGATAGAGATGATAGCTCAAGTGTGAGAATACAAGGTGTTTGAAAAACAAATCAAAAAGAAAAATACTTGAAAAAATCACAAGATAGATGTTGAAATAAAGATCAAAAACTAATTCCCAAATACTCTCTTTTTCTTTGATTTTTTCAACACTTTAAAAACCAATAAAGATAAATCTTTTTAACCAAAAACTCTTTTGAACTTACTGAAAAACTCTTATAAGATGGGAAGAGAAGCTCAAAAAATTCTTGTCGAAATCATCCCAAGAGATGGCTATTTATAAGCCTCTCAAAGAAATTAGTCGTTAGCTGTTGAAATGGCCAGATTGCCCTTCCGGTCGACCGCCCAGTCGATCGGCGCAATGGTCATATTTCTTACCATTGTACCTCCGGTCGACCGGGCCAAGCCTTCGGTCGACCGGCCAGCACTCGAGAGTTGGGTGCTTTCAGTCGGTCGACCGTGCGGTCGACCGGCCTTTTAGGCTGGCCCTGTGCACGTTTGCGTGCACATTGGTAGACCTGTCCGGTCGACCGACTCCTAGGTCGGTCAGCCGTCCGGTCGACCACCAGTGTGTCTGGCTGGGAATTTCTGGGATTGAAAATTTAGGTATTTTAATTCTAATAAAATCCCATAAATGCACATAAATTCCACAAAAAAAGTTCTTGTAAGGTCTTTGAATACCAAACATGTGTGGACTAAAAATCAACATATATTACAAACTATTTGAACCATTTTTATGATATAGAAATTTAGCTTAAATACAAAATCAGCATTTTTCAGAACTTAGATTTTGAAATGAAAAATTATTTTCTCCAAAACTTGTATAAATACAAAAACATGATATTGAAACAAATTTGAAGCATAGAGTGTATGGATAGAATCCAATACACATATAAGATATATCTATGTTTTTGATATGAAATCCAAAACCGGTTAAACCAAAAACCAAACTTTAAACTTGTATGTGTGTGTGTGTGTGTGTGAACTTGAGTATATCAACACTATCTACCTTTACACAAGATCTAAACATAATCTTAAACTAAACAAGCCGAGGTCTTCTTGTGGAACTCCTTCTCCAAGTCGACTCGATCCAAACACGATCTAACGAGCTTGACTCCAACTGAGTGCTAGATGCGATCTTGACGCGTGAGCTCTTGAATCAACACGTGTTAGCTCCCATAACTCTTTTGTTGAAGCTAAACACCTACTAATATCTTGATCAATAACTGAAACTATATAAACACAAGATTATTAGTAAACTATAACTACATGAGTTAATCATCATCAAAACTAGAGTGATGGGCCTTTGCGCCCATAGTTGAAACCATATTTACTGAAAGTTCTTTGAAGATGTTGCCAACACTGACATCTGACTCCCACGATAATGTGCCCACGGGTGATTATGGTATAATGACTTTTCAGACTCAGAGGCAGACGGGATTGGAGTTGACACATAACCCAACCCCTTGCGAGTTCGATGATAATTAATCAGGGGCTTTCCCTTTTGGAATGAAGGATCAAAGAAGTGTTCTCCTTCCTTTGCCAAAGTTCAAACAGAACCATTTATTAGGTCGTACCCCATGTTCTCTATCATTTTGAGTACATTTGGCTCATAATGAGAGAATTGAGGAGATTCATCCTCGCTTTCAGAGTCTTCGCTAGTCATTGATTTGGACTCGACTCTTCCAAAAAGGATTGGTCTTTGGCCATTGCGTCTTGCTAGGACCATGAATAACGATCTTTGTACATCACTGACGCCTTAATATGCCATGAAAGATGGCCTTACCGGTACATGTAATGATGTCAGAGCACCTATTGCCAACTTGGGGTCATCGTCTATATCGGTACTAGTGTCTGACGGCACAGAATCAGAAGCAAACATAGAAAAGTAAGCCAAATCTAACTCTTCATTAATATACCACTCGCCTATATTATTGGCGGAGTTATTGACATCGAGCTTATTAATGCTCTTTACAAGTGGGTT
Source organism: Agave tequilana (assembly GCA_038442645.1). Classification (NCBI taxonomy): domain Eukaryota; kingdom Viridiplantae; phylum Streptophyta; class Magnoliopsida; order Asparagales; family Asparagaceae; genus Agave; species Agave tequilana. The sequence goes on from JAVJIF010031460.1 coordinate 64,890, forward strand.
CAGCTCCCAAAGACATTCTTCCTCTGCCTCTGGTTCAATGTCAGCTTCATTACCGAGTCTGGTTCCTCTGGCTAGGGATTCTCGTTTGTCTCTAGAGAACTTGGTATAGGAGGGAGTCTGTGAAGTAGTTCTCTACCCCTTGAACGGATGCTTTTCGGCAATTCTGTCAAAATATTTCATGATTTGATGCAGAGTGGAGGGGACGATGGAGTTGCGATGAATCCACGGTCATCCCAGCAACAAATTATACGAAGTCTCGACGTCAATAACATAGCATGTCACTTCAGATCTTAGGACCCCAATCTGACATTTGAGTTTGATCTTTTCGATTGGGCGCGTACCATTGGCATTGAAACCATAAATAGTGATTTTGGTGGCGCTCAATCGGTGAGTGGGGATTTTCAAGTGCTGCATGACCTGGCGAGGCATAATACTCAACGCGGATTTTGAATCTACCTGAATGCGGCTCACTTCAGATGATCCAATATACCCTGTGAAGTATAGGGGCTTATCATTTTTCCCCTTGACGTGCATGTCGTCTGGCGTGAAGGTGATGTAGGGGGTATGTTGAGAGGTGTGGAGGCAGTCTTCTTCGTCTTCCTCCTGTGGTCCAGCTAGAATCCGGGCCATGAAGACCTCAGCATCAGCTAAAGCTTCTCTCAGAGCTTCTCTTGTTGACTTTGATAGTCTCAAGAGCTCGTAAAAGGTAATCCTGACCGAGATATTGGCTAGTTGAGCCAAGACATCAAAGCAGTAAGGTGTTGAAGGTCCTTTTGCTTTATCCTTCAGGAGGGCCTAAGCATACCGAACCTCTTTTCTCTACGGGTTGCTTCGTGGATGGCTTAGTTGTCTCGGGGATGGGTTTAGAAGGATTTACCACTATCTCGTCGTACTTCTTCAAGTACAGCTGACCCGAACGAGTTTCAGCCACGAGCGGTACATTAAACTCTATAGCAAGGATGATTGTCTCCTCCTCTGTGTCAGTTAGTGAGGGGACATCAGTCTCTGTTTTTCGGGAAGAAGTGCACACCACATTGCAAGGTGAGGCTTTTGCTTTGCCTTTGGACTTTTTGTTGGTAACAGTAATCCATTGTTAGCTCTCCACAAGGTCAAGATGAACCCACATGATTTCTCCCTGAGGCGTAGGAACAGGTATGAACCCTTTCTTTTACTGGTGATGTGGATCAATGTTGAGTACCTTTAGTTCCCCTTTCGGGATGGGAGCTACTCCGGCTGGCGATGGAGGCTATACCCCGAACTGAAGAAATGATGTCATATTAGTTGACACTTTCTTCTGCTCTGGATGGAGCTTGAGCACGTCTACATCAATAAAAGTTTGAAGGATATCTTTGAAGATGTAACAGCTCTTGAGAGGGTGCCCCAGCATCCTATGATACAAGCAGTAGTTAGGATTGTCGGTCTTGCCGACCTCCTTAGAACGTCTAACTTCAGGAAGCTTCAATCTGTTACTCTTGTTGAGTAACTTGAATAACGAATCGACGTAGTCGTCCTTGAAGGAGTACTGCTTGTTGGAACGCAGCTGATTTGAAGAACTACCCCCTCTGGCCGGCTGAGGTTTAAGAGGAGACTTCATCTCTGTCGCCAATGTATCTTTCCTTTTTGATTGAAAAGATACTTCTGGCATGCCCCTTGTCATCTTTTCGGGTCTGCGTCTATTCTCTTCTGCCCTAACCCTGACGATAATCTCTTCTGCCTATTCACCTTGTTGGACTAATTGTTTATAGGTACGACTTTCAGCAACTCCTATCAAGGTTAGGAGTGAAGTCTGCAAATTGTGACGGCATGTTTCCACCAGGGTGCCCTGGGTCATACCGCTAGGACATTGGAGTGCCATATTCTGAAATCTTTCTACAAATGCTTTGACTGACTCTCCTTTTTATTGCTTTGTTGCCAGGAGAGTTGGCATGGTAACCTTCGAGTCATCTTTGAAGAAGCATGTAAGAAAAAACTTCTCCAAATCATCCCAGTTCTTGATGGAGTCTTCGGGGATTTTCATGAACCATTCAAAGGCGAGTCCTTTCAGAGTGCCGATGAACAAACACGCCAAGATGGTCATTTGCTACTACGTTCCCTGTCTAAGACTTGAAGTAGTAGATATGTTGGTTCGGTGACCCTTTATCGTTAAAGGCCTGTAGGGTCAGAGCTTTGAACTTGGGAGGATACGGGACAAGATCCCATTCTGTCGGGTATGGCCGGACCACTCCTGCTTCTTGAAGGCCTTTCTGATTAGTGAGGGCTTCCAGACGCTGCTCTTGTTTATTCATTCTTTTAGAATGAGTGCTCCCATTCTCTGAATTGTCTCCCTCTTCAGATGGAGACTTAGACGACTCGGAGTTGGACTGTTCCTCCTCCTTTGAATGTAAAGAAGATGAGCTCTCCCCTTCCTTCCGCTTAGGGGTGGCAATTGGGTCGGGTCGGGTCGACCCGACCCAATTACTGCTCGACCCATATAATAATCGGGTCGGGTCGACCCGACCCGTTTATTATATGGGTCAAAAATTCAGACCCAGACCCGACCCAAAACTTAATCGGGTCGACCCGACCCGACCCATTTGACCCGATTATTAAGCCTTAAATACAATTTCTTTACGTTATTTTACTAAATTGTTTGGTGATATGGTTGGTCATCACACTAAACTCATACACTAGAGGTCATATGTTCAAAATTGGGCTTACACATATATTTTGACAATTTAATTTAGGTCAAGGAGAGGAGGCGGTGGCGGCGGTGGAGGAGATCGAATGGGAGGAGGCCGAGGAGGAGAGAGAATAATTGGGTCTGGCGGGTCAAGCGGGTCTGGCGGGTTCGGGTCGACCCGACCCATTTAATAATCGGGTCAGATGGGTCGACCCGATTACGACCCAAACCCAATTAGCCCAAACCCATACCCACTAACTCCGGGTCGGGTCGGGTCGGGTCTGGCGGGTCGCGACCCGTCTGCCACCCCTACTTCCGCTTACCTTTAGACTTCTTAGAAGAAGTTTTCAGCTTCTTCTTACCCTAAAGCAATTGTACAAGTATCTGCTTGAGGGTATCGATAGATTCTTGTTGGGCGCGAATCATATCGAGTCATTCCCTCTGGACCTGAGCCTACTGTTCGAAGCGCCTGGTCGTCTCCTCAGGAGTGTTTGCCATATACGCGAAGGATTCCTTCTTTACAAAAGAGTTTGAGGCCTATGATTTTATGATGGTAGAGTGTGATTCACTGCTAGAGCACTATAGTCAACTGGGGTTACCACACCAGTTTGAGTGTGGATATGGCAGTACACTCCTTTCGGTTCATCATCAGACTCATCAGAGCTTACTGCCGGTTATTTTTCCCTACTTTTGCTTGGTGTAGTGCTTGGACCTGCCATGTTTGCAGTAACTTCGAGATACTCCGTATCATAGAAGGTTCTCTTTCTTTGGGAACAATGCCTTTTGGTTGATCGGGAGGTTGAGATTAATCGTCTAAATACTGACTGCTTACTTACATGTGAGCTGTAGCGACATTCAGAGAGCATTGTCATGATGAGCCGTTCACAGCAACATGATAGAGCGATCTGACTAGTACTCCTTTTATCCCTTAGATCTGTCAGAGGGGGATCAAAGAGATTAGCCTTAGGTTTTTGAGGGCTTTTCAGCTTCTAAGAGCCATCCTTGCATCACAATTCTGAAATGTAGGATTCAGAAATGTGGAGCATACGTTCTGTAGAATGGACGCGGCTCTCGCGTTTTGGCTTTGAAATGTAGGTCTCGTGCCTCTGCTGAGAAGAGATACGGAACCCGCGTTGCTGATTGTCGCATCTGGCTAGTGACACTTGAGAAACGCGGACCTTCTGAGTCCTGTGTTCTGTCGTAGAGACGCGGGTCTCGTGTCTCTGAGAAGAGGCACGGACCTCACGCTGCTGAACGTCGCATTTAAGAGGTGAAGCCTTAGAAACTCAAGCCTTTTGAGCTTCACGTTTTGGTCTCCAAACGCAGACTTCGCGCGTCAGACGTAACTCAGAAGAGAGGCGGGCCTGAGCCTCGCATTCTATATCTGCTGGACAGATAGTTGTTCCAGCTTCTTATGTCTATAGTTGACGAGCGTGTCGCCTTTGTCAATGCTCGGCATTCCGGTTATGCTTCGTGGGTTGCTGGGAACCCCCGGTAACTAGAGTTGAGGGAGAGGAAGGGCGTGGCCAAATTGGCCTTTAATGACGATGGCCTCGCGGGTATTATGGGAGATGTTGGCGCGGGCCTTACGTGCGATGCGGCCAGCCATGACGTTCTTTGCACCAGCCACCTCTGGAAAAGTCTCTGAAGGGACTTGAGAGCGGATCTCTGATGAGACTTTGCGGTACTGCTGAGTCCTAGGGCTCTTGGAGCCAAAAGAGAGGAACTCTTCATAACTTGCCTAGTCAAATTCCACGATAAGTGATTCGACCGTTCTCCCCATGAAAGTGACATTATCTTGCACCATAACTTGCTCATCAGTGGAGAAAGTGATTCCCAGTGGAGTTGCCATCTCTTGTTTGGCTCAGGAATAATTTAGAGGATCGTAACAAAATTTTCTTAAATTGATGAAATATTACAACAATCTCAAAAATTCTGATTACAAGAGAGAGAAGATATTCAAGCTCAAATCTTCTCTTTGTTTAATGTTGGGTTCTTGATGTAGCGGTGGAAGTGAATCTTATTTTTCATTGACTGGCTGAACGTCACAATCTTCGGGGAATCTTCTCTTCGGACTATGAACGGAGTAGCACAGCTCATGTCCAATAAAATCTCAAAGATACTTGAGACAAGAACAAACTTGTACTCAGTAAGTTGTTAGAAGAGTTCAACTCTTTCTTCAGTACTCCTCCGATCGATTCCAACCTTTTCTGACCAAAACTTTTGGCCCCTCTTCAGTAGCAAACTAGGCTAATTATAAGGGTTTCAGGGATAAAACTGTCCCCTAAAACCCTCCATAATGGGGGTTAACTCCCCTCATTACGTGGGCAGTAATTGACCCAGTAATGAGGGCAGTTATAACTAAGGCGCAGAGCTTCTTTGTAGTCAGAACGCGGGCTTCGAACCTCGTGTTTTGGATGCCGACTCTAAACCTTACTAGACGCAGGTTTCGAACTCTACTAAACGCGAGTTTCAGGCTCTTCGTCTTGAGATTGCAGTGATGTCAAGACGCGGGCTTCAAACCTCGCGTCTTGACACTGCAGTGATGTCAGGATGTGGGCTTCGAGCTTCGTGTCTTGGTCATTATAGTGCAGCTGGGACGCGGTCTTTGACCCTCGCGTCTTGGTAATGTATAGATGTTGAGCCGCGGGCTTCATGCTTAGCGTCTAGGCATTAAGTGGCTATGATTAGCCTCGCATCTGGAGTATAGACTCTATTCTCTAATGACTCGTCTTTAGTGATTTTTAGATATTCTACAGCTCCGGTCGATCAAGTCTAACGGCTAGTTCAGAAATGAACTGCCTGTTGACCGGCCAGTCGACCGAAGCTCTGACAAAATCTATAACAGTTAGTTTTCAGAATTTGTCTTTTGTTCTGATTTTTCTAACAGGCATTTTGCTTTTTCTTAGTCAAATCTCTTCCAAAATGACTTGGTGAGCTAAACTAATAGTGTTTATGAGTTGCTTATATATATGGGCCATGGGAATAGGATTGACACAACAATAGACAATAAGTTTTAATAAGTTTTATAAGTTTTTGAGTAATACATTGAAAATCAAGTTTTTAAGTTTCTAGTTTTCAAGTGCTTTTATTTTTAAAGCTATTTCAATTGGTTTTTCAACTCTTAAATTTTTTTAACTGAATTTTTACTCACACAAACTCCTTGAGCTTCAATTTATATCTACTCTATGGGAATTTGTAAGAAGAGAGTGTTTGTGATCTAGTGGTCACCAAGAGCTTTATAAAACCTCATTGGCTTTGTGCTACCTCTTGTGTAGAGGATTGAGTGTTGGAGTTATGTACTCCAGTCTTGCGTAGACCATTGTAGTTTCTTATTGTAAGATTCTTTTGTGGAAGATCCTCTTGTAGATAGTGAAATCTTTCACGGTGGTGAAGGCGGGGACGTAGAGCGGTGGCTTCCTCGAAACAAATTCTTTATGTTTGCGATTGCTTGTCTCTTGATCTCTATCTCTTTACTTTGCTTATACTTATGTTGTTTCTTCTCTTGCATATTTTACTTATTGCTTGCATTACATTCATCATTGCAATACCTTCATCAATCTTATTTATCGGTCTTTACTCATCTCCACAAGAAGGCAATTGAGCACCTCAACTTATAATCTAGAGATAGAGGAGAAGTTCTAAAGCCATTTACGGAAATTCGGCTTCAATTCTTATTTTGAGTGACCGATTTGCATTATTTTTCATAAATAGGTATTATTTCGCATTTGATTAGCATTACACCTATTCACCCCTCCCCTCCTCTAGGTGTATTTTCACTTACGGGCAGTTGAAATCCTACATTGTGGGAGTGTTCCTCGCTCAGAGACCCTACTCTGCTGTAGTGATTTTCCTCTCTCAGTGCTCTACCAAATTTACAACTATGCAAACTCATCAAATTCCCTACCCAGTCATGTTGTGGAGAAATCAATGTCCCAGAAGCACGTTCCAAAAATAAATGGTAAATGCAAACCAGGTAAGACCCAAACATAGTTCAATCTTATTCCGATCATATTCGTTACATTATGTTACATCTAACGAATATTACAAGATATACCATTACATTTCTGTGTTTATATTTTTGAAGAGAAATACAACAGATCTGAATTCAGATCACCAATCCACTCTTGATGCTTGTACATTAGTTGCGGGAATGTCCCCCACTCGGAGATGTTAATGCAAGCACCAGCCTACGGGCTCCCCCTAATTAGCCTACAGGCAGTCAAAACTCCCCGCAGTGGGAGTGTCTCTCACTCAGAGTCTCTACTCTGTTGCTGGGATTTTTCCCACTCAAAGCCCTACCAAGTTCACCGCTCTGTTGATGAGAATAACCCCACTCAGAGATGAACGTGAACCCAACTCTACTGCTGGGATCTCCCCTACTCTGAGGCCAAAAGTTTCCAAGTACTGCTGATGGGATCACTCTCAGGAATAACATCACAAACTCTCCGAACCATCCCGTTGCCAACCAATTATATCAAAGGTAGAAATTAGCACTCTGAAGAGACATGGTCAGACCAATTCCAAAAGTCAATAGTAAAAATAAGCCAGGCAAGATATACACATTAACTATTTCCAGTCCAAATTTTCATTTCCATTCTGAATACACTTCCATTCTAAATGCCATTCCATTGTATTTATTTGATTACATCTAACAAGAGTAATACAACAAATCCCATTTCATCTCTATGTTTACAACTTTTTAAAAAAAATATATAGCAGATCCAGATCTAGCAGGCCGATATGATATCTGTCAGCCAGCTGTTCAACCATAATTAATTCCATAAGATCTAAATAGATTTGCTGCATAAAGCATCATGATAAGTTTTAAAGTATCCATAATTCGTGTATCTTCGCTTCTCTGACTTCTCTTCCGCAAACTTCGACAAGTGGGGAAGTGGGGGCATCTGTAGTGATCAAAATTTGACTCGCATTAAGATGATGACACATTTCTAAGTTTTCGAGTGCTTTCCCCATGCATCCACAACTCTCAAAGTCTACCACAGAGCCTCTGCCACAGCTAACCTTTCCGATGTCACATTCCTCTGTCCCGAACATCATTCCCACCCTGAGCTCCCTTCTGTCTCCTGAATACTGATTGTTGAAAAGCAAAGATAAAGTTAAGAGTTAGAAAGATGTTATCTGGATGTCGGTGGTGTCTCTACCTTTCGCAATTTATCCATGGTAGCAAGGGCCATGCGGGTTGAATCCACATGAAAGAATGCGATAGAAGCTTTTCGGTATCGCTTAAAATACTAAATAGATTAAGTATTCTTCTAACAAAAGAACTCTATGTCAAGTGTTAGAAGTAGAAAAAGATGAAAATAGAGTTGGATTAAAAACTAGGGTTTTGAATATATTATGGAGCAAGACTTACTAATCATCTACCACCACTAACTTACTAAACTATGCTAAATTAAACTTCACTTTGAATCATAAAAATTATACTTTAGAGTTGCATTCAATTCAAGTAATATACATATGATGGAGAAACCTTATTTGAAATAATCACTAATCAAGACCTAACATTAAACTATCAAAGTTTTTCAAGCATATAACAAGAAGAATAACCAACATTAAACTATCAAGGCTATCTAAGTATAGAATAAGAAAAATTATTGAGAAGTATTAGCAAATAATAGATTTAACTATCATTATATGCCTTCAAGGGTTTTAGCTATTTCTAGGGCTTAAGCATGGATAGGATCCAATCGGCTTATTCTAACATATAACTAGAAGTAGTTGTGGGTGGAGATTAATAAGCCATGAAGAAGATTAGCTACTCAAGAGAGAATCTAAAGAAAGTATGGTAAAAGAGAAAGCAAGTAAGAAAGCAAGTAAATAAAGATAAATTAGAAAGAAAAACTTTGTTATAGATGTTGTCACCTTCAATTACAAGAACATCCACCTTCTTTACAAAGCTTGAATTAGAGCTAAATCCTAAAAATTACAAAAGAAATTTGGAAGAGAAACTAAAGAAAAATCCTAAGTTATGATCGCTGATGTGGAGATGCTTTTTATGAGAGATTTCAGCTCTTTAAATAGGACTCAAAGCCAATCACAATAAGATACAAAGTAGGAGGTTTAACTCAATCCTAATTCAATACGGGAATTCAATTCTGAATTAATTTGCAGTAAGTCAATGTGTTGATTGCTGAATATGACTCACGACAGCTGAATTGAAAATAGTAGTCAACATACAAATTGTAGCCCTTTAAGTTCTTCTGTGGCATCTTAAATCATTAGATTTGAATATTTATAGTGAAAGTTATGATCCGAATACTAAGAGGTGTTCAGTCTGAATCCGAGTCTGAATTGATTTCGAACTTCAGTTAATTTGAATTATCCTCTTTATCTCCAATTAGGATTAGTTTTATCCCATCTATCTTCTAGAAATATATTTCTGATTTTGAATTTGAATTATGAAGATGATGATATATCCTTTCTTCCTCTTGATTTCAATTTGATTTAAATTGAAATGTAAATTTAGATAGGATTAGGGATAAAATAGAAGTTTCTTGTATCCTTATCTTCTTATTTAAGTAACTGTTTTCCATTAATTTTTGCAAAGGGAAAACTTACAAAAAAGGGGTCGAGGAGCTAAATTACAAGTAATTCTTTGCAGTAAAAAGATTACAGGTTGATCTCCTCTGAGATTTCTGGGGAAGGATGCCGTAGGAATCTGATCAGTGCGCGATCACTTTATTCCTTTGACGATGCGATCGATCAGACAATCAGACTGCCGCCTGATGGGATTCCCTTCTCGCCTGGTTTGGAGAATCGGAGAACAAAAGGTCGGTAGAGCCCCCTTGATACTTCTCGAGCTACCTCCGCTTGGGAATTCCTTCTCGCCTGGTTCCAAAAATTCCTTGAGAGGGAGAAAGATCTTAGGGTATTAGCACCCTGAATTTATCCTTGTAGGATTAGAGAAGTGATTCTCTGAATTCTTGGAAGTAAGAGGGTAGATCTCTAGTTGGCTTATGCTTTGAAGCCACCAAAGAAGCTTATGCTCTTCAAAAAGCCTCTTGGACTTGAATCTTTTCAAGCCCTGAGCCTAGCCTAATAGTGGGCTACTTATAGGCTCAATAGAGAGTTATGATTGCCTTGATTGTCTCTCCTTAATGAGAAATCATGGGTGTAACTGCCAAATTTGATCTCGATCACAATGATCTCATCTGGAGATTTGATTGGTCAAAGATGACCATAAAAGATTGGCTCCTCTTAATAAGGGATACTCCCTTGATCCTCTCTAGTTAATTGAGAGATCTCCCCTGATCTTCTTACCTGATTGGGAGAGTCAAGAGATCATGTCAAGCAACTGCCAAATTTGATCTCGATCACAATGATCTCATCTGGAGATTTGATTGGTCAAAGATGACCATAAAAAGACCCGCAAGCGGGGCTAATGAAAAGCTTCCTGAGAAGCTATCAAGAAAGCTTTCGGAGAAGCTAGAATTAGCTTCTAGAGAAGCTAGAATTAGCTTCAGGCGAAGCTGTAAGTTAACTCTTTGGAGCTATGAAGAGCTTCATGAGAAGCTAGAAAGAAAGCTTCCTGAGAAGCTAGAATTAGCTTTCAGAGAAGCTAGAATAAGTTTCAGACGAAGCTGTAAGTTAGCTCTCTGTGGAGCTATGAAAAGCTTCATGAGAAGCTATCAAGAAAGCTTTCAGAGAAGCTAGAATTAGCTTCAGACGAAGCTGTAAGTTAGCTGTCTGTGGAGCTATGAAAAGCTTCATGAGAAGATATCAAGAAAGCTTCCGGCGAAGCTAGAATTAGCTTCAGGCGAAGCTGTAAGTTAGCTCTCTGTGGAGAGCTTCAAGGCGAATCTGAACAAACTTAGCCTCTCAGTCGAGGCTATCCCTTTTGGCTCATTCGATGTTAAGTGTTGAGCTAACTTAGCATCTTAGGCCTGCTTAGGTCTCTTCAAAGATAATCTTGGCATACTGTCTGCTTCACTGGATCAGTGGAGTCCAAGTTGCTGATTTGTCCCTCGGAGATGGGTAAAAACTGACCGTCAGCTTGTCTGTGACTTATTTTTTGTAAATGTCGATAAGTTAGACGTCGTTCAGACCGGTTGGAAAGCTGTTTGAGAGTTTTGTCTTTTTTGAGTGTCAACAAGACCCCCTTCAAAGTTTTCATAAATCCACAATGGGATGGTTCGGATTTCGAAATACTTTGAATTACCTCAGGTGTTCAAGAGAGAGCATTAACCAAGTAGAATTCCCCAAAGAAATTAGAACTTTGACTAAAAATTATTCAGAGGTTAGGAACGTGATAAAATCAGTCTGAGTATGAGAACTCACTAGGGACAAAGGGGAGTAGATCTAGAAATCCGTCCGTTTAGAGATGATGAGCTGGACATAACTGATTAGGAATCACCAGACACGAAGCCTTGTCGTTCAGAGGTGACGAACTGGACATGATGACAAAGAAATAGTCCCTACCGGACTAAAAGATGAGACTTGGCTATCTGTCAGTTCAGAGGTAACGAGGACGTAACCGATTGAGAAGCCACCAAACTCGAAATTTTGTCATTCAGAGGTGATGAACTGGACATGATGACAAAGAAATAGTCTCTACTGGACTAAAAGATGAGACTTGGTTATCTGTCAGTTCAGAGGTAACAAGGACATAACCGATTGAGAAGCCACCAAGCTCAGGATTTTGTCATTCAGAGGTGACGAACTGGACATGATGATAAAGAAATAGTCCCTACTGGACTAAAAGACGAGACTTGGCTATCTGTCGATTCAGAGGTAACAAGAACATAACCGATTAAGAAGCCACCAAGCTCGAAATTTTGTCATTCAGAGGTGACGAACTGGACAAGATGACAAAGAAATAGTCCTATACTGGACTGAAAGATGAGACTTGGCTATCTGTCGGTTCAGCGGTCGCAGGGACGTAACCATTGAGAAGCTACCAAGCTCAAAATTTTGTCATTCAGAGGTGGCGAACTGGACATGATGACAAAGAAATAGTCCTATCGGGGGAAATAGGATTTAATTATGAACTCCATGGGGATTTTGATATCTCCTTCGGATGCTATTTGGAAGAAATTGTTAGAGGTATATTGTTAACGTGACAACCAGAAAAGTCCACTGAGGACTGAGTGGGAAATAATAGACTTTGAGGGGAGTCTACCAGAAACTCGTTGGGGAGTTAGAAAATGAATCCCATAAGAGATTACATGTCAGAGGTGATCGTTAACGTGACAAAAAGAACTCCGTAGGGATTTGTAAAGCAACTTGCCAAAGGTGTGTTGTTAACTTGACAAGGATTCATTTACTGTTAGAGGTGCTTAAACATAACAGTAATTTGAGTGGATCTGTCGTTCTGTTAAAGAGAATGACAAGCGGGGTTTATTCACTGGGGATATTGGCTTTATCCGTTGGGGAGTAGATTATAGTCTTGCTATCAGAGGTTTAGTGTTAACATGATAGGTTAGACTCATCATTTTACAAGGGATATGAATACCTTTATATATGGTCTTACCATTCTATGGATGGGAATTGGTAAGTGATTTTGGTGAGGGAATCAAATGGGAACAGGTCCCTTAGGATTTTTAGCAAATCCTCAGCCGTCAACGGATTTGATATGCCTTTACCAACTACCGTTTGAGTCGGGCTAGCCATGTTATTCCCCTCAGCATGATGAGTTATCAAGGACTTATGTTGGGCTTAAAGGCCAACATTTTCCTTTATCCTTAACTGCGGAATCAAATGGGGACAGGTCCCTTAAGATTTTTAGTAAATCCTCAGCTGTCAACGGATTTGATATGCCTTTACCAACTACCGTTTGAGTCGGGCTAGCCATGCTATTCCCCTCAGCATGATGAGTTGTTGAGGATTTTATATTGGGCTTAGAAGCCAATGTTTTCCTCTAGCCTTATTCACCGAAGGCTTCAGATTGTGTCACATAAAGTGAACATTTCTGTATTCCACTGGTGACCTCTAAAATCTCACCGGGGATTAAAGAGTTAAGTCTAAACTTCATGAAAAATTTGTCGGGTAGATCGACATTTCTCGTGGAGCGTCACCTTTCGTTCATCAAGACTTTGATTCTCAGCTGATCTTCGTGTCTAGATATGGAGTACAAACTTCACAGGAAATATATCGAGTAAATCGAGATTCCTCGTGGAGTTTCACTTTTGTTCGTCATAATTAAGACTTCAGTCACAGCTGATCATCAAATCTGAACATGAATGTGGAAACATTAGAAAGGTCCTGTAAAGATGCATCACAAACCTTCTTCGGTGAATTTGACTCATTCAAGATCGTCGTGAAGCCGAATTGATTTGCCAAAAGAAGAATGCAGAGATGGTTGAAATTGATTCCACCTGTGGAAAGGGACTCCTTGAGGAGATGAAATAGTCAGACGAGTCTGACTTGATGATCAGAGGTGTAATGTTAACATGATTACGCATAGTACTTCTTTGATCAGAGGTATAGTGTTAACGTGATCATGGATAGCATTTGTCGTTGATTGGCATCAGGAGCGTGTCACCGTTTGGATTCGCTAAGCGATAAGCTCCACTCAAGTAGACTGCCTCTACTACGAAAGGTTGTTCTCATTTAGTTAGTGGAATGACATATTCCAACCCCCTGCGTGTTTTCTGACGTTGTTGGTTGTTGTGTCTCATCGGGGTTTGGTTGTACTGTCGCAACTTATTTGCCAGACCTAGTGCCATCAGCTATCGGTTGTCTCCTCTTCAGAATTGCTGAGAGAAGTGGCTGGTGCGGTGTCATCTGCGGCGAGAGATATTGCAAGACTTGCCTTTAGTTTTGAACTGACTTGAGTCCCGTTGCTTTAGCCATTGATGGAATAAGACCCATGGCTTTTGGAAGTAGAGTTGACTACCTCCATACTCCCTTTCAGGATAGGAGTTAGGCAGTGGCCTTTTTATGTTCTAACTTCAGAGTCAAAACACCTTCTTCGATCAGTGCTTAGATTTTGTCTTTAAGGACATTGCACCTGCAAGTAGGATGATAAACCATCCTATGAAAAAGACAATAGTTGGGATCATTCGTTCGTACCACTTCGTCTGGGCGTCTAGCCTCTGGCAATTTGAGCTTGTTGCCTTTTTTGAGCAAGTGGAAAAGTGTCACCACATGCTCATCTTTGAAGGAGTATTGTCTTTGATACTTCGAAGTCCTGTTAGAGTTACCTTTCTTTGATTGAGTTCCTCCATATTTTTCAATGCTGATGTATCAGAAGATTCAGCTGTGTCATAGCTTTTATTGTTGATTTCCCACCTGCTTTTGGGGGTCTCAAACTTTTTAGCTAATTTTTCGGCTATCTCGGCTTGTCCAATAAGCTCCTTCCAAGTGTGGGCTTTAACGGCTCCCATGCGAACTTCTACTTTGTCAAGGAAGTTATGGCTACACGTCTGAAGCAACATAGGCAAAGGCATACCTGCAGGGCACATGAGAGAAAGGTTGTGAATCTCTTTATGTAATCCCGTATAGATTCTCCTCCTTTCTGGACTGTCGAAAGGAGCGTGCCCATGGTCACCTCGGTATCATCCTCATAGAATCGGCAGAGGAATCGGGTTTCTAAGTCGAGCCAGGAATTGATGGAGTTTGTGGGGAGACTCCTTAACCAATCAAAGGCTACCCCCGTGAGGGTTCCAATGAACAGTCTGGCCATAATAGCATCATTACCTACTACATTACTAGTTTGCGATCGAAAGTAGTAAATGTGCTGATTTGGCGAGCTCTTGCCATCATACGAGTGCAACATTGGTGGCTTGAACTTTGGCAGATATTGGACTGAATCCCATTCCAAGGGGTAAGGACGGACTGTTCCTACTTTCTTTAATTCATCTCTCTGAGCTAGGGATGCGATCTGAGCCTGGATGCCTTTGATCATTTCGGCATCGATTGAAGAGCCCTCCTTTGAATGATCAGTCTTGGGAGATTCATCGTTATTGTTCTCCTCATTCTCGTGATTACTACCGGTTGTGTTATCATTGTTCTGGTTTGTCAGGAGCTGAGCATATATTTGCTGGATATTGTCCAAGACTTTTTGCTGGGCCTTGGAAGTCTGCTCCTGCGCCTCCATGCGATGACAGAGATCATCATCATTGTTACTATCAGCCATGTTGGCTGATACAAACCTTGCCTGCACAGAGTTGATGGTGGCGGAGGAAGCGTAGCCCCTGGCTTCTTCTTCATCATCAGACCATTGGAATTGGTGTCTCAATGGTTCTGGCAATATAGCTTCTGAGGAAGAAGGTTGTCCATGATTACAGAGTATTGTACATTGGAAGGTACCCTTTTGTTCGACCAAAACCTGACCTAAGCCGGGGCTATAGTCGAGCCCTGGAGAACTGAATAAGGGAGTGCGGAACCCCTGTTTCCTTCTTTGAGATCGTAGTAGATCCCTTCCTCTGCTTATCATGTTAACAGAGGCAGCTGCGAGATGAGGCACCTTCACTGTCTTCTTCTTTCGAGACTTGAGCTTCTCAGAAGTTTGAACTGATAGCTGGTTAAACACCGATTGCTGGCTCGGAGGAGAAGTTGTGGGGATTGGTCCCAAACAACAGTGGACGAAATGTACCGTCACAGGTTGACACCCCACTTGTCCGCATTAGGATGGCGAGATGTGAACTGGCTCTTCAGAGCGGAGTTTTCACTTGTTGCAAAGATAATCCCGCAAGTCTGCATTACCTGGGTCCAACTGACCCAACACGGAGACTCGAAGAAACTGGATGTTAGCCTGATTGGGTTGAGAAACCCTGGGCTTAGCCTTGAAGACTTTCTTTTGGGCTATAGGCGAAGCAAGGATAGCTTCCCCTGAAAGTGTAGCTTCGCAAGGAGAAGCTACTGCTTTAGCTCTGTTGCGTAGAGTTCTTCCTGTGAGCGTGGTTGAAATAGCCCCGTTGTTAGCATTCAGTGGTGCTTCATTTTTAGCCTCACGGCCAAGGTTTTTAGCACTCAGTGCTTTTATTTTGTCACTAGCGGCGAGCCTAGCACTGCCCAATAGTGCTGATGATGTAAGCGGGGCTGCAGTAGCCTCACTGTTAGCACAAAGTGCTTTAGCCTTAACTTCGCGGCTAAGAACTTTGGGAGCACCCTTAGGCGCTGAAGCTGTGTAAGTACCGCTGTCAGCACCTAGGGACGATCCCTCAGCTCCGCTGCAAAGAGCGAACTTAACGCTTGAAGCATGATGTGATGCTTTGCTCGTTGCCTTCTCGCGAAGGTGGTTAGCACCGCTAGGTGCTTTGGTTTTAACTTGGCGACTGGGAACTTCACGCGTACCCTGGGATACTGGTGCTGTGTCTGCCGTGCTATCAGTAACTTCACTCAAAAGAACAAGGTTGGCATGAGGAGTCACTGGCTCCTGAATTAGGTGAAGGCATAGTCGTTGTTCTAGCCTCGCGGCTAATGGCCTCAGCGAAGCAGGCGGACATTTTACCTTTATCTTCGCATGACAGGCGTGGCTTAGCTCTGTGAAGAGTTGAAATAGTCTTGCAGTCAGATACTATTTTAGCTTCGCAGGAAGCTGAATCAAGAGATCTATCTACAGTTTTTGCAATCCACATAGCCTTAGCAAAGGCTGTTTTAGGTTCACAAGGAACTTTTATAGCTTTGCGCACAGTGTTAATATGCTGGCGTGGGGCTATGTAAGTTCTACTGAGATTGTGCTAGACTCGCATAGAGTCTGTTTAGCCTCCCTGGAGGCAGTAATAGGCTTTTAGAGAGCCTTATTTGTCTCAACAGAGACTTGTTTCCAAGAGTTAGCCAGAGGAGCTTTGGCTACGCTAACCTCCTTACGCACATGTAAGGGGCTTGTGCTACCCCCAGATAGAAGTTGTTCAACCTCTCTTGGTCAAAGTGAATGACCAGCGTCTCAGCAATAGACCCGAAGGTCTGATCGTCGCATTGCGACACTTGATTCTTAGCAGTGGAGAATGCACTCCCCAGCGGAGCCGCCATCTTGTTTTCCATTAATTTTTACAAAGGGGAAAACTTACAAAAAAGAGGTCGAGGAGCTAAATTACAAGTAATTCTTAGCAGTAAAAAGATTACAGGTTGATCTCCTCTGAGATTTCTGGGGAAGTGTGCCGGGGGAATCTGATCAACGCGCGATCACTTTATCCTTTTGACGATGTGATCGATCAGACAATCGGACTGCCACCTGATGGGATTCCCTTCTCGCCTGGTTTAGAGAATCGGAGAACAGAAGGTTGGTAGAGTCCCCTTGTTACTTCTCGAGCTGCCTCCACTTGGAAATCCTTCTCGCCTGGTTCCGAAAATTCCTTGAGAGGAAGGAAGATCTTAGGGTATTAGCACCCTGAATTTATCCTTGTAAGATTAGAGAAGTGATTCTCTCAATTCTTGGAAGTAAGAGGGTAGATCTCTAGTTGCCTTATACTTTGAAGCCACCAAAGAAGCTTATGCTCTTCAAAAAGCCTCTTGGACTTGAATCTTTTCAAGCCCCTGAGCCCAGCCTACTAGTGGGCTATTTATAGGCTCAATAGGAAGTTATGATTCCCTTGATTGTCTCCCCTTAATGAGAAATCATGGGTGTAACTGCCAAATTTGATCTCGATCACAATGATCTCATCTGGAGATTTGATTGGTCAAAGATGACCATAAAGATTGGCTCCTCTTAATAAGGGATATTCCCTTGATCCTCTCTAGTTAATTGAGAGATCTCCCCTAATCTTCTTACCTGATTGAGAGAGTCAAGAGATCATGTCAAGCAACTGCCAAATTTGATCTCGATCACAATGATCTCATCTGAAGATTTAATTAGTCAAAGATGACCATAAAAAGACCCGCAGCGGGGCTAATGAAAAGCTTCATGAGAAGCTATCAAGAAAGCTTCCGGAGAAGCTAGAATTAGCTTCCGGAGAAGCTAGAATTAGCTTCAAGCGAAGCTGTAAGTTAGCTCTCTGGAGCTATGAAGAGCTTCATGAGAAGCTAGAAAGAAAGCTTCCTGAGAAGCTAGAATTAGCTTTCGGAGAAGCTAGAATTACCTTCAGACGAAGCTGTAAATTAGCTCTCTATAGAGCTATGAAAAGTTTCATGAGAAGCTATCAAGAAAGCTTCCGGAGAAGCTAAAATTAGCTTCAGACGAAGCTGTAAGTTAGCTCTCTATTGAGCTATGAAAAGCTTCATGAGAAGCTATCAAGAAAGCTTCCGGCGAAGTTAGAATTAGTTTCAGGCGAAGCTGTAAGTTAGCTCTCTGTGGAGAGCTTCAAGGCGAATCTGGACAAACTTAGCCTCTCAGTCAAGGCTATCCCTTTTGACTCATGCGATGCTAAGTGTTGAGCTAACTTAGCATCTTAGGCCTGCTTAGGTCTCTTCAAGACAATCTTGGCTTACTGTCTGCTTCACTGGATCAGTAGAGTCCAAGTCGCTAATTTATCCCTCGGAGATGGGTAAAAACTGATCGTCAGCTTGTCTGTGACTAGTCTTTTGTAAATGTCGACAAGTTAGACGTCGTTCAAATCGGTTGGAAAGCTGTCTGAGAGTTTTATCTTTTTTGAGTGTTAACAGTAACTACACACCATAATCAAAAATAGGGTTAAATAGCAATGTTAAATAAAAAATAATCAAGAATAAATTTGCAAATATAATGATAATAATGCAAAATTGAGATGCAATCAAATACGTCCTCAGTCCGGAGCCGCACTCCACCACCCTGAGGTCTTTACTTCTCGAGATCTTTCCCGTTTCAAAAGTCTCCAACCCTAAGATAGAAGCTCCAAACATTAATTCACTGAGATTTCTGCCTACCATTAATAACTCCATTCTCCCCACATTCATAACATGTAACACCTCTTTCAACGAGAACAATTATAGACAGTGGCGGATTCTCCGGCCTGCAATCCCAACCCTCCAGCGCCAGCAATCACGAACAAATCCTGCACAAATCGTGATGTTACAACAACCCATCAATTTCGTCTCCACGCCGGCATCCCTGTTAGATATATATAATTAATTTTCTCCAAGGAGAAGGGACTCGCCTCCCTAATCCTCAGAACACACACATTATCACACTAGCAGCTCTCTGTGCGAGTCTATCCACTAAATTGAAAGTTTTCCTATTCCAGTCCACCATCACACTAGAAGTTCCCTGTGCTAGTCCACCCTTCCACTACACCGATAATTTTTCTATACTGATCTTGAAAGTACACCGAGGGGAGTGAATAAGTGTAGTGCAAATCTAATGGTCAATAATGCGGAAATGCAATGATTATTAATGAATGATGCAAACGGTCAACACAAATTAAGAAGTGAAGCCGGATTCCCTATGGAAGGCTCTAGAACTTCTCCTCTATGTTTCTCTAGACAATGAGTTGAGGTGCTCAATTGTCTTCTTGATTGAGAGAGTGAAAATCAACAAGTAAAAATGATACTAGCAATAAATAATAAGTGAAAATGAATGTAAAACACAAGTGTAAGCAATAACAAGTAGAGTAGAGTAAGAGAGAAAGCAATCACAAGCACAAGAGATTTGTTTTGCGGTTCAAGCACAAAGCTTTACGTCCCCGCCTTCACCGCGTGAAGGATTTCACTATCCACTAAGGATCTTTTCACAAAAGAAACTCCACAAAAGAACTACAATGATCTACACAAGACCGGAGTGCACAACTCCAACTCTTAATCCTCTGCAAAAGAGGTAGCACAAAGCTAATGAGGTTTAAAACTCTTGGTGACCACAAAGATCACAAACACTCTCTTTTACAACTTTCTATAGTATATGATGAGAAGTGAGACTCAAGAAGTTTGTGAGAGAGAAAATTCAGTTGATATGAATGAATTTAAGAGCTGAAAACTTGCAGAAATTGGTTTAAAAATGAGAGCACTTGAAGTAAGAAAACTAGAAAACTCTCTTTTGAATAAACTTGATTTTTCAGAATATTTCCAAAATCAAAATATTTTCTTGTGTATTTTTTTAATCCTCTCCAAATAAAATATATATATGTGCAAGTGATAAACACTGTTAGAATCGTTTATCATGTCATTAGGAAAGAGATTAGGTCCAAAAGGGAGAAAAATATCTATTAGGGAATAAGTTAAAAATCTCAAAATTTAAAAACTAGTCGTTACTGTAGCACTGCCAAACCTTCGGTCGTCCGATCGGTCGACCGGTAGTTAAAAATATTTGAGCTAACAGTTGATGTTGGTCGACCGCCCAGTCGACCGATCTCAAGAGAGACCAAACTTGTGCCAGCCGGTCGACTGCCTGGTCGACCGCTAGGTTTGCCGGTCGACTGATCGGTCGCCCGATAAATGTGCATGGCATGCACAGACATATGGCCAAGATTGGTCACGAGGTCTGGTCGATCAGCCAGTCGACCGACTTAGCCTAAAAATGTATGTTTAGATAAAATTTGAAATGAAACTTATTTTTACATATTTTACAATAGTTTGAAAAATAATTTGGCAATATTAAGCTATGGGATACATGATAGAAAGAGGATATATAAATTTGGAAAACTATGGGACATGTATCAAACATCAGACCTTGTAAAACACCAAAACAGGAAAACTAGATGTGAAAATTTGTATTTTGAAAAACTTGTATTTTTTATGTGACTTCTTGAGTATCAATTCTACATTCTATACTTTAAACATTCTATTTTCTTACATACGATCGATATGTCTTCAAGCAATCTTTAAGAGGTCTTCTCCAAACGCAAATGTTGACCCTCCAAATTTGAACCTTTTCGAGGAAGAACACACCAAAATGTTCTTTGAACTTGAAATACTTAAAACATTTGAACTTGATTAGTACCGAATAACTTCATGTGGTTTGTAATCATCAAAACAAAACCGGAGAGTGTATCTTTGGGCTAACAATCTCCCCCTTTTTGATGACAATTAAACACATGAGTTATTTAGGATAAACAAATATAAAAAGCTTGTAAAACTCCCCCTAAAGTGATGTTTATCTATCAAGTTTCATTAAACATGACTAATGATATAGCAATGTCAAAACAAGTCTTATGCATATGAGTATGGATATGAAATATGGAATACTTATGCATAAACAAACCAACCTCCATCCATGCCTCTAACCACCAAAATAATAAGTATGCAAAATAAAGACTAACAAGGTATACAAACTTGAATTAAAGGTAATCATAAATTTCTAAATCTTATAAAGTATTATTAAATTCTTAATAAAATAACTCATAAAATCTTCTCCCTCTTTTTGTCATATATCAAAAAGGGATACAAAAACCAAATTACCAATTGAAATTAAGCAATTTAAAGTAAAATATCAAATAGATATTTAAATATACCAAATTGATACTAAATAATCATATGGAAAACCAAAAAAGAAATAAAAGTCATGAATCCATAATGCAAACATTTAATTCACCCCAAATGAAAGAAAATCTATTAAAATTAAGTGATCTAGTAAAGATGTCCGCTAATTGAAAATTGTTAGAAACATAGTCAATGTTTATATCTCCTTTCTTATAATGATATCTAAGAAAGTGATATATAATCTCTATGTGCTTAGTCTTACTATATTGAGTTGCATTCTTGGTCATATGAATGATACTAGTATTATCACAAAATATATTGATTTGATCAAAATGTAAATCATAATCAAGGAGAGTATGTTTCATCCAAAAAATTTGCGCACAACAAGATCCGGCCATAACATACTCCGCCTCGGCGGTTGAGAGGGCTACGAAATTTTATTTCTTGGAAGACTATGAAATAAGACAATTTTTAAGAAATTGACGAGTTCCACTTGTGCTCTTCCTATCCACTCTACAACCGACATAGTCAGCATCCGAGTAACTCGTCATTGAAAAATGTCCAGTTTTCAAATACCACAAGCCGATTCCAATAGTACCCTTATGATATCTAATAATGTGTTTTACGATAAGTAAGTGAGACTCTTCAGGATAATATTGAATCTAGCATATAGACAAACACTAAACATAATATCCGGCCTAATTGCCGTAAAGTAAAGCAAATAAACAATCATATTATGATAGAGTTTAATATCAATATTTTTACATTATTCATCCTTATCAAGTTTAGTTGTGGTAGCCATGGGAGTCTTGCTAATCTTCGCATTTTCAAGCCCAAGTTTCTTGATAAATTCTCTTGTATACTTGACTTGATTGATGAAGATTCCATCACCCCTTTGCTTGATTTGGAATCTAAGGAAGTAGTTGAGCTCTCCCATCATACTCATTTCAAACACTTTCCTCATGCATTATTCAAAATTCTTACAAAGCTTTTCATTAGTAGATCCAAAAATGATATCATCAATATATATTTGCACTATCAAGATATCATTATCTACATGCTTTGTAAATAAGGTAGTGTCAACTTTGCCTTTAATAAAATCATTTTAAATAAGAAAGCTACTTAAACTTTCATACCAAGCTCTTGAAGCTTGTTTTAAATCATATAAAGCCTTATCAAGTTTAAAAACAAATTCCGGATGCATAGGATCAATAAACCAGGGGGTTGTTCAACATACACCTCCTTCTCAATGAAACCATTCAAAAATGCGCTTTTAACATCCATTTGAAGAAGTTCAAAATTTTTGAATGAAGCAAAAGCAAGTGTCATCCATATGGCTTCAAGTTGTGTTACGGGTGCAAAGGTTTTCTCAAAATCTATTACTTCGATTTGGGTGTAACCTTGGGTCACTAACCTCGCTTTATTCCTAATAACATTTTCTGACTTATTCAACTTATTCCTAAAAATCCATTTAGTATCAATAGTTGGTCTATCATGAGGCCCAGGAACAGATGCCAAACTTGATTGCGCTCAAATTGATTAAACTCTTCTTGCATGGAAAGCAACCAATATGGGTCGCCCTCGGCTTCGAGGATATTTTTAAGCTCAATATGAGATATGAATGTAACATGGCCACATAAATTATGAAGTTTGGAGCGAGTAGTTACCCCTTTCGATACATCACCTATGATGAGGTCCTTGAGATGATTTTTAGCATATCTCCAATCCTTTGGAAGTAGTCGAGTTGGCTCTACTTCAATGTTATGATCTTCATCATTAGTGCCATCCTTTTTCTTGTCATCCTCTTCTTAAGCCGGTAAGTCTATCATGGAACATTTTTCAAAGTTTTCACTTAAAGAATCAATCTCTACAATATTCTCCACAAGAGAGTTAGATTACTCAAACTTCACATGCATATACTCTTCAATAGTCAAAGTTGACTTATTGAAGACCTTATAAGCTTTACTAGTATTAGAATAACTGATAAAGATAGCTTCAAAAGATTTTGGGTCAAATTTACCTAAGTTACCTTTGTGTTTAAAACAAAATATTTGTAACTAAAACTTTGAAATAGGAAACATTTGGTTTTCTCAAATAGTAAATTTCAAAGGGAGTTTTATTTAATCTTTTGCAAAAGTAAATTCGATTCCAAATGTAATATGAAGTGTTTACGGCCTCGGCCCATAAATATTGAGGGAGTATGTATTCACTAATCATTATCCTAGCAATTGCCTGAAGAGTATGCTTCTTCCTTTCAACGACTCTATTTTGTTGTGGAGTTCTAGGACAAGATAATTCATGTTTAATTCTATTTTCTTCATAGTAAGTGATAAAAGAATGGTTGATGAACTCACCACCTTTATCACTCTTTATGCGTAAAATCAAAAAATTCTTTTCTTTTTCAACCCTTTTTCTAAAAACATGAAAATGTGAAAAAGCTTCATCTTTATGTTCTAAATAGAAAATCCATGTAAATCTAGAGAAATTATCAACTAAAATAAAAACAAAACAGTTACCACAAAGCCTTTTGGTTTTAGTTGGACCAAACAAATTCATATGTATCAATTCTAGAGGTCTAGATGTCATGATATTCTTGATTGATTTGAAAGAGGACTTACCTTGTTTTCTAAATTGGCACGCATCACAAGTACAATCCTTTTCAAATTTTAAACTAGGAATACCTTTTACCGATTCCTTAGAATTAATTCGGGGTAGATAGTCAAACGAAATATGACCTAGTCTCCTATGCCATAACCAAGAATCTTCGTTAAAAGCATTCAAACAAGTGACATTGTATTTTAAATTTAACATGTCAATCATATTAGTATTATTTTCACGAAAATCAAAAAGAACACAAGTACTAGATTTCTTGTATAAAACATCACAAGTAAAGTCATTAAAAATAACTCTTAAGCTTTTGTCACATAATTGACTAATGCTTAATAGATTATATTTAAGTCCATCTACAAAAACAACATCTTCAATTAAAGGAGATGGCCCAATCTTGATATTAGCTATACCAATGATTTTACCGTTTGAATCATCCTCAAAAGTGATGGTGCCACCTTCATGATACCTTGATAGGGTTGCAAAATTATTGATATTCTAAGTCATGTGGCTTAAGCAACTACTATCAAGGTACTACCACTTTCTACGTCTTGGAGTCTTGGTGCATACCTATATAATGTAAAGTAGCAGTTGATTTTGGTACCCAAACTTTCTTGGGTCCTAAAATTTTAGTTTTTTGAACCCAAACAAGACTTATTGATGCATTCAATTTGTCATAACAAAATTTAGCCAAATGACCTAGGTGACCACAATAGGTGCATGTATACACCTTGGTATATAAAAATGGATGATGTGCGTGGGCATGATGAGCATGGCATAAGTGGCATGATGAGCATGTGATTGAGTTTGTGTGTAAGCATGATTGTGAAAGTGTGAAACATGATGAGTGTGTGGTTTCCTATGAGTTTGCCTCTTTGAAAACATGGATTCTAATCTAGTTTTGTCAAATCACATTTTTTTCAAAATATTACTCAAAGTGTTGATTTTATTTTTCAAAGTGAAAATCTCGTTTTCATTTATGATAGGAAATTTAGCTTTGTAAGAGATTTGTGTACATCAAAATCCTTGCGTCTTTTCAAGAGTGGGTGACAAAATTTTTTTCTTTGAAAATGACAACTAATTTATTTTGAAGAAGTTCATTTTTCTTTTTCATTTTCAAGTAATTTTTTAAGAAAATCATAGTTGTTGGAAAGTTCTTTAAAAGTTTCACCTAATTCATCCATGGATAATTCACAATCATTAAGATAAGATTCAGATGTTACCTTGGGTATGTTTTTATTTGCCATGAAACACACATTAGTCGTGTCCACCTCTTCTTCAGAATCGCTTTACGAATCTCATGTTGCCTTCAAGACCTTCTTTTTGTATGGATTCTTGGAGGTAGAGAATTTGCTCTTAGTATCCGGGCAATCGACAATGACATGTCCGAGCTTCAGACAATTGTAACAAACTATCTTCTTTTCCTCCTTCTCTTGCCATCTTCCATCTTCTTTGGTTGTTGAATTTGGACTTGTTGCATATTCTTCTAACATTCTTCACAAGAAGGGATAAACCGTCATCATCGTCTTGGTCATCATCTTCATCATCGGAGATGGTAGGTGTGGATTTGAAAGCAAGAGTCTTCTTGGGTGCTTTCTCCTCTCTAACATTTCTTTTCATCTCATAGATTTTTAGATTCCTAATGAGACCAATGAGCTTCATCCTCTCTTTGTCATTAAGCTTTTTTAAAGTTGTAGACTTGACCTCCCAAGATGGTGGAAATGCACGAATCACCTTCCTCGCATTTTGATCATTATCAATCTCATCATCTAAAAAAGAAGACCATTTGTAATTTTAGTAAAGTTGGTAATCATGTCATCAACAGATTCATCTTCAATCATGCAAAAATTCTCATATTGGGAATGCAAGAGATCAATCTTAACTCTTTTGACTTGTGAAGTCCCCTCGTGTGTGACGACCAAGTGTGACCAAATCTCGAATGCGAATTTGCAATGAATTACCCTAAACAAATCATCATTTAAGGCTTGAAGCAATGCATAGTGAGCATTTGCATTTGCATCAAATTTTTTGTTGGCAATTTTGGACCAAGTGTCCTCATTGCCATCGGGTAAACTAAATGGTTTAGCCACCGCCTTTGTAACCCGGCATCATAGGGATTGCAAGAAAATGATCATCTTAACTTTCCATATAAGGCCATCAAACTTGGGTGGAGTCTTAATACTTTCAGCCATGTAGACTCATGTCAAATCAAGAAAATGGTGCAATAAAGTGAGTGATTAGCAAAGGATCTCTTTAAGGTGGTTAAACCAAAAACTAGAGTCTAAAAGCTCTGATATCAATTGAAAGTATACCTAGAGAGGGGTTAATAGGTGTAGTGCTAATATAATAGTCAATAATGCGAAAATGTAACAATTATAAATGAATGATAAAAACGATCAACTCAAATCAAGAAGTAAAGCCAGATTTTCTATGAAAGGCTCTAGAACTTCTCCTCTATATTCCTCTGGACAATGAGTTGAGGTGCTCAATTACCTTCTTGATTCAGAGAGTAAAAAACCGACAAGTAAAAATATTGCTAGTAATAAATAGCAAGTGAAATGAATGTAAAATACAAGTATAAGTAATAACAAGTAGAATAGAGCAAGAGAGAAAGCAATCACAAACACAAGAGATTTGTTTCGAGATTCAAGCACAAAGCTCTACGTCTCCGCCTTCACTGCGTGAAGGATTTCACTATCCACTAAGAATTTTTTCATAAAAGAGCCTCCACAAAGGAACTACAGTGGTCTACACAAGACGGGAGTACACAACTCCAACTCTCAATCCTCTACAAAAGAGGTAGCATAAAGACAATGAGGTTTACAAGCTCTTGATGACCATAAGGTTCACAAACACTCTCTTTTACAACTTTCTATAGTATACGATGAGAAATGAGACCCAAGAAGTTTGTGAGAAAGAAAATTCAGTTGAAATGAACGAATTTAAGAGCTGAAAACTTACAGAAATTGATTTGAAATGAGAGCACTTGAAGTAAGAAAACTAGAAAACTCTCTCTTTTGAATAAACTTAATTTTTCAATATATTTCCCAAAATCTAAAGATTTTCTTGTGTATTCTATTTAATCCTCTCCAAGTGAACAATATATATAGGCAATTGTAAATACTGTTAGAATAGCTTATCAGGTCATTAGGAAAGAGACTAGGTCCAAAAGGTAAAAAATATCCATTACGGATTAAATTAAAAATCCCAAAATTTAAAAACTAGTCATTACTGTAGCACTCTCAGAACTTCGGTCGACCGGGCGGTCGACCGGTAGTTCAAAATATTTGAACTAACCATTTACGCCGGTCGATCGATCTCAACCGAGACCACAGTGGTGCCAGGCGGTCGACCGCTAGGTTTGCCGATCGATCTGTCGGTCGCCCGACAAACGTGCACGACATGTACAAACATACGGCCAAGATTGGCCACGAGTTCCGGTCGACCGGCCGGTCGACCGACTTAGCCAAAAAACGTATTTTTAGATAAATTTTAAGATTAAACTTATTTTTAAATATTTTATAATAGTTTGAAAATTAATTTGGCAATACTTAGGCTATGGGATACATGATAGAAATAGGATATATAAATTTGCAAAAATATGGGATATGTATCAAATATCAAACCTTGTAAAATATCAAAATGGAAAAACTAGATGTGAAAATTTGTATTTTGAAAAACTTGTACTTTGTGTGTGACTTCTTGAGCATCAATTCAACATTCTATACTTTAAACATTCTATTTTCTTACATACGATCTATATGTGTAACGCCCCGATCCCGGCGGGTACGGAGACGTTACTGCGACGTATATACGCAGGTCAGAAATACCCTCACGTATATACGCTAAGCATCAGTACAGGCAAGAATCAGAGTACGGAAGCAAATGGTGCATTATACATTCCAACATATGAGTACAATTACAAAGTTATCACCAGAGGTGACCCAATATTACATGAATATTACATCACTGATATGCGCAATTGCGAGATTACAAAGAGATGTACAAGTATGAACAGTACAAAAGGCACTCACGAGTTTATAAAAGGAAAACTCGAGAGGCACACAGGGGGCCTGGAAGGATAGAGCTTCAGATGGTCTGCTGGAGATCCATGCTACCGCTGCGCTTTTCAGGTCAGCAACTGGGATTCTACAAGCTCCAAGCTCCGACATGCTCCAAGCTCCAGGACCTGGACATGAGGATCCAGGGGAGTCAGATAGAACTCCCCAGGCGAGTGGTGATACGAATGCCAAGTGGCGAGCATAGGTAAGCATGCAGGAGCAAGTAGATATAAAACAAGTGATATCAAGCAGGAACTACTCATGGTATGATAAGATAAGAGAAGGTAAAGAGATGAGAAGTAAAGTAGATAGGGCAACACCAGATATCTCCTAAACTAACATAAAACCGATAAAACCAAATAAAACCGATTGTACAAGCTTAGGTCACGGCCCCATGAGACTAGTACCTCGAAGGACTAATCCAAACAAGGAAACCCTCATTTATATACCTTTATCCCATGTCACCGAAATCCGAGCGCGTACAACCCGAGTTACAAAACAACACATCAAATCGCATATTCGCATTTTATTATAATTGGGGCCGTCTAAGTTGTGGGCTTCGGTATGCGTCCCATTCCACATACCTCCACTTACAACTTATAAAGCAAGTTATTTGGAAACTGATAAAGTTCGATGAATCATGTTTCGGATGGGCCCCGTACATGCCCGGGACAACAGTTCAGGAGTATCCGGTGCTGAGCCAGAACGTACCGCTAGGTACCGGGACTTATTCACGCCCGAACAGGAATAGAGTATCGCAGATCCCATAGAAATAGGCCTAGGCGTGTGCATACCCGGCAGGAATGAACAGGAGTAGGAGTGCCAGCACACCCCACGGAATCCCCGGTGGCCGCCAGGTGATCCCTCAAGTATGTGGCCACGCGCGGCTCGATAAGACCACCATAAACATGATTAATCAGGGCCCATCAGTTTCCCCCAAACCAGGTGCAAGTTGTCTTATTAGAATTTAATATGTGATTATCAATTTACGGGAATAGCAGGTACAAGACATGATCAGGAGTTCAGGAGTACATGAGTACTATAGATTCAGGTCACTGTATATATAATACAGGATAACAAGTACAAGATTCAAGTCACTACATGTAATGCAGGATAACAAGTATAGTATTCCCGTAAATGAGATAATCACAGGTCAAGTATATCATGCCGGGTGTCAAGGGATAGCATGACAAGATGGTGATATTAGACAGGTAACCAGTCATCTCAAGAGATTGATATTAGTCCGGTGGCAAGTCATGTCATAACAAGGGGTCTTGCCAAATAGTAGCATGTTGGTGTCGGGTGATAACACATCAGGTGTTAAATAGTAGCATGTAAATGACAGGTATGAAGTAATGGCATGTCAAGTGTTAACACATCAGGTATTAACATATCAGGTGAATACATGGCATGTGATAGAATAGTAGCTGAGCACAATCAAGCAGAGCTGAGCAAGCTGGAGTGTACAGACAGCAAACAGTATTTAACACTGGAGCGTCTGGCAAGGTTATCGGGACAACTCGGCTTAAGGTGCGAGTAGGAATTCCGGCAGCATCTCGCCTAGACGAATCTAGTGGTAAAGCGCTGAACGCTGATCATGATAACCAGGCGGAGCTGAAGAACCTGACGGTCCCAATCACCTCTCTTTCAAGATAGTGAGAGACCGGAGGCTGAAGGACGGAGAGACCTGTCGGTCCCAATCACTTCCCTTTCGAGATCGTGAGAGACCGGAGGCTGAAGGGTCTGGAAGTCAAGTACGCTCGGGGTTTAAGCGCACTCTCGGTGGCTACCAGCCATCCCAGGAGTGGGCAGAAACCCAGAGTTAAACGACCACGAAGGGTCGGCCACGCATAGTATAAAGCAGTAAAATACATATAAACATGGAATAAAATACATGTCGACCCGACAAGGCGGGGAAACCCAAATGGAGGCGAGAGTGAGGACACTCGCCTAAATCTCTGGAATAGCTAAAAACTCTGAAATCCATGGAACTCGCGTACGCGCCATAAATATAATAAGTGAAGAGGAGAGAGAAAGAGTTAGAGAGAGAAACTTAAAGAGAGAAATATATGGAAAGAGAGAGTGCACAGGTAGACGCGGGTTTTTGAGAGTGAGACGCGGGGGTCGCAGACGCGGGAGTCGCGTCGCGGGAATAGCAGACGCGGGACTCACAGATGCGGGAATCGCGCGCAAAGGTGTCACAAACGCGGGGTTTGAGACCCGCGTTCAAGTCAGGACACGAGAAGAACGCGGACACGGTCATGGGTCCCGCGTCGCGTTAGCATGAGAAGAACACAGACGCGGGCATTAGCTCCGCGTCGTGCAGACATGAAAGGGACACAGACGCGGGCATGGACTCCGTATTGCGTCAATACAAGAACGCGAAGGCCGCGTTTAAACAGATGCCAAGAACGCGAAGATTCGCGTTAAGGCGTTGCCTGGACTCGGGGGTGAGATCCGCGTCAGCAATCAACAGAGAGGAAGAGAGGAAGGGAAAGGTGATTTCGGGTGTGGTGGTGTTAAGATAGAAGGTGGTGGTGATGTTTAGTGTTGTCATTTACAATTGTCACCGGAATGATTACCGGAATAATCGTGAACGATTACCGAAATAATCATCGGTTGCAATTGTCACCGGAATAATCGTGAACGATTACCGGAATAATCATCGGAGACATTGCCGACGGAAAAGAGCTCGGCCCCAATCCAAAGGAGGTGGCCGGCCTTTGAGAAGATGATGGGGGGGTGGTTTTGTGGAGAGGTTTTGATGGTGGTAGTTTTGGAGAAGGTAAAGGAGAAGGTGAAAGCTTTGGTGGAGTTTGTTGGAGGTTTACATGGAGATGGAGGAGGAAGAAAATGAAGGTAAGGAGTTGGAGAAGTTGTAGTGGTTGTTGTTATGGTGGAGATGAAGGAGGAGTTGGTGGTGGTTAGAGTTGTGGTGAAGAGAAAATGAAGTGGAATGAAGAAGGAAAAGTATATATAGGATTTGGAATTGTGAAGGTGATGTAAAAATGTAAAAGAGAGGGGTTATTTGTAAAATGGCGGGGTGAGGTGGCTCTCTTTAGCCGGCCATGGTGATGGGAGAGGAGTTAGATATTTTGGAGAAGATATTTTTGGAGGAGGAGATATTTTTGGTGGAAGGTTGGAGAAGATAATGGAAGAATGGAGAATTTGGTAGAATTTGGTGGAAGGAAAAGGAAGGAAAGAAAATAGGAAAAAGGAAAAGAAAATAGAAAAAGGAAGATATTTTCTTGGAAGAAAAAGGAAAAATAATTAGAGTGGAGGATTCCCGGGATTCAGTTGCGGATGCGGAAAACTTTTGGAAAAATACCGAAATCGTCCGAAAATCAAGTATCTCGGAACGACCCGCAAAAATTCTCAAAAATCAAGAATATTATTCTAAGAATCATGGTGAAATTAGTTTCAAGAAATTCTTTATAGTTTTTAAATTAAAAATTCTGGAATCGGCCGCCAATATCGGTCGACATCCAATCTGGCAGAAATCTGATAAATTCTGAAAATTCCCAAAAAAATGAATTAAGATAGTAAATATTATTCTAAGTAAATATGGGAAAGCGGTTTCTCAAAATTTGACTCCATTTGTAAATTAAAAATCCAGGAATCGGTCAGTGGCACTGGTCGACACCGGTTTTGAAGATTTTCCATTTAATTCAGGAAAATTTCAGAAAATCATAGAAAATCTAAAATATTGGAAAATGATGTTTGAAACTGAAATTGGTCAAATATAAATACTAGAGAGACCAAATTGAGCAATTCACTAGGATCGGGTTCTCGGTTCAGACTAGGGCTGACTCTGAGTCCGTGAATCTGGATCCAAGACAAAACGATCATATAAATTTCATAATACAAAATAAATACAGGAAGTAAATCGAAAAATACGATCGAAAAATCTGAATACGCAACTAAGTACGTATTCTGGGAGCGGGGTGTTACATTCCATCCACCTTACAAAAAATTGCGTCCTCGCAATTTCGATAAGGGGTAAAATGAACACAAAGGGGACAAGGACGGAAATTATACCAATCAAGATATGAATCACTACAGGTAGGGTTCTCAAGTTGACTGCACAATAATCAGAATATAGACGTCTTCTGCACTTCCGGTTATATAAGTCTTCGAACGATGCCGAATAATACTGATATGATATCATTGCCGTGTAATAGAACTCTAGCTGTACTGCATACTTGATAGCTCTCCGAGAATAAGCCAGAATACTGAAGATAAAGAAAACCCTGATGGTACTGAGCATAATAAAGAAGACCGATAATTGAGAATTTCGAATACCAGGCATCGATCACTCTGAAAGATATAGCCGAGAATATAGCATAACCGCAGAAGAACCCGAATACCATCTTCTGAGAGATAACCTGATTGTTGATCAATCTTGAGAATACCCAAACACCATAGAGTTGGCCGAAGAGATCATATAATAGCTTCTTCAGAACCAGCCACTACCTCTCTAGTATATCCATATCTTAAGTTGGTATAAAGGCTTCGAAAAACCAAAACAGGGAAAAGATGGAAGCAAGGAATCAAAGGAAGGATGATCAAGAAAGAATAGATAACTCTGTAATTGTAGTTGGACTGTATAACCAGGACTCATGCATTCTAGTTGCAAATTTCTTTACCATTAATTTGCCGTCTGGACGTACTGAGGATGTAGAATCTAGGCTCTGATACCACCCTGTAACGCCCCGATCCCGGCGGGTACAGAGACGTTACTGCGACGTATATACGCAGGTCAGAAATACCCTCACGTATATACGCTAAGCATCAGTACAGGCAAGAATCAGAGTACGGAAGCAAATGGTGCATTATACATTCCAACATATGAGAACAATTACAAAGTTATCACCAGAGGTGACCCAATATTACATGAATATTACATCACTGATATACGCAATTGCGAGATTACAAAGAGATGTACAAGTATGAACAGTACAAAAGGCACTCACGAGTTTACAAAAGGAAAACTCGAGAGGCACACAGGGGGGCTAGAAGGATAGAGCTTCAGATGGTCTGCTGGAGATCCATGCTACCGCTGCGCTTTTCAGGTCAGCAACTGGGATTCTACAAGCTCCAAGCTCCGACATGCTCCAAGCTCCAGGACCTGGACATGAGGATCCAGGGGAGTCAGATAGAACTCCCCAGGCGAGTGGTGATACGAATGCCAAGTGGCGAGCATAGGTAAGCATGCAGGAGCAAGTAGATATAAAACAAGTGATATCAAGCAGGAACTACTCATGGTATGATAAGATAAGAGAAGGTAAAGAGATGAGAATTAAAGTAGATAGGGCAACACCAGATATCTCCTAAACTAACATAAAACCGATAAAAACCGATAAAACCGAATAAAACCGATTGTACAAGCTTAGGTCACGGCCCCATGAGACTAGTACCTCGAAGGACTAATCCAAACAAGGAAACCCTCATTTATATACCTTTATTCCATGTCACCGAAATCCGAGCGCGTACAACCCGAGTTACAAAACAACACATCAAATAGCATATTCGCATTTTATTATAATTGGGGCCGTCTAAGTTGTGGGCTTCGGTATGCGTCCCATTCCACATACCTCCACTTACAACTTATAAAGCAAGTTATTTGGAAACTGATAAAGTTCGATGAATCATGTTTCGGATGGGCCCCGTACATGCCCAGGACAACGGTTCAGGAGTATCCGGTGCTGAGCCGGAACGTACCGCTAGGTATCGGGACTTATTCACGCCCGAACAGGAATAGAGTATCGCAGATCCCATAGAAATAGGCCTAGGGCGTGTGCATACCCGGCAGGAATGAACAGGAGTAGGGGTGCCAGCACACCCCACGGAATCCCGGTGGCCGCCAGGTGATCCCTCAAGTATGTGGCCACGCGCGGCTCGATAAGACCACCATAAACATGATTAATCAGGGCCCATCAGTTTCCCCCAAACCAGGTGCAAGTTGTCTTATTAGAATTTAATATGTGATTATCAATTTACGGGAATAGCAGGTACAAGACATGATCAGGAGTTTAGGAGTACATGAGTACTATAGATTCAGGTCACTGTGTATATAATACAGGATAACAAGTACAAGATTCAAGTCACTGTATGTAATGCAGGATAACAAGTATAGTATTCCCGTAAATGAGATAATCACAGGTCAAGTATATCATGCCGGGTGTCAAGGGATAGCATGACAAGATGGTGATATTAGACAGGTAACCAGTCATCTCAAGAGATTGATATTAGTCCGGTGGCAAGTCATGTCATAACAAAGGGTCTTGCCAAATAGTAGCATGTTGGTGTCGGGTGATAACACATCAGGTGTTAAATAGTAGCATGTAAATGACAGGTATGAAGTAATGGCATGTCAAGTGTTAACACATCAGGTATTAACATATCAGGTGAATACATGGCATGTGATAGAATAGTAGCTGAGCACAATCAAGCGGAGCTGAGCAAGCTGGAGTGTACAGACAGCAAACAGTATTTAACACTGGAGCGTCTGGTAAGGTTACCGGGCAACTCGGCTTAAGGTGCGAGTAGGAATTCCGGCAGCATCTCGCCTAGACGAATCTAGTGGTAAAGCGCTGAACGCTGATCATGATAACCAGGCGGAGCTGAAGAACCTGACGGTCCCAATCACCTCTCTTTCAAGATAGTGAGAGACCGGAGGCTGAAGGACGGAGAGACCTGTCGGTCCCAATCACTTCCCTTTCGAGATCGTGAGAGACCGGAGGCTGAAGGGTCTGGAAGTCAAGTACGCTCGGGGTTTAAGCGCACTCTCGGTGGCTACCAGCCATCCCAGGAGTGGGCAGAAACCCAGAGTTCAACGACCACGAAGGGTCGGCCACGCATAGTATAAAGCAGTAAAATACATATAAACATGGAATAAAATACATGTCGACCCGACAAGGCGGGGAAACCCAAATGGACGCGAGAGTGAGGACACTCGCCTAAATCTCTGGAATAGCTGAAAACTCTGAAATCCATGGAACTCGCGTACGCGCCATAAATATAATAAGTGAAGAGGAGAGAGAAAGAGTTAGAGAGAGAAACCTAGAGAGAAATATATGGAAAGAAAGAGTGCACAGGTAGACGCGGGTTTTTGAGAGTGAGACGCGGGGGTCGCAAACGCGGGAGTCGCGTCGCGGGAATAGCAGACGCGGGACTCACAGACGCGGGAATCGCGTCGCAAAGGTGTCACAAACGCGGGGTTCGAGACCCGCGTTCAAGTCAGGACACGAGAAGAACGCGGACGCGGTCATGGGTCCCGCATCGCGTTAGCATGAGAAGAACACAGACGCGGGCATTAGCTCCGCGTCGTGCAGACATGAAAGGGACACAGACGCGGGCATGGACTCCGCGTTGCGTTGATACAAGAACGCGAAGGCCGCGTTTAAACAGATGCCAAGAACGCGAAGATTCGCGTTAAGGCGTTGCCTGGACGCGGGGGTGAGATCCGCGTCAGCAATCAACAGAGAGGAAGAGAGGAAGGGAAAGGTGATTTCGGGGTGGTGGTGTTAAGATAGAAGGTGGTGGTGATGTTTAGTGTTGTCGTTTACAATTGTCACCGGAATGATTACCGGAATAATCGTGAACGATTACCGAAATAATCATCGGTTGCAATTATCACCGGAATGATTACCGGAATAATCGTGAACGATTACCGGAATAATCATCGGAGATATTGCCAACGGAAAAGAGCTCGGCCCCAATCCAAAGGAGGTGGCCGGCCTTTGAGAAGATGATGGGGTGGTGGTTTTGTGGAGAGGTTTTGATGGTGGTAGTTTTGGAGAAGGTAAAGGAGAAGGTGAAAGCTTTGGTAGAGTTTGTTGGAGGTTTACATGGAGATGGAGGAGGAAGAAGATGAAGGTAAGGAGTTGGAGAAGTTGTAGTGGTTGTTGTTATGGTGGAGATGAAGGAGGAGTTGGTGGTGGTTAGAGTTGTGGTGAAGAGAAAATGAAGTGGAATGAAGAAGGAAAAGTATATATAGGATTTGGGAATTGTGAAGGTGATGTAAAAATGTAAATGAGAGGGGGTTATTTGTAAAATGGCGGGGTGAGGTGGCTCTCTTTGGCCGGCCATGGTGATGGGAGAGGAGTTGGATATTTTGGAGAAGATATTTTTGGAGGAGGAGATATTTTTGGTGGAAGGTTGGAGAAGATAATGGAAGAATGGAGAATTTGGTAGAATTTGGTGGAAGGAAAAGGAAGGAAAGAAAATAGGAAAAAGAAAAGAAAATGGAAAAAGGAAGATATTTTCTTGAAGAAAAAGAAAAAATAATTAGAGTGGCGGATTCCCGAGATTCAGTTGCGGATGCGGAAAACTTTCGGAAAAATACCGAAATCGTCCGAAAATCAAGTATCTCGGAACGACCTGCAAAAATTCTCAAAAATCAAGAATATTATTCTAAGAATCATGGTGAAATTCGTTTCAAGAAATTTTTTGTAGTTTTTAAATTAAAAATCTTGGAATCGGCCGCCAATATCGGTCGACATCCAATCTGGCAGAAATCTGATAAATTATGAAAATTCCCAAAAAATGAATTAAGATAGTAAATATTATTCTAAGTAAATATGAGAAAGCGGTTTCTCAAAATTTGACTCCATTTGTAAATTAAAAATCCAGGAATCGGTCAGTGGCACTGGTCGACACCGGTTTTGAAGATTTTCCATTTAATTCAGGAAAATTTCAGAAAATCATAGAAAATCTAAAATATTGGAAAATGATGTTTGAAACTAAAATTGGTTAAATATAAATACTAGAGAGACCAAATCGAGCAATTCACTAGGATCGGGTTCTCGGTTCAGACTAGGGCTGACTCTGAGTCCGTGAATCCGGATCCAAGACAAAACGATCATATAAATTTCATAATACAAAACAAATACAGGAAGTAAATCAAAAAATACGATCAAAAAATCTGAATACGCAACTAAGTACGTATTCCGGAAGCGGGGTGTTACAATATGCCTTCAAGCAATCTTCAAGAAGGCTTCTCCAAACGCAAATGCTGATTGTCCAAATTCGAACCCTTTTCTTGAGTGATCTTGAGACTAAAATACCTTCCTTTTGAGGAAGAACACACCAAAATGTTCTTTGAACCTGAAATACTTAAAACATTTAAACTTGATTAGTACCGAATAACTTAATATGGTTTATAATCATCAAAATAAAATCGGAGAGTGTACCATTGGACCAACAGGTTTTTCCTACCATTTCACCTACTGAATCTCACGTCTGAGGGTTTTAGGCCAGCATTACACCGGTGTATGTATGTATATGAATTGAAATACTACTTAAGGTAGTATTAGTCGACTATAGGTATGGGCAAGTCGACTATCAGGACCTATTACTGTGTTTTGGTCAGGACTTCAGCAAATACCCAAAAATGTACAAAAATAGTATCAATTACAATAGTTAACCTGATGATAAAATTCCAAATAAACCTTCAATGGTCATGCATATAAATACTGTTTTACTCGCTGAGCTGTCGAGCTCACTCTGTTTTATTATCACCTTCAGGTTTGGACAAAGGCAAGGGACCCGCTTAATGGCAACATATGTGGGATAGGTGTCAACGGAGATATTTTCACCCTTTTAGCATGTTCTTCTGATATGTATATTATTTTAGAAAACTATGCAAAACTTTTATTTGGATGTTCGCCATGAACTTGTAAATATTGAATGCTTGGTGCTAGACTCAAATCCTGTATAATATTGTGGAGTTTTATGGAATAGTAAAGTATAGACTATGTTTTCTTATGAGTTGTCAGATCAATGTTTCAAAAATATACTAAATCATATTGAGATCATATATGCATATAAAGTGGAACATATATGTAAAGTATTAGGTAGGCTGATTTAGCCGAAATTGAAGTGTTATATCGTGATGGGTCCCCCGCTTGGATTAAGGATAATCTGTGATGATTGTAATTAAAATGAAAGTTTAGAACACTGAGACCGTTACAGTTGGTATCAGAGCTAAGGGCTATGGGTAGAAGGAGAAGGTTAAGTCGGAGGTAGGAGGAAATGGAAATTGTTAAGCTTACATGAATGGATACGTGATTATAGTTAGGTAGTGGATTTAATGTGACGGATTAACCGTGAGTCAAGCGGTAATTGATTATTTCCTCGCATCAGAATCGGGGTGCCCGCACAGTCCAATTCAGGTGAGTTGGCTGAGAGATCGGGCTCTCAGTAACAGCTTCTAGTGGTATGGGACACTGGGACTAGGGAATGCATTGAATTATCTATTGAACCTAAGTTATTCTAAAACATGAGACTTACGGGTAGACTAAGGATAAGTGTAAGTGCAAGTGTGTGTATATATATTACTTCTTTCTTATTATAGCAGTATGTTGAGACTATTTTATGGGATTGAGATTGATATAACTCTTTGTTTGCATGTAGATGGGGGACTCTGATATATATTGGCCAGTCTCTAGCTTGGATAGTTCGAGTGTGAGTTGGACGGCAGGTTCTATGGATTGGGGATATGAGTCTGATGAGACTGACCCAGAGGTCATATTTGCAGCCCCAGACCACATAGACCATGAGGAGGTTGAGTCTCAGGCGTCTAATGAGCCTGAACTAACCATTGTCGATACGGAGAGTTTGGTTGGGGATTCACTTGATGTAGTAGAGATGGAGAATACAAGTACAATAAAGAAGAGACCCGAAGAGGATTCACTTATGGAGGTGTCTTTTGGGATGAAACATGGGAAGACGACATGGACCTATATGATGATTTGGATGACTAGTGCTGCGCAGGAGATGAATTACCAGGGAAAGACTTCGAGGAAGGCATAGATGATAGCGAGGATAGTAGCAGTACTAGTGGGGACTCGAGTGGGGAGACTCTACCCTATGAAAGATGAATCTATGAGCAATTACTTTTGATATGTATATATATGTGTAAGCCTAGTGTGCTAGTTGATGATATCTTAAGAGTTTTGTTGTATATGCCCTGATACATCTTATATGTATGCACATGGGTTAGTTCGGATATCCAACGGGTAGATATATCAGTGTAATATCTTTGTATCCATTTTTAGGGTGTACATATAAATATATATATAGCAAGTTGCTTGTTTGCAAAGTGATAATGAGTATTGTATTAAAGTGATTGCATGAAACTAAAATTTTATTTAAAATTGTTTTCATATATGTAAAGTATGTTGACTAGACGTCGTTATCTTATAGGAAGGACGCATGGATCTAAATCAACTACTACCCAATGAGTCTTTATCGCTTGGTGTGTCACACTATAGTGTGATGGGAAGTGCACACCCCATGGACAACAATGAAGATTTAGAAGTCCAGATAGGAGGTCATGGGACTCCAGGGGTGATGCCAGAGTGGCTCACTCAGTTAATGATAAGAGCAAATAATAACAACTCCCACCGAGCATTGGAACAGTTTCAGAAAATGAAACTGCCTGTATTTAAAGGGGAGGTAGATCCCTTACAAGCTGAAGCATGGCTTCTCCAGATAGAGAAGATCCTGGATGTAATGAACTGCACCGATGAGCAGAGAGTATCTTTCTCTTCCTTTATGTTTCAAAAGGAAGCAGAACACTGGTGGAGGACAGTGAAAAGTAGTGTGAAAAGTACAAGAGAACCAATCACCTGAGAATTTTTAGTGAATAAATTCACTAAAAAATATATTCCAGAGACGGCCAGAGACAAGATGGCATCAGAATTTCTGAAATTATGGCAATGCTAAATGAATGTGTCCCAATATGACCAGAGGTTTACCCAATTATCTAGGTATACTGATGCCTTGATGAAGAGTGAGGCAGAGAGGACAATGAGGTTCGTGAATGGCCTGAAATCAGAAATTCGAGACAGATTGATTCCTCTACAACTGAAGAATTATCTCCAAGCTGTGGAAAAAGCCTTGGAGGTAGAAATGGATATGCAAGAAGGTCATGAAGACTGGGTGAAGGAATTTTCCAACTCAAAGCTCCCCGATATCAAGGACCATCAATGTTAGTGGCATCAGGATCCACCAGAAGTAAAGGATTTGGGTTTAATACCACCCTTCAAAGAGGAGGATGGGCCAGAGGCAGAGGAACATGGTTGAGGAACAGAGACACTTTTATGAAAGCACAGGCTGCCTCTGCGTCCCACCCTAGAATCTCGGAGGCCCCTTGGTGTCAGAAGTGTAGAACAAACCATTTTAGAGACTGCCTACAAGATAGCGCTTGTTGTAATTGTGGAGGAGTGGGGCATTTAAAGAAAAATTGCTCGACGAGGCGTGAAAGCCAAGGGCAGAGTAGGAGAAGTGGGAGGCCAGCTATGAGAATGAACCCTCCTAGGGGACCAACCAGTATTTTATGCCACCCAGTAATGCTCCACGACCTGCTGCAACTCAATTATCCATCCAACAACCACGGGTCAAGGAAGAACTTTTGCATTGACCCATCGAGAAGCAATGGCCTCAAATGCAGTAGTGGAAGGTATGATCTCCATATCAGGACATATTGCCTATGCATTGTTTGATCCTAGAGCTACTCATTCATTCATACATATTTAGTGCTTTTGCTTATAAATTAAATCAAGTATCGGAACCTCTAGAATTTCAATTGGTTGTATCCACACCCATAGGGGTAAAGATAATAGCTAGCACTAAATATGTGAATTATGAAGTGATGATTGGGAGATGAAAACATCTATTGATTTGATTAAGCTGGGCGAGATGGAGTTTGATGCAATATTAGGAATGGACTGGTATTCGCTTGTGGTGCCCATGTGGATTGTAATAGGAAGAGGATTAACTTTAAAATGGAAGGAGTTCCGGAGTTTATTTTTGAAGGGGTAAAAGTTAGTCATGATATACCCCACATATCGGCCATTAAAGCCACCAAGTTAATGAAGCATGGATGTCAAGGATTTCTGGCTTCAGTTTTGGATACCACTAGAATTGATATCAAAATTGAGACTATTCCAGTTGTGAATGAGTTTCTGATTGCTAAATGAAAGAACAATCAAAGAGTTAAGAATTTACCGTGTAGCTTGTGGCTAACGGGTCGTGTCCACAAGGAGGAATGCGATGGGAGCTTTTCGATGATTCGTTTACAAACAAAAAATTATGTTCGTTTTTTTAGTTGAAAAGAGAATGGAAAGAAGGAGATGATTAAAAGAGAAATTGCAACTTTTAGAGAAGGCTTTAGAGAAGGAGATTAAAAAAAATACTTGAAGATTGTTTTGTTGATTATAATAAGGAAGAAAATCTAGGCTCACATCTCACTACTCAATCGTTCATTCTTCTATTGAAATCCTAAATGCCTCAACTGGATCATAGGCAAAAATTAAAGTTGATTTTT
The DNA here is from genome assembly GCA_038442645.1 of Agave tequilana. NCBI lineage: Eukaryota > Viridiplantae > Streptophyta > Magnoliopsida > Asparagales > Asparagaceae > Agave > Agave tequilana. The sequence goes on from JAVJIF010031460.1 coordinate 105,781, forward strand.
AGAAAGTTTGAAGTAAAGCACATAAGATGGTTGGAAGAGTTCAATCTTTTCTTTGAAAAATCATTTAGAATCGAATATTAAATCATCAAGCGCGAAGAAGCAAGAATGAAGTAAAAACAGTTCAAGAAACGTTTATGAAAGAAGTGAGAGTTCAAAAATCCAAACACATCCTCATGTGCCTTCAAGAACACTTTCAAGAAGAAAGGCTTTAAGTAAGGCATGCAAATGATTCATTGGGTCTTTTTCTTTAAAACCAGAAGAGAAGAAGAACTAGAGAGAGTTACAATATTGAGCCCAAAAAATCGTTTTAGTTACTCATGGAAAACGAAGAAGAAAGCAAATAAATAATGCTAGCCATACCTTAATACGAGTGGAAGAAAAAGCAGCTCGATTCTTATATTGATGTCACTTCAATCTTCAAGTACAAGCACTCAATTCTGCTCTCTCACAAGTATTGATACTAGACTACAAATTAAAAAATAAGAATACAACTTTTGTGCTAGCTAACAGAGAACCTAAATCCTTAGAAAATAAACACAAATTCTAAACCTAGTCTTCGCTCCCATTTGCTTTGCTGAAACTGGTATTTATAGGAAAAAACCAATAGGGGGTAATCTCGGGAAGATTGGGGGAGCAAACGCTCCCCCAACTGACTCCACTTGGCCGCAGAAACGTGGCCCTAGCCGCATTTCCGCGGCCCTGGTGTGGCCATGTGGCCACACCCAATTGGTGGAGAATACTGGTTTGATGATTTGCCCGTATCTTCTGCTGGTTTTCTTATTTCTGCTCTAAAAGTTGACGAAACAGCCTTTGATTGAGTAGCTTCAACCGCTTGATTCAGGGAGGATTCTTCTCAACCTCTTGATATGCCAATATTTTGCCCTGATTCCTTCATTTTGAATATATTCTGAATTAAATCAGAATTTGGTGGGCTTTTGGGCTTGTTTCTCTTTTCTTTCTTTTAGCACTTGGGCATACATTTAACAAAGAAAAAAAGACTTATTAATAGGATTTATTAGCTAAAAAGTATGATAAGGTGACAATGTAAATGCAATATATGTGACTAATTACACCCCCACACTTATCTTTTGCTCGCCCTCGAGCAAAATATCAGACTAATTCTAATCAATTATTAGACCACTTTGGCAGGTCAATCGATTGCACTGAGCATGTGCAATAAGCCGTTAAACCTCTAGGTTACTCCTAGAGGACGAGTTTTGTCTCGTGAGGGTTTTCAGCGGATTGCACCCACAAAATCCATAAAGAAAGAGAAAAAAGTTAGTATTTTCGAAAAGCGTTTTTAAAGGAGAAAATATTTGAAGTATATTTGTAAGGCTTTAAGTAATCTATAAGTTACAGGAATATCAAATTTTTCATTCCGAAACTCAGTCTGTATTCAAAAACATGCCATCAATTAAAGTAAGGAGTCAAATTGTACTTCTCATCTAGTCTTTTAATTTACCCTGAGTCGTATGCACCATCGTGACTGTGAAGTTGACTAAGGGTTCTTTAACATTAACTCCTATGCCTTATTTATTTTTGGTGAAATTTATTCCTCAATTTCATTAGGCTTTCTAATCTGCCCATGTAACGAGCCTTCAGTCGGTGACACCTAAACCAGACGGTTTTAGGGCACCAGGTGAGAAAACACCCCTAAGGACTTAAACACTCGAGCAGACAAGGCCACGAAACCAAGGTTTTTATTTATAAGATGTACCCCTTTTAGGCGTGAATACTTATGCTTCATGAGGTATAAATACCCAGCTTAATCAGAGGATTTATATACACATTTTTTTCTTCAAACTTATCTAATTATCTTTTGCATAAATACTAAGGCTTACTTAGGCCAAAGCACCTAGCTAGTCAATAATTAGATTCGTTTATATTTTTTTTCTTTTTCAATATATTTTTTTTATAAGGCATAAGAGTCTCTGTTTTTAAACCCTAAGTGTGTAAGTGTATTTAGTATGCATATTTCATCAAGGTAAATATCAAGACTAAATTACTTTCACAAATTTTTTTCCTAACCCTAAACATCAAACAAGTTATCTGACTTTGACCAAGTACAAGAAATCCTAATTATGATTTTCCTATTCCTTAAAATTGACTTAATTACTTACAAAAATATATCAAAATATTGTTCTAACCCTTTTTTTGTTATATTAGTCATTTTAACCTCCCCCACACTTATCTCATGCATTGTCCCCAATGTATGAAAGAAATGTATATATGCATGAAATAGAATAGGAAAGAGGAAAGTTACCGATACACTGGGTCAAAAAGACCCATAGCCGTTTCATTTACCGGCACCAATTCCAAGAAAGGTTTAAGGCGTTGACCATTTACCTTAAAGTCATTTCCATTCTTGGTGTCACTGATCTCAACTGCACCGTGTGGAAACACGATTTTTACAACGAATGGCCGAGTCCATCTTGATTTCAATTTTCCTGGAAAAGATGAAGCTTAGAATTATAGAGTAAGACTTTTTGTCCAGGGACAAAGGTTTTTCTTATGATGTCCTTATCATGGAAAATCTTGACTCTGTCTTTAGTGATCCTAGCATTTTCATAGGCCTCATTTCTCAATTCCTCTAACTCGAAAATTTATAATTTCCGAAGGTCACCGGCCTTAGTCAAGTCGAAATTCAATTGTTTGATTGCCTATAAGGCTCGGTGCTCTAACTCAATAGGCAAGTGACAAGGTTTGTCATAGACTAACCTATAAGGAGACATTCCTAGAATCGTCTTGAGAGCGGTCCTGTAGGCCCATAGGGCATCTACAAGTTTAATGGACCAACTTTCCGGTTTTGGTTCACAGTTTTCTCCAAGATAAGCTTGACTTGTCTATTGGAAACCTCAACTTGCCCACTGGTTTGAGAATGATAAGGTGTGGACAACTTGTGAGTTATGTCATACTTCCGCATAAGAGCTTCAAAAGATCTAATGCAAAAGTGAGTGCCATTATCACTGATGATAGCACGAGGGGTTCCGAAGCGTGAAAAAATGTTCTCTTTCAAAAACTTTATGACAACTTTGTTATCATTAGTTTTACAAGGAATGGCTTCTACCCACTTGAACACGTAATCCACAGCAACCAATATGTATTGGTTTCCAAATGAATTAGGAAATGGACCCATAAAGTCGATGCCCCAAACATCAAAGAGTTCTATTTCTAGAATTGGGTTGAGGGGCATCATATTTCGTTTTGAAATCCTTCCTACCATTTGGCATCTAGGGCACGTCTTGCAAAACTCATAAGCATCCTTGAACAAAGTGGGCCAATAAAACCCGCTTTGTAGCACTTTTTCAGCAGTCTTGCGGGGACCAAAGTGTCCACTGCATGCAAGTTCGTGACAAAAAGATAGAACACTCTTAATCTCCTCATCGGGAATGCATCTCCTAATAATTTGGTCAGAACAGTACCTAAAAAGATACGGTTCCTCCCAAAAGAAATACCAGACTTGGGATAAGAACCGGTATACATCATTTTTGGATCAATGAGACGGGTTTGGTTTGTGACTAAGTAGTTCACTATATCCGCAAACCAAGGTTCCCTAGAGATAGCTAAGAGATATTCATCAGGAAAATCCTCATTTATGGGTAATTCGTTGCATGGAGAATTTGGGATCCGTGAGAGATAGTCAGCAACGACATTTTCTACGCCTTCTTATCTCGAATCTCAAGATCGAATTCTTGAAGAAGGAGGATCCAACGAATGAGTCGGGCCATGGCATCCTTCTTCGTCATGAGGTACCTAAGCGCAGAATGATCAGTGAAAATGGTGGTTTTGGACCCTAGTAGGTAGGGACGAAACTTCTCTAAGGCAAACACTACTGCCAAGAATTCCTTCTCAGTCGTAGTGTAGTTCAATTGAGCATCGTTGAGATCCTACTATAGTAGTAAATCACATACTGCTTGTTATCAATGCGTTGTCCTAGGACAGCGCCTATGGCAAAATCTGAAGCATCGCACATGATTTTGAACGGCTTAGACCAATCCGGTGCAGATATGATTGGTGCAGAAATAAGCTTGCTCTTAAGCTTCTCCCAAGAGTTTATGCATTCAGCATCGAAAGTGAAGGACACATCTTTAGCTAACAGATTAGTCAAGGGCCTAGTAATTTTGCTAAAATCTTTGATAAATCTTCGATAGAAACCAGCGTGTCCTAGGAAGGATCTAATGTCCTTAACGCATTTGGGCATGGGAAGCTTAGCAATAACCTCAATTTTGGCTCTATCCACTTCTATTCCTTTCTTGGAGATTCATGACCCAAGACAATTCCATGTTTTTCCATGAAGTGGCATTTCTCTCAGTTCAATGTCAAATTTTTCTCAGCACAACGTTGGAGGACAAGTTCTAAATGGCGGAGACATTGAGTAAATGAATCTCCGTAGATGGAGAAATCATCTATAAAGATCTCTAAGAATCATTCTACCATATCAGAGAAAAGACTCAACATGCAACGTTGAAACGTTGCTGGGGCATTGCATAAGCCGAAAGGCATTCTACGATAAGCAAATGTCCTAAATGAACATGTGAATGTAGTCTTTTCTTGGTCCTCAGGAGCAATAGGGATCTGATTATACCCCGAGTAACCGTCCAAGAAACAGTAATACTCGTGACCCGCCAAACGTTCAAGCATTTGATCAATGAAGGGAAGTGGAAAATGGTCCTTACGAGTTGTAACATTCAGCTTCCTATAGTCGATGCAAACTCGGATCTTCATGGGAAGTCGAGTTTGGACCAACTCTTTATTCTCGTTTTCCACTATGGTGAAACCGGATTTCTTTGAAACCGCATGGACAGGACTGACCGATTGGCTATCAGAAATGGAATAAATTATCCCATTGTCTAAGAGTTTTATGATTTCATCATGAACAGCTTCTTGCATTATAGGGTTTAACCTACGCTGCGGGTCTCTTTTAGGTGTGGGGTCTTCATTGAGATGAATGCGGTGTTGAACGATGGTCGGACTTAATCCCTTTATATCGGTCACAGTCCAACCAATGGCTTCCCTATGTTTTCTTAGAATTGCTTTAATATCTTCTTCTTCCCTGTTATTTAAATGGGAGGCAATGATGACAGGAAAGGTCTCTTGTTTGCCTAGATAGGCGTACTTGAGATGCGCAGGTAAGGCTTTCAATTCTAAGGAGGAGGAAGGCTCACTGAAAGGACTAGTCAAATCTGTTGGCTCCATTATTGGTGAAATAGGATTCGAGGCACAATTCACAGCAGAATCTACAACCTGATCCAGATTAAAGTCGTCAGACTCTAACCCAAAGTCACACTCTGTTTCTAATTCCAATTCTTCCCCATGTTCACTTGTCAAGTTCTCAATTAGGTTGACTTCAAATGTTTGATCCTCGATATCGCGGGGTTGTTTTCCTAGATTGAAGATATTGACTTCTCTAGTCATGTCCCCAAAGGTTAACCTCATAGACCCATTCCTACAATTGATGATGGCATTAGCAGTAGCAAGGAATGGTCGCCCTAGGATAACAGGAGTTTGAGCCCTATGATTGGAGTTGGACACAGGTTGTGTCTCCAGAACTATGAAATCGACAGGATAAATGAACTCTCCTACCCGGATCAGGACATCATTAATCTCCCCTTTTGAAACTTTTACAGAACGGTCAGCCAGTTGGATGGTGACTCGAGTTGGACTAAGATCGCCCAACCCGAGTTGTTGATAAACTGAGAATGGAAGCAAGTTGATACTAGCCCCCAAGTCAAGAAGTGCACGACTAATCTCGGCTTGTCCTATTGTGCAGGCAATGGTGGGACTACCTGGATCCTTGTACTTGACAGGGATCGGACCCGATAGTAGCTCACTAATGTTAGTGGCTAAGAAGACCTTTTTTGGTACATTAGTCTTTCTCTTCTTGGTGCACATGTCCTTAAGAAACTTAGCATAGGAAGGGACTTGTTGGATGGCATCAAGAAGTGGCACATTTATCTTCACTTGATTAAATATCTCAATTATCTTGTCCATGTGTGGGTTTTGCTTGTTGTTTTTCAGCCTATTAGGAAATGGTACTATAGGCTGGTGCACCTGACTGACTGACTTATCTTTTTCAGTTTCATCAGAATTGGAAGGATTTGGATTAGATGAGGTGGATGCTTGATTGTGGTTGTACTGAATGGGATGGGTTGGTGTTAATACTTGATTATCAACTCTCTTTCCTGACCTCAATGTATGAACAGCATTACATTGATTTAATGAATGATCCTCAGCCAGATGAGCTTGTTGAGAATTCCTAAGATTGGTTATTGGTTGACTAGGCAAGGTACCCTTCTGTCTCTCATTCTGTGGAGTGGCTAGTTGATTCATTTGAACCTCTAACCTCTGGATAGTTTGCATGAGAGAATCTTGGTTTTTCATATATCTTTTCATGTTTCTTTCAAAGTCAGTCATTCTCCTTTCTAGTTGAGGATTCTGGAAGGAGGATTGTGGAGCTTGGTTGGGAAAGTTCTGTTGATAATTTGAAAAGTTAGGTGGATGGTTGGGAGAATTATTATGGAAGTTGAAAAAGTTGGGTTAATGATTGGAAGAATTATTGGCATGATGGAAGTGGCTAGCATGATGTGATCGTGAATGGTCATTGTTATTTTGGCTCCATGAGAAATTAGAGTGATTTCTCCAGCCAGGATTGTACGTTGGTGCGTAAGGATTATTGTTCGGCCTTGAAAAGGCCGCATTCATCGGTTCATGGTAGGGTTGCTGAGCCTGAAACATAGGGCATTCCTCGAACACATGATTCATGGCTTGACAGTAAGTGCAGCCCAGGGTTGAAATTGGTTTGGCCTGACTTGATTGACTGGACTTGGTTCTTTCGTTTCTAGAACTTCCAGTCTTCTAGCCAGGTTAGCTAACTTAGCCTCATTAGCGATGGATGATTCGATAGAATGGAGACCTCCTTTTGAAGAGATGGAGTTAGGATTCCTAGAGGCCTCACTAGTGGGTTCCCATTGGATGGTCTTCTCAGCTAGATTTTCATACAAGTCCCATCCTTCATTTTCATCCTTCTGCAAGAAACCCTCTTGGCACATACTTTCTAAGAGGGTTTTGGTGGAATAGTCTAAACCGTCATAAAGAATTTAGCATTGTCGTCATTTCTCTATTCCATGATGTGGACATTGGACAAGGAGGTCTTTAAAGCGTTCAAAGTACCTCCAGAACAGTTCACTAGGTTCTTACTTGAATTGCATGATCGTCTTCCTAATGAGAGCGATTTATGAATTGGATAGAATTTCTTCAAGAAGACCTTGATGAAACCATCCCAAGATGTAATAGAACCGGCCGCTAAGCTGTAGAGCCACTTCTTTGCTAGGTCCTTAAGTACGAAAGGGATAAATCTCAACCTAATAGCATCTTCAACAAGGTGTGGGATTTTCATCATTAGACATACTTCCTCAAATTCTCTTATGAAGAATTAGGCATCTTCGGACTCTAAGCCATGAAACTTGGGGAGTATGTTGATGAATTGAGGCTTGAGCTCAAAATTGTATTCATCAACCGATGGAAGTAGAATGCAAGATGGAAATGAGGTTCTAATGGGATAGAACCTATCCTGCAATGATGTTGATTGAGCTATTACCGGATCTGGTCTTGGTTCAAACTTGGGTGGTGATGTGTTTCTAGTCAACCTAGATGAATTTGGGTCTCTTGACCACACTTGCATACACAAACACAATCACAATCACAATCACAAATAAGTTTACCAATAGTCAACAAGAGTAATCAACCAAGCCTAATCTAAGGTAACCTTGACTTAGACAACTCCTAGCTGATTGATTGTCCACAGGAGGTAGAATGTAGACTTTGACCACAAGCTAATTAGCTAGGTCAGGGCAAGATTGGTGGGAGGTTATCCGTCAAAGACGTTCCTTAATTAAGTAACCACCAATCTTCAGGCTTTCTGTAACCCCCTGATCCCCGGTGTACGTATTACCGTATCGGTACGGATACGACGTACAAAAATTGATTTGACTTCCGTAGTAGTCCGATTGAGCCGATTTCAGTTTTAAAAATTATTTTCTAATATTTTAGATTTTTCAGGATTTTCTGGAATTTTCCTGGAGTATTTTGGAAAATCTCCGTAGTCGGTGTCGACCGATACCGATTACCGGCCTTCTGATTTTTATCTCACAAACGGAGTAGAATTTTGAGAATCAGCTTTCACCGTGTGTCTTAGAATCATGTTATCTACGTTCGGGTATTTTTGGGGATTTTTCTAAATTTATCGAAAATCCGGTCAAACTGGTGTCGCCCGGTACCGGCAACACCTTCCAGGATTTTTAATTGGCAAACCGGATTGAATTTCTAGAAACCGTCTTCATCTTACGTCTCAGGATAATATTCTCTATTTTCTGTAATTTTCGGGCACTGTTCGGACGAGTCAGATTTGAGCCGAATTAAATAATATTATTTTCATTTTTTAAAACCTTTTCTTTTTCTTTCTTTTTCTTTTCTCTTCTTCGCTTCTCTGGTTCTTCCAGCGAACTCCCCCCACCGCCATACCCAACCGCCTCTCTCCCTCTTCATAATTCTTCCCTCTCTCTCTCTTCCTCTTTCAAAAACCAAAACCCCCCTCTCTAAAACTCCCTCTCTCTCTCTAACCTCTCTCTCTAATCTCTCTCTCTAACTTCTCTCTTTCCCTCTCTTTCCAAACCCCAGCCGGAGCCTCCCCTCCGGTCACTGCGCTCCCAGCCAGGCATGCGGCCGGTGTCGCCACCGCCGGCCGCCGCAACCACGGCCGCCGCCACCACGGCCGCAACCCCAGGCCAACCCCTCTTCTTCTCCTATTTTCTTTCTCCCCTTCTTCTCTTTCTTCTTCTTTTGCTGTGCTGTAAGTCTCCCTCTCCCTCCTCTCACACACCCCCCTCTCACCCTCTCTTTCTCACTCTCTCTATCCGGAGACCGAACCACCGCCGGCGACCGGGCTCATCGCCGGCGGGGCCCGTCGCCGCTGGCCAGCTAAGCTGGCCGGCCGGCCATGCTGAAGCACAGCAGCAGCAGCAAGAAGCTGCTGCTGCTGCTGTTATGATTTTGGGTTTGGGGTGAACCCAAAACCCATTAAACCCTTCACCCCAAAACCCACTAACCCTATTAGCCTCTACCCGCTACCCAATAACCCGATACCCATTAATTTAAGTTAAATGGGTTTGGGTTTGGTCCAGACCCGACCCGTTTACCACCCGCAACCGAAACCCAATAAAGGTATTTTTACAGAAAACCCCCTGTCACTTTTCAGTATTTGGACCTTATAGATATCAGAGTGCGCAGCGGAAGTGTCGTGGACCCGTCACATTTAGGCTTTGGGTTGAAAATATTGATTCCCCTCCTGATTTGAAATTGCGAGGACGCAATTTTTTGTAAGGTGGGGAGAAATGTAACCCCCTGATCCCCGGTGTACGTATTACCGTATCGGTACGCGATACGACTTACAAAAATTGATTTGACCTCCGTAGTAGTCCGATTGAGCCGATTTCAGTTTTAAAATTATTTTCTAATATTTTAGATTTTTCAGGATTTTCTGGAATTTTCCTGGAGTATTTTGGAAAATCTCCGTAGTCGGTGTCGACCGATACCGATTACCGGCCTTCCGATTTTTATCTCACAAACGGAGTAGAATTTTGAGAATCGGCTTTCACCGTGTGTCTTAAAATCATGTTATCTACGTTCGGGTATTTTTGGAGATTTTTCTAAATTTATCGAAAATCCGGTCAAACTGGTGTCGCCCAGTACCGGCAACACCTTTCAGGATTTTTAATTGGCAAACCGGATTGAATTTCTAGAAACCGTCTTCATCTTACGTCTCAGGATAATATTCTCTATTTTCTGTAATTTTCGGGCACTGTTCGGACGAGTCAGATTTTGAGCCGAATTAAATAATATTATTTTCATTTTTTAAAACCTTTTCTTTTTCTTTCTTTTTCTTTTCTCTTCTTCTCTTCTCTGGTTTCTTCCAGCGAACTCCCCCACCGCCATACCCAACCGCCTCTCTCCCTCTTCATAAATTCTTCCCTCTCTCTCTCTCTTCCTCTTTCAAAAACCAAAAACCCCCCTCTCTCTAAAACTCCCTCTCTCTCTCTAACCTCTCTCTCTAATCTCTCTCTCTAACTTCTCTCTTTCCCTCTCTGTCCAAACCCCAGCCGGCGCCTCCCCTCCGGTCACTGCGCTCCCAGCCCGGCATGCGGCCGGTGTCGCCACCGCCGGCCGCCGCCACCACGGCCGCAACCCCCAGGCCAACCCCTCTTCTTCTCCTATTTTCTTTCTCCCCTTCTTCTCTTTCTTCTTCTTTTGTTGTGCTGTAAGTCTCCCTCTCCCTCCTCTCACACACCCCCCTCTCACCCTCTCTTTCTCACTCTCTCTAGCCGGAGACCGAACCACCGCCGGCGACCGGGCTCGCCGCCGGCGGGGCCCCGTCGCCGCCGGCCAGCTAAGCTGGCCAGCCGGCCATGCTGAAGCACAACAGCAGCAGCAAGAAGCTGCTGCTGCTGCTGTTATGATTTTGGGTTTGGGGTGAACCCAAAACCCATTAAACCCTTCACCCCAAAACCCACTAACCCTATTAGCCTCTACCCGCTACCCAATAACCCGATACCCATTAATTTAAGTTAAATGGGTTTGGGTTTTGTCCAGACCCGACCCGTTTACCACCCGCATCCGAAACCCAATAAAGGTATTTTACAGAAAACCCCCTGTCACTTTTCAGTATTTGGACCTTATAGATATCAGAGTGCGCAGCGGAAGTGTCGTGGACCCGTCACATTTAGGCTTTGGGGTTGAAAATATTGATTCCCCTCCTGATTTGAAATTGCGAGGACGCAATTTTTTGTAAGGTGGGGAGAAATGTAACCCCTGATCCCCGGTGTACGTATTACCGTATCGGTACGCGATACGACGTACAAAAATTGATTTGACCTCCGTAGTAGTCCGATTGAGCCGATTTCAGTTTTAAAAATTATTTTCTAATATTTTAGATTTTTCAGGATTTTCTGGAATTTTCCTGGAGTATTTTGGAAAATCTCCGTAGTCGGTGTCGACCGATACCGATTACCGGCCTTCCGATTTTTATCTCACAAACGGAGTAGAATTTTGAGAATCGGCTTTCACCGTGTGTCTTAGAATCATGTTATCTACGTTCGGGTATTTTTGGGGATTTTTCTAAATTTATCGAAAATCCGGTCAAACTGGTGTCGCCCGGTACCGGCAACACCTTTCAGGATTTTTAATTGGCAAACCGGATTGAATTTCTAGAAACCGTCTTCATCTTACTTCTCAGGATAATATTCTCTATTTTTTGTAATTTTCGGGCACTGTTCGGACGAGTCAGATTTTGAGCCGAATTAAATAATATTATTTTCATTTTTTAAAACCTTTTCTTTTTCTTTCTTTTTCTTTCTCTTCTTCTCTTCTCTGGTTTCTTCCAGCGAACTCCCCCCACCGCCATACCCAACCGCCTCTCTCCCTCTTCATAAATTCTTCCCTCTCTCTCTCTTCCTCTTTCAAAACCAAAAACCCCCCTCTCTAAACTCCCTCTCTCTCTCTCTCTAACCTCTCTCTCTAATCTCTCTCTCTAACTTCTCTCTTTCCCTCTCTGTCCAAACCCCAGCCGGCGCCTCCCCTCCGGTCACTGCGCTCCCAGCCCGGCATGCGGCCGGTGTCGCCACCGCCGGCCGCCGCAACCACGGCCGCCGCCACCACGGCCGCAACCCCCAGGCCAACCCCTCTTCTTCTCCTATTTTCTTTCTCCCCTTCTTCTCTTTCTTCTTCTTTTGCTGTGCTGTAAGTCTCCCTCTCCCTCCTCTCACACACCCCCCTCTCACCCTCTCTTTCTCACTCTCTCTAGCCGGAGACCGAACCACCGCCGGCGACCGGGCTCGCCGCCGGCGGGGCCCGTCGCCGCCGGCCAGCTAAGCTGGCCGGCCGGCCATGCTGAAGCACAGCAGCAGCAGCAAGAAGCTGCTGCTGCTGCTGTTATGATTTTGGGTTTGGGTGAACCCAAACCCATTAAACCCTTCACCCCAAAACCCAATAACCCGATACCCATTAATTTAAGTTAAATGGGTTTGGGTTTGGTCCAGACCCGACCCGTTTACCACCCGCATCCGAAACCCAATAAAGGTATTTTTACAGAAAACCCCTGTCACTTTTCAGTATTTGCATTTTAAATATTATTTACATAATTAACCCTATTTGTTATGATTCAGTATTCGGGCGATCTCGGGAGCATCCGGACTCCGATTTGGACGATTCTGGATCCGTTACGATCGTGGGAACGAGAGCTACTACTCCACGACCAGTTTGTGAGTGTTTTTATTTATAAATTATCTTTTTAGTCTATTAATTGCACTTGATTGACTTCTTGATATAAAACATGATCCGGTATATCCTAATTGGTAAACAATATTAAAACACTGTAATAAACACGGTATTTAGTAAATGCCTGACTGATCTCGAGTATGTCCTGTTCCTGTACCACTGACACCCGGCCCACCATAGCCCCATAGGCTTGGACCCTATTATGTCATGCATCGTGACACAGTTACCTTACATACTGCTCTACAGGTACGCTAGGACACTACACCGTCATTATACACGAATGCGAGATACTGTTATTTCCTGCACTGCTATCATCCTTACATGGCTACCGTAGTTTAAGAGACGGACATGATATTATTTTATACACGGATCACTGTTAGGACATATACGAGTGATACACCGATATATTGCTACACAAATAGGTTCCACTGATACACGGATATAACCATGCACGGACTACTGCATTTCATATTAGTATGATCATCATGCACATTTATGTTATGTTTACATATTATGGTTACACATGCCTGTATGGTTTCTCTATTCTTGTCATATAGATCCCCGTTCATGCTACATGTATTATTGTTCTATTCTTGACATATGGATCCCCGTTCATGTTACATGTATTATTATTTCATGTTACTGTATTCATGTTATAGGATTGTTACCTGTTACTGATATGGATATTCCTGTTACTGGACATGAGAGCTGTTGATATGCGATATGTGGACTTTCACATCTATTGATTCTGTTATATTGTTCCCGTGATATTGTTCACGTTCTATTGTTCTCGATATATTGTTCCCGATTCACGTTATATTGTTCTATGCTATCAACAGAGCTCTGGTCCAGTTATCATGTTACCCGTATCATGTACTGTTAATTGTTCTTGTTACATTAGATACTTGACATAACAGATCATAATGATAACTGGGGTATGGGGGAGACTTGATGGTTGATTAGATCTTATCGGGTGATGTACTGGATCCATATTGTTTTCCCACTGCAGGGGACGGTAGGAGGGCTGCCTACCAATTGCTCCATGAGCTCTTGTTACTTGATTCATGCTCCCCTCTTAGCGGAGGGCCCTGGTCCTGGCAGCCAGGGGCTTGTTTAAGGCCGTGATCCCGGGTATGCACGGGATACACCCACCCGATAAGAACTCCTCGACCATGGGTTTCCAATTAACATAATAAAACAGTATACACAATAGTGACGTCGGGAACACTTGTTATTTGGTTACTCTCTCGTTTGGATAATGGTACCCGTAGGCCATGTCCGGATGGGTTCGACTGGAGTGCGGGCTCCAGTATGAACCGCCAGTGGTATGGGACACTGGAAGAGAGTAATTAAAATACCAGGTGATACTGATCGCTACTATTGTATAAATGACATGACTTTGACATGACCTGCCTGCTACATGTTTAGTTGTACTTGTTACTGTTCCTGATCATTTATCTGCTATCATGTGACATGTATACATTGCTATTGTTCCTGTTTCCTGTTACACTTTCTTTAGTGCCCTACTACTCATGTACATATATACTTTGTTACATTACCTGGTATATGTTACACTGTATGTAGTGGCATACTATGCATATTCTGCATTGCATATATTACAGACATATGCTCATTTGCATGTTCACCTCTATCACGTCACCACTATCATATTCATGTCTATTACGTCATCACTAGACAACATTAGTTATTACATAAACTGGACACGACTATAGATATGACCTGATGATAACCGGCTAGGTAGTGATGGTATTAAAAGGTGACCTGTTATTTATTTGCACTGCTTTTATGTTTCTCTATTTCTACTGTTTATATATCCTTATTATATGGTATCACTAGTCCAACCTCACGTACTATATATTATTATTGTGCTTGTATTACTATTGTATATATTACTGCCTCCTTCATTTTACCACTCACTAGGTCGCTTTCTGACGACCCTGGGTTTGCATGCCCAGATTGGAGGTCCGAGTTACCATAGCTTCAGAGAGTGCCTTGGAGTCACATGGGAGATTCTGCATCAGGACTATTCATAGGTATTTTAGTGCTTTATTCTGTTATCTTATTTATCCTTGTTTTCATATCTGTTATGATCGCTGAGCTCTTTCTGCAGGTATTCTTGTACTGCTTTCATGCTGAACCTCATATCTATATGGAGGTATTGTACTGTACTGAGGCTTAACGTACGCGTGAGGTTGTTTTCACCTCGCGTATGTACGTCGCCATAATGTCCCCGTACCTGCGGGATCGGGGCGTTACACTTTCGGCCCGCAATCCCTTCCTAGACACTGATTTGGCAGGAGTCAAATTCCAACACCTTCCCTCTTTAGGATAATCTCCTAGTGAGTTCGAGATGTCCCTAAGGCCAATGTCTATTAGATTTTACTTAGGCTTAGGTTGTGCGTGCTTGGAGATGGCTTGCGGGATAAGGAAGGGTAATGACTTTCCTACCTTATCTTGAATTTAAAACCCCTTAGAGTTAATTGTGCAAAGTGTGCAAGATATAGAAAAGTAACATTCAAAAGCAAATATCACCCAAGAATGCTTCCTAAACTATATTCTATGCATACATACCTGTCTCCAGCTCTCTTCAACAGTAATTGTAAAGTAAACGTAATTAGACAAATGCCTAGAATGCAAGTCTAAACATTCGTTTAAGAAATTACAATCACTCAAATTACTGTTAGATTAAAACGGGGATGGTGAATAACAGAAATAACAAAAATATAACATGCAAAAACTTAAATTTTTGCGAGCAATATGTCCTGCAAAAAAGAGTTTTTAGTAGTCTAACGAATTTTTTCAATTTTTACAATGCAATTTCTTGAAATTCTGTTTCCTACTTTCGAGAGTAGGGGCACAGAATTTGTAAGTCTTCTCTTGCAAAGATTGAATGCTAGATCTGAATCTTTAAGTCCCTGAAACAACACACAAAACTTGTTAGAAAACAAATACACCGTTCCCTTCCCCGCCAACGGCGCCAAAAATTGATTACTAAAATGAAAGAACAATCAAAGAGTTAAGAATTTACCGTGTAGCTTGTGGCTAACAGGTCGTGTCCACGAGGAGGAATGCGATGGAAGCTTTTGGTAATTCGTTTAAAAACAAAGAATTGTGTTCGTTTTTTTTTTTAGTTGAAAGAGAATGAAAAGAAGGAGATGATTAAAAGAGAAATTGCAACTTTTAGAGAAGGTTTGGAGAAGGTGATTTTAAAAAAAAACTCGACGATTATTTTGTTGATTATAATAAGGAAGAAAATCTGGGCTCACTATCTCACTACTCAATCGTTCATTCTTCTATTGAAATCCTAAATGCCTCAACTGGATCATAGGCAAAAATTAAAGTTGATTTTTAGAAAGTTTGAAGTAAAGCACATAAGATGGTTGGAAGAGTTCAATCTTTTCTTTGAAAAATCGTTTAGAATCGAATATTAAATCATCAAGCGTGAAGAAGTAAGAATGAAGTAAAAACAGTTCAAGAAACGTTTATGAAATAAGTGAGAGTTCAGCAATCCAAACCCATCCTCGTGTGCCTTCAAGAACACTTTCAAGAAGAAAGGCTTTAAGTAAGGCATGCAAATGATTCATTGGGTCTTTTTCTTTAAAATCAGAAGAGAAGAACTAGAGAGAGTTACAATAGTGAGCCCAGAAAACCATTTTAGTTACTCATGGAAAATGAAGACGAAAGCAAATAAATAATGCTAGCCATACCTTAATACGAGTGGAAGAAAAGCAGCTCGATTCTTGTATTGATGTCACTTCAAGTTTCAAGTACAAGCACTTAATTCCTCTCTCTCTCTCTCACAAGTATTGATACTGGACTATAAATTAAAAAACAAGAATAAAACTTTTATGCTAGCTAACAAAGAACCTAAATTCTTAGAAAATAAACACAAATTCTAATCCTAGTCTTCGCTCCCATTTGCTTTGCTGAAACTGGTATTTATAGGAAAAAACCAATAGGGGGAATTCTGGAAGATTTGGGGAGCAAACGCTCCCCCAACTAACTCCACTTGGCGGCGAAAACGCGGCTAGGGCCGCGGGTGTGGCCATGTGGCCACACCCAATTGGTGGAGAACACTGGTTTGATGATTTGCCCGTATCTTCTACTGATTTTCTTGTTTCTTCTTCAAAAGTTGACGAAACAGCCTTTGATTGTGTGGCTTCAACTGCTTGATTCAGGGAGGATTCTTCTCAACCTCTTGATATGCCAAGATTTTGCCCTGATTCCTTCATTTCGAATTTATTCTGAATTAAATCAGAATTGGTGGGCTTTTGGGCTTGTTTCTCTTTTCTTTCTTTAGCACTTGGGCCTACATTTAACAAAGAAAAAGAAGACTTATTAATAAGATTTATTAGCTAAAAAGTATGGTAAGGTGACAATGTAAATGCAATATATGTGACTAATCAGTTTCCTGATGTATTTCCGGAAGATCTACCAGGCTTGCCCCTAGATCGGGATGTAGAATTTGCAATAGATGTGATACCCGGTACTACCCCAATTTCAAAGGCACCATATCATATGACCTCTGCAGAAATGAAGGAACTTAAAACTCAACTACAGAAATTACTAGATAAAGATTTCATCCGACCAAGTGTATCTCTCTGGGGAGCACCAGTACTGTTTGTTAGAAGAAGGATGGGAGTATGAGATTATGTGTTGACTATAGGGAATTCAATAAGGCCACTATCAAAAATAGGTACCCTCTTCCTCAGATTGATGACTTATTTGATCAACTACAAGGGTCTTTTATATTTTCTAAGATAGACCTTCGGGCGGGGTATCATCAGTTAAAGGTCAAGTCAGAAGATGTGTCTAAATTGGCTTTTAGGATAAGATATGGACATTTTGAATTCCTAGTCATGCTTTTTGGACTCATTAATGCCCCAGCAGCATTTATAGACCTAATGAATCGAGTCTTCCAACCATATCTTGATCAGTTTATGGTGTTATTTATCAATGATATTTTGATCTATTCAAAAATAGGGAAGATCATGAGAATCATCTTTAAATTGTCCTCCAATCTTGAGGGAGAAGCAACTTTATGCTAAATTGAAGAAATGTGAATTTTGGTTAGAACAAGTAGGGTTTCTTGGCCATATTATATCCAAGGAGGGAATATCAGTAGATCCAATGAAAATTGAAGCAATCAAAGACTGGCCTAGACCCACAAATGTTACTGAAGTTCGAAGTTTCTTAGGGTTAGCTGGATACTACAGAAGATTTGTAGAAGGATTCTCTAAAATTGTGGCACCACTAACATAACTAACTAGAAAGAATAATAAGTTTGTATGGGGAGAACAACAAGATAAGAGCTTCCTTGAAATTAAAATGAAGCTAACATCTGCTCCTGTTCTAATTGTACCTTTGAGAACTGAAGGATTGCCATCTATAGTGATGCGTCAAAACTGGGATTGGGATGTGTGTTAATGCAACATGGGAGAGTTATTGCCTATGCATCCCGACAATTGAGGATTCATGAAAGAAATTACCCCACTCATGATTTGAAATTAGCTGTTGTGATTTTTGCTTTAAAAATCTGGCGACCTTACTTGTATGGAGTGTCTTGTAAAATCTTTACTGACCATAAAAGTTTGAAGTACATTTTCACACAAAAAAGAACTGAATATGAGGCAGAGGAGATGGCTAGAACTAATGAAAGATTATGATATTACTATCCAATACCACCATGGAAAGGCCAATGTGGTGGCTGATGCTTTAAGTTGAAAATCTAGAGGAGCAGTGGCCACTCTGATAACTCGCCAAACGAGATTATTAAGAGATCTAGAGGAGATGCAAGTAGAGGTGCGAGTCATTGATCCTTCCAACGCTAAGTATCAATTGAATCAAGTAAACATTCAATTGATCTATATGACAAGATCAAAGAGGTCTAACAAAGAGATGCTCAAATAAGGCAAGTTAGGAAGAAAGTACAAGAAGGAGAACTCAAGGAGTTTTAATTGAAGATGATGTACTGAGATTCAGACGCAGATTATGTGTGCCGGCTATAGCAGAGATTAAAGAAGAAATAATGTAGGAGGCTCATTGTACCCTGTATACAGCAGCTCATCCGGGGAGCACAAAATGTATCAGGATCTGCGTTATAACTTCTGGTGGGATGGAATGAAAATGGATTTTTTTAATTTTGTCCACAAGTGTTTAGTCTGTCAGCAAGTGAAAGCAGAACATAAGAAGCCCCCAGGATTGCTGGTACCATTACCAATTCCTGAATGAAAATGGTGTCACATTGCCATGAATTTTGTTACTGGACTTCTTCCCCGGACTAGATACAGTCTGGGTAGTGATAGAAAGGCTTACTAAATCTGCCCACTTTCTACCTATCCGGATCAATTATTCAATAGAAAGACTGGCTCAAGCATATATCTGAGAAATAGTTAAACTGCATGGAGTGCCTGAGTCTATTGTATCAGATCGGGATCCTAAATTTCAAGCTAGATTTTGGAGAAGCCTATCTGAAGATATGGGTACTAAATTGCAACTCAGTACAGCAGCACACCCCCAAACAGATGGACAGTCAGAGAGGACCATTCAAATATTAGAAGATATGTAGAGAACTTGTGTATTAGATTTTGGGGGAAGTTGGGATAACTATTTACCCTTAATGGAG
Organism: Agave tequilana; assembly: GCA_038442645.1. Lineage (NCBI taxonomy): Eukaryota > Viridiplantae > Streptophyta > Magnoliopsida > Asparagales > Asparagaceae > Agave > Agave tequilana. The sequence continues at coordinate 124,754 of JAVJIF010031460.1, forward strand.
TTTGCTTATAATAATAGTTATCAGTCCACCATTGGTATGCCTCCGTTTGAAGCATTGTATGGTAGAAAATGTAGATCATCGATCTGTTAGGAGGAAGTTGGGGATAGAAGGATATTCGGCCCTGACATAATTCAAGAAGCCATTGATAAGATCAAGTTAATTAAAGAAAGGATGAAAGAAGCCCAGAGCAGGCAGAAAGCTTATGCAGATAATCGCCGCAGATCACAGGAATTTGAGGTAGGAGATAAAGTTTTCCTGAAGGTATCTCCAATGAAGGGAGTAAGACGCACCGGCAATAAGAACAAATTAGCTCTTAGATATATTGGACCATTTGAAATATTGGATAGAATTGGACCGGTTGCTTATCATTTAGCCATACCTCCTATTTTGAAAAGAATGCACAATGTATTTTATGTCTCTCAGCTAAGGAAGTATGTACCTGATCCTGACCACATAATCTCTTATGGACCTCTGCAAATATAAAAAGATATGTCATACACGGAAGAGCCAGTACAAATCCTAGATCGCAAGGAGAAATAATTGAGAAACAAAAATATTTCTTTTGTCAAGGTTTTATGGAGGAATCAACATATAGAAGAAGCAACTTGGGAACTGAAAGAGGAGATACGGAAGGACTATCCATATCTGTTTATAGGTACATTAAGTTTCGAGGACGAAACTTCTATAAGGAGGGTAAAATGTAACACTTGCCTTAACTAATCACCTTTTTCTTAACATTTAAATGCTTTAGGGAGGTGATGTGGAAGCAAGTATTCATGTAAGATACTTATACTATACATTATACTATACATATTAGTATGTATATATTATGTATGTATATGAATTGAAATACACACACATGCATGTTGACTTTGTTACCATACCCCCACCATACTTGTGGGTACAAGTACCTCATGAAGGGGGGAGGGATGGAACCTTGCTTATAGGTGTTAGATATAGGTGTAGAGAGATGGTGTTAGGGGGGCACTTGTCATGATAGTATTGAAGGGAATGGAGTATAAATAGGGGGGATGAAGAGAACAACCTCTTTTGGCAACACACACACACTCTCTCTCTCTCTCTCTCTCTCTCTCTCTCTCTCTCTCTCTTCATTCTAACTTCACAAAACTCTTTTCCTCTCTTCCTTGCTACCAGCCAAAAACAACAGCAACAGTTGCCCAAAATCCTCCCATTTTCTGCAACCACACACACTCTCTCTTCCTCTCATTCCCTCACAAAACTTCCCTTACTTCCTTTATGCAAGAAAAAGGCTTCCTTTACATGTTTTATCTCCTCCAAAGACCAAATAAAATATGGTAAAGTGATGATCTAACATCACCTTAAAGGAAATTCTTGAAGATAAGGTTGATCTAGGATAACGAGTTAGGAGAGTGATATTGGTTGAAAGGTAAGCAAATCCTTAAGATTTCTACCCCTCTTATGCTCTTTTAACTAAGAACTAATTATGATGTTGGCCTTGTAGACTCCATTATAGCCGGAGACCAAGTTATTAAGGAGATACTCTCTTCAAGGGTGAGTAGAACATCCGGACCCTAGTATAATAGTAGGTAGTGTAAAGCTTGAAATAAAGTGAAAATTTCTAAGTTATAAGTGAACGTGAAATATTATGATAATGCATGTGTATGATTTATAGATTTTATGTGTACATAATCTTATGGTAATCATGTTGTAGCTATTTTCATGTATGTTTAACATTGTGTGTGACTGTGTGTATACATGGTAGTCAACCACATTCTTTTTAAAGAAACAGTTCTATGGATAAATATGATACTTGATGCTATGCATATAATTATGGCTACACATATATTAAGATGACATGATACGTTGGTTATCTTGAAAAGGCTTGCATGTTGTTAATTTAGCAAGTGGTTACTTATACATGTTAATGATTTTCATAATGTTTGCATCATGTAAAGTAGAAATCATGAGAATCATTTATGTTGGTATTATTTTATGAATCCTTGCATATTGTTATTACATGAAGATATGATTGTTGCATATTTAGAGGAAGGGACTGGGTTGAACCGGAGGTGACCGAAGGGGAGAATATATGATAATGTATAGGAGGAAGGGACCGGCTGAACCGGAGGTGATCGAAGGGGAGAATATTACGTTGAATAACGTATCGGAAAAAAGACCTGGTTGAATCGGAGGTAATTGAAGGGGAGATTATATTTTATGTTTAACATGTATGTTATAATATGGTTAAGATAGAAATTGCATGTTAAAGCTATAAAAATATTAAACACTAGACTCTGTAATAGTCGACTGATATAGGCAATTCCTACTATATAAGTCGACTAATCCTAAGACTTAGTCGACTATAGATGTGAGATCCTGTTACATTGTTGGAAGCCACCCTTAGTCCACCATATATGATAGGTTAGTCGACTAGCCTCTGTTACAGGCAATAAACAGAGAGTGGACATCTTTTTTAACCATGATTAGCCGACTATAAATGGTGATAAGTCGACTAGTAGTTAGAGTAGTCAACTATACAAGATAGGAAAGTCGACTAAAATTTGTTATAAGTAACAAACAGAGAGCACATATCTTTTGATCCAGACTTAGTCGACTATAGTTGACTTGTAAGTCGACTAGTACCAAGTGTGGTCGACTATACAAGATAGGGTAGTCGATTAGGTAAGTCACATGTAGCCAACAGAGAGTTAATATCTTTTTAAGCAGACCCCAGTCGACGATAGCTTCAATATAAGTCGACTTAAGGTAGTATTAGTCGACTATAGGTATGGGCAAGTCGACTATCAGGACCTATTACTGTGTTTTGGTCAGGTCTTCAGCAAATACCCAAAATGTGCAAAAATAGTATCAATTACAATGGTTAACCTGATGATAAAATTTCAAATAAACCTTCAATGGTGATGCATATAATACTATTTTACTCACTGAGCTGTCGAGCTCACTCTGTTTTATTATCACCTTCAGGTTTGGACAAAGGCAAGGGACCCGCTTAATGGCAACATATACGGGATAGGTGTTAACGGAGATATTTTCACCCTTTTAGCATGTTCTTGTGATATGAATATTATTTTAGAAAACTATGCAAAACTTCTATTTGAATGTTCGCCATGAACTTGTTAATATTGAAATGCTTGGTGCTAGACTCAAATCCTGTATAATATTGTGGAGTTTTATGGAATAGTAAAGTATAGACTATGTTTTCTTATGAGTTGTAGGATCAATGCTTCGGAAATATGCTAAATCATGTTGAGATCATATATGCATATAAAGTGGAACATATATGTAAAGTATTAGGCAGGCTGATGTTAGCCGAAATTGAAGTGTTGTATCGTGATGGGTCCTACGCTTGGATTAAGGATAATTTGTGATGATTGTAATTAAAATGGAAGTTTAGAAGACTGGGACCGTTACATCAAGTCTCTTTGAGATTTTTTGGACAGGAGTTGTACTACTCCGTCCATAATCTGAAAAGAAAATCTCAGAAGATTGTGACGTTCACCCGGTCAACAGAAAATAAGATTCACTTTCACCGCTACATCAAGAACCCAGCATTAAACAAAGAGAAGATTTGAGCTTGAACATCTTCTCTCTCTTATAATCAGAATTTTTGAGATTGTTGTAATATTTCATTTGATTCAAGAAAATTTTATTTCGATCCTCCTAAATTTTTCCCGGTCCAAACAAGAGATGGCGACTCCGCTGGGGACTACTTTCTCTACTGATGAGCAAGTCGTTGTGCAAGGTAACGTCACCTGCATGGGAAGAATGGTCGAATCGCTTGTCGTGGAATTCAATCAGGCAAAGCATGAAGAGTTCCTCTCTTTCGGCTCCAAAAACCCTAGGGCGCGGCAATACCACAAGGTTTCTTCAAAAATCCGCTCTCGTCAGAGGCTTCCCCGAATGTGGTCTGTGCAGAGAGCATCATGGCTGGTTGTATCACACGTAAGGCCCGCGTCAATGTCTCCCATGAGACCCACGAGGTCAATGTTGTTTATGGTCAGCCTGCTCACACCCCTCCTCTTCCTCAGCACCAAGTTACCAGGGGTTCCCAACAACCCGTACGGTGTAACCGAAACGCCGAACGTCAACAGAGGTAACGCGTGCGTCAACTATAGACTCAAGAGCTGGAACAACTATCTGTCCAGCATATACAGAATGCGAGGCTCAAGCCCACGTCTCTTCTGAGTTACATCAGACGTGCGAAGTCCGAGTATGAAACCCAAAATGCGAAGCCCAAAAGGCTTGCGTTTCTGAGACTTCACCTCTCAAATGCAATGTTCAGCAGTGCGAGGTCCGTGCCTCTTCTCAGAGCACGAAACCCGCATCTCTACAACCAAATGCGAGAATCAGAAGGTCCACATTTCTGAAGTGTCGCTAGCCAGATGCGATAATCAGCAACGCGAGGTCCGCGTCTCTTCTCAGCAGAGGCATGAAACTCGCGTTTCAAAACCAAAATGCGAGAGTTGCGTCTGTTCTGCGGAATGTGAGCTCTACATTTCTGAACCCCGCATTTCAGAATTGAAACGCAAGGATGACTCTCAGAAGATGAAAAGCCCTCGATGACCTGAGGCTAATCTCTTGGATCCCCCTCTTACTGATCTCAGGGATTATTTGATAAAGAAAAGGAGCGCTAATCAAATCGCTCTATCCTGTTGCTGTGAACGGCTCATCATAGCAATGTTCTCTGAATGTCTCTATAGTTCACATGTGAGCAAGCAGTCGATATTCAGACGATTAACCTCAACCTCCCGATCAGCCAAAAGGTGTCATTCCCACAAAAAGGGAACCTTCTCTGATACGAAGTATCCTGAAGTCACTGCAAACATGGCAGGTCCAAGCATTATGCCAAGCAGAAGTAGGGGAAAATAACTGGCAGTAAATTATGATAACTCTGATGACGAACCGGAAGGAGTGTACCGTCATACCCGCACTCGAACTGGCGTAGTAGCCCTAGTTGACTACAATGTCCTAACCCGAGGCATTGAAGTAAGTGAATCACACTCTGCCATCGCGGAATCACAGGCCTCGAACTCTTCTATAGGGAAGGAAGCCTTCGTGTATATGGCAAATACTCCTGAGGAGACGACCAGACGCTTAGAACAGCAAGCCGGGGTCCAGATGGAACAATTCGATATGATTCGCACCCAATAAGAATCTATCGATACCCTCAAGCAGATGCTTGCACAATTGCTTGAGAACAAGAAGAGGTCAAAGGCCAAAACTTCTTCTAAAAAGTCTACAGGCAAGCGGAAGGAAGGGGAGAGGTCATCTTCTGTGCATATAGAGAAGGGGGAACAGTCCAACTCCAAGTCGTCTAAGTCTTCATCTGAAGAGGGAGAAAATTCAAAGAATGGGGGCACTCATTCTAAAAGAATGAATAAATAAGAGCAGCGTCTGGAAGCCCTCACCAACCGGAAAGACCTCCAAGAAGCAGGAGTGGTCCGGCCATACCCTGCAGAATGGGATCTTATCCCATATCTTCCCAAGTTCAAAGCTCTGACCCTATAGGCCTTTGACAGCAAAGGGTCATCGAACCAACATATCTACTACTTCAAATCTCAGACAGGGAACATAGTAGCAAATGATGCCATCTTGGCGTGTTTGTTCATCGGCATTCTGAAGGGACTCGCCTTTAAATGGTTCATGAAACTCCCAGAAGACTCCATCAAGAACTGAGGTGATTTGGAGAAAATTGTCCTTACATACTTCTTCGAAAACGACTCAGAGGTTACCATGCCAACTCTCCTAGCAACAAAGCAACGAAAGGGAGAGTCGATCAAAGCATTTGTGGAGAGACCTCAGAATATGGCGCTCCGATGTCCTAACAGTATGACCCAGGCTACCCTGGTGGAAACATGCCGTCACAATTTGTAAACTTCACTCCTGACCTAAATAGGAGTTGCTGAAAGCCGCATCTGGAAGCAATTGGTCCAGCAAGTGAACAGGGAGAAGAGATTATCACCATGGTTAGGGTAGAAGAGAATAGACTCAAACCCGAAAAGACGACGAGGCGCACGCCAGAAGTATCTTTTCAATCAAAAAGGTAGGATACATTGGCAACAGAGACGAAGTCTCCCGTTAAACCTCAGCCGACCAGAGGGGTGGTTCTTCAAGTTAGCCACGTGCCACCAGGCAGTACTCCTTCAAGGATGAGCACATTGATTCATTATTCAAGTTACTCAACAAGAGCAACGATTGAAGCTTCCTGAAGCTAGACGTCCTGAGGAAGTTGGCAAGACTGACAATCCTAACTACTGCTTGTATCATAGAATGCTGGGGCACCCTCTCAAGAGTTGTTACATCTTCGAAGACATCCTCCAAATTTTGATTGATGCAGAGGTGTTTAAGCTCTGCCCAGAACAGAAGAAAGTGGCGGCAAATATGACCTCATTTCTTCAATTCGGGGATCAACCTCCGACACCAGCCGGAGTAGTTCCCATCCCGAAAGGGGAACTAAGGATAATCAATATAGACCCGCATCACTAGCAAGAGAAAGGTCGTGTTGGTTCCTACGCCTCAAAGAGAAATCATGTGGGTTCATCCCGACCTTGTGGAAGGCCAACAAGGACTACTGTTACCAACAGGAAGTCCAAGGCAAGGTAAAAGCTTCACCTTACAATGTGGTGTGTGCCTCTTCCTGGGAAGCAGAGACTGATGTCCCCTCACTAACTGATTCGGAGGAGAAGACAATCATCTTTGCTGCAGAGCTGAATGCACCACTCGTGGCTGAAACTTATTCAGGTCAGTCGTATTTGAAGAAATATGATAAGTTGGCGGCAAATCCGCCAAAACCTACTCCAGAGCTAACTAAGCCATCCACGAAGCAACCTGTGGAGAAGCAAAAGGAGATTCGGTATTCCAAGGCTCTCCCGAAGGACAACGCGGAAGGATCTTCAACACCTTACCACTTTGACGTCCTAGCTCAACTGGTCAACATCCCGGCTAAGATTACTCTTTATGAGCTCCTAACACTGTCGAAGTCAACGAGAGAAGCTCTGAGAGAAGTTCTAACTGATGCTGAGGTCTTCATGGCCCATATCCTTGCTGGACCACAGAAGGGAGACGAAGAAGACTGCCTCCATACCTCTCAACATGCCCCCCCGCATCACCTTCACGCCAGACGACATGCAGGTCAAGGGAAAACATGATAGGCCCCTGTACTTCATAGGGTATATTAGATCGTCTGAAGTGAGCCGCATTTAGGTAGATTCAGGATCCGCGTTGAGCATTATGCCTCGTCGGGTCATGCAGCACCTAGGGAATCACCGATTGAGCATCACCCAAACTATCATTTATGGTTTCAACGTCAATGGTATGCACCCAATGAGAAAGATCAAAACTCAAATATCATATTGGGACCTAAGATCTGAAGTGAAGTGCTATGTTATTGACGCTGACACTTCATACAATTTGCTTCTGGGACGACCGTGAAAATATCGTAATTCTATTGTCCCCTCCACTCTCCATCAAGTCATGAAGTATATTGATAAAGATGGGAAAGGCTGAACGTTGATCGCCGAAAGGCATCTGTTCAAGGGAGTAGAGAACTACTTCACAGACTCCCTTCACAGACTCCCTCCTATATCAAGATTCTCTGGAGACGAACGAGAATCCCCAGCCAGAAGATTCAGACTCTGATAATGAAGCTGACATTGAACTAGAGGCAGAGGAAGAATGTCTTTGGAAGCTGTACCCACTTGTAACGAGTATTAATAAGCTCGATATCAATAATCTCGCCAATGATGTAGGCGAGTGATATATTAATGAAGAGTTAGATTTAGCTTACTTTTCTTTGTTTGATTCTGTTCTGTGCTGTCGGACACTAGTACTGATGTAGATGATGACCCCTGGTCAGCAATAGGTGCTCTGACATCATTGCGTGTACCGGTGAGGTCATCCTTCACGACATATCAAAGCGTCAGTGATGCATAAGGATCGTTATTTATGGTCCCAGCAAGACACAAAAGCCCAAGACCAATCCTTTTTGAAAGAGTCGAGTCCAGATCAATGACTCGTGAAGACTCTAAAAGGAGGATGAATCTCTTCAATTCTCTCATTATGAGCCAAATATACTAAGAATGATGGAGAACATGGGGTACAACCTACCAAATAGTCCTGGCTTGAATTTTGGCAAAGGAAGAAGAACACTGCTTCGATCCTTCATTCCAAAAGAGAAAGCCCCTGATTATTATCATCGAACGCGCAGGGAGTTGGGCTATGTATCAACTCCAATCTCGTCGGCCTTTGAGTCGGAAGAGTCATTATATCACTACCGCTCGTCAGGCACATCATCATGGGAGTCAGATGTCAGTATCGGCAACATCTTCAAAAAGATCTCGGTAGACATGGTTTCAACAAGCCAGCCAGAAGATGGAGATGAAGAAATGATCCAGTCAAATACAGATCCTTGGATCAAGCACCTAAACACTCTCTGGGGCATTCTCTTCGAACAACGTGAACCATCCACAGAGGAAAAGGTCACCCAGATCAATCTGGGAGATAAGCCTAATCCTAAGCCCATTTTTATAAGCGAAAGCTTATCACCCTCCGAGAAAAAGATCTAATATCTCTTGTGCTGGAGTATATAAATGTTTTCGCTTGAAATTACGAGGATATGTCTGGGCTTGATCCTCAGGTGACTATGCATCGCCTCAACATCAATCCAGATGCGAGACTAGTCAAACAACAACAGCGACGGTTCCGTCCAGAAATAATGGAAGCAATCTAGTCAGAAGTCAAGAAGCTTATAAACTCCAGTTTTATCAGGGAGTAACAACACCCTGATTGGGTAGCCAATATTGTTCCCGTTACCAATAAAAATAGGAAGATCCGGGTGCATTGATTTTTGTAATCTAAATGAGGCTTGTCCTAAAGATGAATTTCCCCTTCCAATCACAGATGTCATGATCGACAACACGTGTGGGTTTAAATGGATATCCTTCATGAATGGATTCTCGGGATACAATCAAATCAAGATGTACCATGATGATGAAAAGCATACATCTTTCACGACACCATTTGGGGTATACTGCTATACTGTCATGCCCTTCGGATTAAAGAACGTAGGGGCAATATACCAGAAAGCTATGAATGTAATTTTTCACGAGCATATACGCAAAACAGTGGAATGTTACGTCGACGACATTGCAGTAAAAAGCCGTGCCAAGTGGGATTACATAACAGATTTGAAGACAGTATTTGATATCATGCAGGCACATCAGTTAAAAAATGAACCCCACTAAATCCTTCCTGAGGGAAGCCAGTGGTAAATTCATAGGGTTTATTGTTACATTCAAAGGAATCCACCTAGAGAAAGTCCGCGCTGTCCAAGAGATGCAACCTTCAAGGAATCTCAGAGAGCTTAGAGGAGTGCAAGGGCGATTAGCATATATCTAGATATTTATCTCAAGTCTCTCAGGACGATGCCAACTCTATACCAAATTGATAAAAAGGGTGTTTCATTCATTTGGAAGATGCTTGCCAACAGCGTTCGAGGAAATCAAGCGGTACCTCACACAACCACCTGTTCTTACAGCTCCGGTATCAGGAAAACATTTCCTGATATATGTCCGAGCGATCGATCATTCCTTGGGAGTTTTGCTAGCCCAGAATAATGATCAAGGACACGAGCAACAATCTACTATTTAAGTAGAACTATGATTGAAGCCAAACATCGGTACAACCCGATCGAAAAGGAATGTTTGGCGTTGGTGTTCGCCATCCAGCAAATGTGATACTACTTGGTAAGCCAAACTATACATGTCATATCAAAAGTCAATCCTTTAAGGTTGCTTATGATAAAGCCGTCATCACTAAATGGTCGATTGACGAAATGGGCCATATTGCTCTTCCAATATGAGATGCAATTCCTGCTACAAAAAGCCGTGTACGGATAGGTGGTAGCAAATTTCCTGTATGAGCATCCAGATTCAAGAGCGACCAAACTTTATGAGGATCTCTCAGACTAGGTCGCTGAAGTTTGCTTGACCTAGACATCTTTCAAAGGACATGTGTGGCAACTTTTCTTTGATGGCGCATCGAGAACGGGTCCGCGAGGAAATAACTTAGCAAAAGTGGGGGAAGTCTTTTTCTCCCCACAGAACTACATAATCCCTTGTGCATTCTCATTAATCGAGCCATGTTCCAATAATGTAGTGGAATACAATGCTCTCTTGATCTGGATGTCAATCGCTGATGAAATTGGCGTTAAAAATCTCGAAGCATACGATAACTCTAAGCTCGTCGTTAATCAAGTTCATGGGAAATACGAAGTCAGACATGAAAACTTAGTTCCCTATTATAACGCAACTATTTACATAGTCGAGAGGTTCAGAAACTTTTACATCGACCATGTATCTCGCCAGCAAAACGCGCATGTAGATGCACTGGCATCTCTCGTTACTTCCTTGGCTCTTCCAGCCAGAGTAGTAGAGAAAATACTTGTCTATAGCCATGACCTGTATTGCCCAAGATTCGCTTTTGAAGACCACCAAAAGCCGACAGGAGAGTATCAAGTCAAAGAAGTTCTAGAGACTTCAACAGGTCCAGATGTCAAGGACCAGCGATTTTCGTACATCGACTATGCATTATACGGCATCTTTCCTGATGACTCCAAAGAGGCAGCTGCCATTAGAAGGAAAGTCCCTAAATTCTACTATAATGCGATCACAAGAATACTATATCGCCGATCACATGATGGGATCCTCCTCCGCTGCCTGTCACAAAAGGAGCCACAAGAAATACTCAAAAAAGCGCATGACGACATGTGTAGAGCTCAACAGCCTGGCCTGAAACTTGGAGATCGACTCCGAAGACTGGGGTATTATTGGCCAAAGATGATCCCTGACGCCATCGCTTACGCCAAGCAATGTCACACCTGTCAGGTCCATCGTGACTTCTTCCACCATGCACCAAGACATCTTTGCCCTATAACTTCTTCCTGGCCATTTGAGATGTGGGGAATGGACGTTGCTGGTCCTATCAGCCCACCTTCATCTGAAGAACATCAGTTCATCCTAGCCATAACCGAATACTTCTCTAAATGGGCTGAAGCTATCCCTTGGAGGGAGGTAAAGACATCTGACGTGATCAGGTTCATTAAACATCATGTCATTTACCTCTTTGGTGTGCCACGACGGATTGTCCACAATAATGGGCCTCAATTCGTCAGCGAAGTATTTCAAAGGTTCTGTAGTAAGTTCAGAATTCAGAGTGTGTCTTCAACAGCATATTACCCAGCCGCTAACGACCTTGCAGAAGCTTTCAACAAGACTATTGGAAAACTTCTTAAGAAATTCGTTTTGAAAAGCCAACGTGACTGGGATGACAAATTAGGTGAATGCTTATGGGCTTATTGCTTGATGGTTCGAACCCCAACAAAAGCTACACTATTTTCTTTGGTATATGGGTGTGAAGCTGTACTCTCATTAGAAATTCAGATCCCATCTCTATGCGTCAACTTGACAACAGAGATGACAAATGAAGAGAAGAATCAAATGCGACTCCAACAGCTGGAGGCTTTGGATGATAAATACCTGCAAGCTCAACAGCAAATCGAGCTCTATCAAGCTCGAATTATCAGAGCCTTCAACAAGAAAGTCAAGGAGTGGACTTTCCAGAAAGATGACCTTGTCTTAGCCATCAGAAGACCCATGGTGATGACGCATAAGACCAAAGAAAAATTTCAGCCTAAATGGGAAGGGCCAGTTGTAGTGGAGTCAGTCTACTCGAATGGAGCATATCGCCCTATAACCCCAGACGGTGATACGCTCATGATGCCAATCAACGACAAATTCTTGAAAAATACTATCCTTGATAGCATTCTTCTCCTGATCAGGTTAATACTACGCCTTTGATCAAACCTCCAGATCCAAGACATTTGGAAGAATACCAAAGAAAAGCTTCTTTCTTCCTTCACTGGATCATATCACGGTCGATCAGTGTCGAGCCGATCGAGCGCTGGTTACATCATGATGATATAAACATTGAAGAAGAAACAAATTACAAGACTTCAGTTTTAGCCTTATTACTCTTCTCTCATGTATCTATGGATATCCGACGCCTCCGACGGCCAAGGATAGAGGAAAATGTTGGCTTTTAAATCCAACATAAGTCTTCGATAACTCATGTGAGGGGAATAACATGGCTAGTTCAACTCAAACGGTAGTTAGTAAAGGCACACCAAATCCGTTGATAGCTAAGGGATTGTTAAAAATCCTAAGGGATTTGATCTCATCCTCTCCTCCAAAATCTCCTACCAATTCTCTTCCACAGAATGATACGGCCACAAAAATACCTGTGTTCATTTCTCCAATAAAATGAGTTAGGACTTGTCACGTTAACCGTAAACCTCTGACAAGCCAGATTTTTCGATCCCTAGCGAATTCAGTCAAGTTAATATTAAACCTCTAATAATGAAACTCACTTAAGATCTCCGCTGTTATGTTAATATTACACCTTTAACGGTGAATCTCCTATGTCCCTAGAAAATCAATGATTGTCACGTTAATATTACATCTCCGACAATTCATTTTATTTTCCACTAAAGTCTCCTATCAATTCTTAAAGTGATAGGTCCACAAACTCAATCATTATTAAGTTTAATTCCACACCTCTAACAATGAAAAGTTTCAATACTTCCAGTAAGTATGAACTTCACTTGTCTCTCCCTTGCATGGAGTCACAAGTCCTCAAAATTGCTCTTATCGCAAATCAATTCTCGTCAAGTTAATACTACACCTCTGATATTCCAAACTCCACTTGTCAATTCTCATCAATAGAATGACAAGTCCTCAAAATTGCTCATATCGCAAATTAATTCTTGTCAAGTTAATACTACACCTCTGACATTCCAAACGTCACTTGTCGATTCTCATCAATAGAATTACAAGTCCTCAAAATTACTCATATTGCAAATCAATTCTTATCAAGTTAATACTACACCTCTGATAAATTACTGTTAAGTTTAACACTCACCTCTAACAGTGATTAAGTTGCTGCAAAGTTCAATATTAAATCTCTGACAATCATTTTTTCTCATGCTTTCATATCGAAGCTGAGATGAGCGATGCTAAGTTTAACATCACACCTCTAGCATCCAGTTTATTATTAAGTTCAACAATACACCTATGATAATGACTTTCCCTCAAATTTTCCTATCGAAGTCAAGATGACTAATGCCAAGTTCAAAATTACACCTCTATCATTATCTCTACTGTCAAGTTTAACACTACATCTATGACAGTGGTGTTTTCAGTCTTCCCAAATGAAACTGAAATTCTTGCAGAGCTAAGTTAACATCACACTTTTAGCTCGCATCCTTATTAAGTTAATATTACACCTCTGACAAGATTTAATCAAACCCGTTAAGTTAATATCACACCTCTAATGGTAAAAATTCTCCTAGATTCCCAACGGGTCTAGTCTCACTTGTTATTCTCGTTAACAGAATAGCAGGTCCACTTAAAAGTACTGTTAGGTTAATATTATACCTTACCTTGTTTCCATCAAATCCCCAGCTGAGTCCTAATTACATTAATATTAAACCTCTAATGAATACTCAGTCATAATCCTCCGTGGGGGTGAAAACTTCACCGATCATTCTCATCCATAGATTGGTAAGTCCACAGAAACTATCCCACTCCTATCAAGTTAATATCACACCTCGATAATAAGCTTGAATTTCTGAAATGAAATTTTTTCCCAACTTTGACTTGCTAAATTAACATGTTACATTTCTAGCAAATCAAAAGTAACAACTTCTATTTGTCTTATTTTCAATACAAAGAGGAAGTCAAGACATATAAGAAAACAGGAAAAAGTGTCATTTTTATTGATATTCAAAAATATGAAAGTGATACAAGGCGCTCTCTTATACAATAAGATTGAATGTTACAACAAAGGAGTACAAAGAAGTCCCTCTTACTCAGTGAAAAGTTGCACTCACTCCTCAAAACATTAAAGACACACGAAGTTCATCCTCTTGACTGTGGCCAGGAATAGAGGATCAACTTCCTCTCCTTTTGAGAACAATGGTGTTTCTCGAGGTTGAAATGCGGGGGAACATTCTGATTCCACCCGATCAACTGGTGTGAAGGTCTCCATAAGGCCGTAATCCTTCACTTAATGAGGATCTCCACCACCAGAAAGTCATCCAACGAGCATTGATTTTTCGTCGCTGTTACTTCTTTGAGTAAGATTGGTGAAGGGAGATCCAAGACCTTACTGGTGACGTCCTCTTTCTCGTGGCCTTCAAAGGCGCCATATCCACTGTGACCATGAAGAAACCAGGGCAGTACTGGTGCGTCATGTCCAATAAGGCCCTGACGGGTAGCAATAACCGTGCGGATTCTCCTCTCCCATGGACAGGAGCTCTGACTTCCTGAGTGCATGCCAATTAAACAAGCTGACTGGTCCAAATATTTTCCCATGAACCCGACAAGGACACTATCGATATGGCCAGAACCTGAAAGAAACAAAAGCCCAAGGGTTAAAATTCTGTAAAAATAGAAAGCCGGGAGCATAAACATGAGACTGAAGTCATGAACCCCAGACGCGGATTAAACTGACGCAGGGATAGAAAATATGGAATCCAGACGCAGTCTGGTATTAGACTCGCGTCTGATATATGAGACACGATGCATAAATCAAAGACGCAGATGTAGGTCTTAAAAACTACCTGGGGTAACTTCAAGATGCTGAGTTCGCCACACTCGCATTTGAGACGCAGGGCTCATCATGTTCGCCTTCAGAGAGCTCAAAAGAGCAAACTTGAAATTCTCTAAGTCAAGAACCCCAAACGCGAGCTTCATATGTAAAACTCGTGTTTTGGCACCCAAACGCAGAGTTCACCACACTCGCATACGAAGAACTTGAGACTTAGACACTGAAGTTAATGAGTTCGTGTTTTATCAAGTAATGTGAAAGGCGCGTTTGCAGAGCAGGGACACATGAATCCTAGGAAAAAGATTTCAGAGAGAGATCAAGAGACGGAGTCTCTTCATGAACGGGGATGACAGAACTTCAGAGAGACCAAGCCTTGTCATGGCAAAAGCCAGTTCGTTCCTACCAGAAGGAGAATTCTCTAGAAGTTGGACTTCATCTGTCAAGGTATAGCCGTGAAAGCACTTAAAGCAATACTTTTTAATTTTGAAATCACTTAACAGTAATAATCTTCAAAGAAGATTGAAAGAAAGCATGGAAGATTTGAGTTCTTTTTGTTCTTCAGAACACATGCCCTTGAAGGGAAGGTGGACAACCAAGATGAAGTCTCTTAGAGCGCATGCTCGCAAAGGAAAACAGTCGAGATGAATGACTGTTAAGAGGCTGAGGCTTATTTTTTGGCTCGCTTGAAGGCCTACAATTAATGGCATAAAAATCAAAGCCATCAGCCTTAATTCCTGCACGAATATCAAATCCACTGTGAATGAGACACGTGAATTTTTACTCTGGAAAACACCAGAGACACAAGTTCCCAATCGTCAACGCCGACTTGGCATTGAAAAATCCAACCAATTCTTTAAAGACAGATTGCAGGTGACGCTTTGGAGTCCGCGTCCTTCCACAAGACTTGAAGGCTGCGCCCTGAAGTCTGCGTTACTTCAGCAAAATGGAGGATGCGTCTCCACTGCAAAGACCTCGTGTCTTGGCAAAGCAGTAGGGCTGTATTTCTTCAATGAGAAGTCTGTGTTACTTCGATCAAGTGAGAACTGCGTCTCCACTTCGATAAGATTCGTGAGGTCTGCATCTCCAAGGCAACATGACCTTTGCGTCTACAAGACTTGCGTTCAGTCTTTACTTCTACAATCAGTTCTACAGTATACTAGTACAAGCAAATGACTATTTACCCCAGGTTTAACAGTACACTAATAACCAACTTAGAGCATCAAGGAGATCTAGACTGCATATCCAGATACTCACAATGATCAGTTCTATTGGCTTCAAAGAGTTTAACAGTACACTCACGAAGACCAAAATCCAGACAAGATCAAGCTCAAAATATCTCAGAAGATTGTTAGTCCAGTCTTGAGAGCATTGCTGCTAAGAAAAAAGTCCAAAGTATTTCGAAACCTGTCTCAGTTAACCACGGAGTTCCGAAATTTTGGAGGGGTTCTGTAAACCGTCAAAAAATTACTGAAGATAAGTCATCAGAAAACAGAGTCTATATTCCAGACGAGAGGCTAATCATAGCCACTCATGTAATGCTAAGACGCAGAGCATGAAGCCCGCGTCTCAACATCAGTACAATACCAAGATGTGAGGGTCAAAACCCGCATCCCAGCTGCACTGTAACAATCAAGACGCGACTCGAAGCCCGCGTTCTTACATCAATACAGTACTAAAATGCGAGGGTCGAAACCCGCGTCTCAGCTGCACTGTCATAACCAAGACGCGACTGATAGCCCGCGTCCTTGCATCACTATATTGTCAAGACATGAGGGTCGAAACTCACATCTCGACATCACTGCAATCTCAAGACGCAGAGCCTGAAGCCCGCGTCTGGTAGAGTTCGAAACCCGCGTCTAGCAAGGTTCGGAGTCGGCATCTGAAACGCGAGGCTCAAAGCTCGCGTTCCGACTACAGAGAAGCCCTGCGTCTCGATTATAACTACCCTCATTATTGGGTCAATTACTGCCCACATAATGTGGAGAGTTAACCCCCATTATGGAGGGTTTCTAGGGGACAGTTTTACCCCTTGAAACCCATATAAATAGCTCAGTTTGTCATTGAAGAGGGGTCGGGAGTTTTCATTAAAAATCAGAATCTTTAGCTAAGGAATACAAAAGAGTTTAATTCTTCTAACAACTTGCTGAGTACAAGTTTGTTCTTACCTCAAGTCTCTTTGAGATTTTTTGGATAGAAGCTGTGCTACTCCGTCCATAATCTGAAAAGAAGACTCCCAGAAGATTGTGACGTTCACCCGGTTAACGGAAAATAAGATTCACTTTCCACCGCTACATCAAGAACTCAGCATTAAATAAAGAGAAAATTTGAGCTTGAACATCTTCTCTCTCTTATAATCGTAATTTTTGATATTGTTGTAATATTTTATTTGATTCAAAAAAATTTTATTACGATCCTCCTAAATTTTCCCGATCCAAACAACTGCAAAAGTGAAAATTCATTAAAGCAACCATCATAAGGATCTATTCATGAACACTGTGAATATAATAAACTCTATTTATTATAGATGTAGTCCCTTTTTTGTAATGAGACAAAGGAGAAATGAAGTTCTCATTTGCCCAATGTCTGGGTGTTTATTGCAATTTTTACGAGATTCAGATGCTACAGTAATTTTAGACCAGAGCCGGCATGCCCCTGAAAACAACATTTAAAACTAAAAAAGAAAAAGGAAGAAAAGAGAACAGAAAACCCTACTAAAAACAAAACGACTTTTCAACAAAAACCCTTTCATCTCTTTCCTCCATTTGCCTCTACGTTCAAACCCTCTGAATCCCTTTCGGACCCGGGAGCCATCCACTTTTGATTTTATGGGTCCAGATCGAAATTTTCCCATGAAGGAGAATGATTCGGGTGGGTTTTGACTCCAAATATTGAATGCTTGTTTGAGGAGTACAATTGGTGAATTTGGCGTGTAATGTTGTTATTTTTTGGGCTGCATTTGGTGTTGTTGTGATGGCGAGACGAAATGGTTGGCAACTCCCTTCACACAGTTTCCAGGTCCAACCAAATTCCCTACTCATTTTCGTTTTTGTAATTTTTTGTTCTAATTTTGGGGGTTTTTTGGATCTGGGCTTTGTTTGTTGTTAAAATTTTTGGTGTGAATTTGGGTCAGTTTGCCTTTGACTTTGTACCCAGTCGTTGCAATATGGACCATGATGTTGTTTTGGTAGTGGGTTTTGTTAATGATGTTGTTAATATTGCTTTGATGTTGAAAATGTTGATCTTTTGATTGTGGAGTGATGAGAAATAAATCCTGTTCATTTTGAAATGGTTCAGTAGTTGTTTATATGATTCAGTCTATGCCGGAAAAAGAACTGGGAAGAAAAAGGTAAATTGGGACCGTTTGAACCAATTTTCCTATCGTTTATGAGATAATTGTAGGACTGCATTTCTATTCCCCCCACCCCCTCAATTAATGCGCCGCCTACAAAAAATCATTTTAAGGACCTCGTACTGCTGCAGTCGAGCTAGAATTTGCCATAACTGGGCCATAAGCACATATTCTCAACATTTGTTGGTTTTGGGTGAATGTCTTGTTCTTCTTTAATATCAGTGCACTTTATTGAGTAATAATATGGCTGAGGAGTTCACTTCAACGCTTATTGGTCTATGAGATTTTGTTGTTTTCTGGTTACCTACTTTACAAAAATCTGTGAAGATCTCTAGTCTAATATCATTATGCGAGGTTGTTAATGGCACCCACAAACCATTACCTAGGTCATTATGCCTTTGGTGGCAGTCTGCACATTTTTTCTGTTTGAAACCGGAAATCACTTAAATTGGACTTGAAATCAATGGTGAGTGCATCTTTGTCTCTAAACTGATATATCATTCTTCTCTTCTGTGCTTCTTATTTTCTTTTCCCCTTCTCTGCTCCTTTCTCTTTCTTTTGCTGCCGTTCTCTCTACTCTTCTTCTAATCTTCCTCCTGCTCACTATCAAGGATGAGGAGGAAGAGGAGTCTCATTGATAAATATGCCCTCTTGGTTTTGTTTTGTTCTGTAGCTCCACATACTTTCAAGCAAAAGATTGTGGGGGTGTTTAAATTTTATTGTCGAATATCTTTTTTGTATTCAAGGATTTTAGATACATGCAGAATAAGGAAAATCACTCAGCAAAATAGTGGTGAGCAGTCAAAGAAAATGGAGATGCTAGTCCACTAAAGGAATTGATCAACATATACCAGCAGATTCTAGTCAACTAAGAAGACATGTTTTTTTTTTTTTTTTCAGGTACAGTAGTTGATACAAGTAGATAACTGCAGCCGACTACTAGTTGGAGCTAGCTGATTAATTTGGATGATTTCTAGGTTATTAATAAATCAGAATTTAGCGCCTGCTTTCCTCTTTCAGGAGCCCAATAAGGGAATAGGGAAGTTTTTCTAATCAAATTGGAGCTTATTCAGCTGACTGTAATAATTAGGACTCTTAGGCTCTACGGAGGAGGAAAATCGCATTTAAGGAGAAACTAGAGATCATGTAAAAGGAGAGAAGCCAGGGTGGCTCCCCCACAAAATTTAGGGTGGAAGGAAATCCCTCCTATATGAGCGATAAGGTTTAAATAGCAAGCGTTTTGGGCATAGAGAGATGCATTAGAGCTTTTCTCTAGAGATCAGGCTAATCGGGCAGGTTTTCCGTATATGGAACCTACATATTACTAGTGGAATCTCTCTTATGGATCTTGCAATGGTCATAGGAACTAGGCCGGTTTTGGCTGAACCACGTTAAATTTAGTGTTTTATCCTGATGTGTGTTTGTAAGTTACATTGTTGTTGATCATACTTCTAACAGCATATGGAGAATTTGCCTAGCTGTGCAATTATCAATGAACCTGCTGATCTTTCATTTGACTAGTTCCAACTAGTGCTCTAACTTAGCTAACTCAGTTTATCCATAAGCCTTCCACCCTCCGAACCATTGATGGTATTAGATACTTGTAGAAGAGCCGTCGCTGGTTGTGTAATTGTCAACAAACCTGCTGATCTTCCATTTGATATAGTTCCAACTAGTGCTCTAACTTAGCTAACTCAGTTTATCCATAAGCCTTCCACCCTCCGAACCATTGATGGTATTAGATACTTGTAGAAGAGCCGTCACTGTTTTCCATTTATGTAACTATCCACATAATGCTTCTGTCGGTCACTAGCTGCTTTTGCATGTGGTGGTTGTGTTGAACCAGAGTTCTTAGGGAAATGCATATGAATTTTATCTCCTTTTCTAGTTACTTGACATAAACCTTCTTTTATTTATTTATGTTTATAAACTTTTCTTCTGAGACATGTTTTCAGGCTGATAATCATTTTATCAGATTATATGATGGAGCTCTTAACTGATGAATGTTTTTTACTGACAGGTAGTCGCAATAGCAGTATTCTTATTGCTATCCATCGCTTTCTATGTCTTTTTTGCACCATTTCTTGGAAAGGATGTATATGAATATGTGGCTCTGGTTGTTTATAGTATTTTGGTAAGCATATTCGTTTCGTGGTGTCAGAATATCTACAAATATGTTCCATGTAAAAGTTTGTAGTTCACTAATTCTCAAGTAGGCCAATACTAGTCAACATGTACTTTATGTTTCAGGCACTTTCTGTACTTATTCTCTATGTTAGATGCACTGCCATTGATCCCGCCGATCCAGGAATCCTAATTAATTGCGATGGCGGACCAGCTTATAAATCAAGTAAAGTCCATATCTCTAATTGGTTGTTCTTGATTCTCTTTAAAACTATCAGTTTACAACCAGTATTTGCTTGTTGTTTGAAAAATAGGGGATGCGGATTCTCTGGAAGAAGCCAGCAGGATAGGATTGAAGACCGAAGAAAAGATTAAAAAGCATAAATCCACAACCTGTTCAGAAATTGGATGTTTCATTTGTGCTTTAATGGTAAAAGAAGACTGCCGCAAGGATGAGGACATTCTTCAGCAACAAGCTAGCAGTGAGGAGGCATTATTCTGCACATTATGCAATGCAGAGGTGCAGCATTTTATAAGCTAGCAATTCCCAGTACATGATATGGACTTCTATGATTTTCCCTATGCTACTGAAAAGTTCCTAACTTCTGTTTTTTATGCAATTTTCCCTTACTACTGCGGCAAAGAGAGTGCACAACTTAAAGTTTATATGAAACAATTAGACTGGACACAAGCAGATAATCGAAGTAGAGAGCGCAAACCTTCTAAATTGAATTAGAGTGTGGGAAACCTCTCTTCACTTACGTGAAGTGTTCATATGCATCCTTTATAAATATAATTACAATGGCTCTCTGAGCTATATTGCCTTAGACATTGTACGTTGATGAAATTCCCTATGGTATCCATTCTTCCTCTGTCTGAACTGGTTGACAGTCTTGGAGAATTTAGAGAGTTGCTCCTCAATGACATGGGTTTGAAGTGTGCGACAAATAATGCATCCTCCTTACATGTGAAATAGGTTCTTCCTCACTTGCATATAGTTGACGAGATGTTGATGACTTGTCATACAAACTATGTTAATTGTTTTCTAGAGTTTTGTTAACTTTGTGTTGTGCTTCGTAATTTACCATATTTTGATAGAAAGAATGGATGTGTTCAGAACAGATTAGGCAAGGTTTTCATGAAATCTAGACCCGACCTGAAGTTTGAATCCCAACCCTCAACCTGCTGATATATTTATGCCCAAAACTGCACTGCCAAATTTTGGGTATGTATGAGAAGTACATGCAGGCAGGCTGGTTCCAATTGGGGCTTACAGGTTTAGACTTTCTGAAAATCTGGTTTGGGTATTAGCTGTTGTACTTGAGAAATGGGAAAAAAGAAGAAGGGGGAAATAGAAAGAAATACCAACAAAATTAAATTTGCAATATATGTGATAATGTGATGGCAATTTTACTTGAAACTTTCAACAGTGGTACAATTATAATTCTTTCTCAAGTTAGAGAATTATAAAACTATTAACTAACAATTAGATCCAAGACAGTGTTCGAAGGATCGGCCGAGTCGGATACGACTCGGCCGAGTCGTATCCGACTCGGCGGCCTCCGGGATGACTCGGAGGCCCGAGTCACGCGTGGATCGCCGAGTCGACCCGGATCGGGTCCGACTCGGACCCGACTCGGGCGACTCGGCCGAGTTGTGATAGACTCGGCCGAGTCGCCCGAGTCGGGTCCGAGTCGGACCCGATCCGGGTCGACTCGGCGACCCGTGACTTCCTTCGCCTTTAAATCCGCTCGGGGAGAGAGAGAGAGATCAGATCTGATCTCTCTCTCTCTCTCTCTCTCTCGCGCTCGCCGTCTCCCCCGCGACGACCTCTAGCCCTCGCCGTCCGTAGCCGTCGCCGTCGCCGTCGCCGTCGCCGTCGCAGGTACTCCTCCCCTCTCTCCCTCTCAGTCTCTCTCTCTCCCTCCCTCTGTGCCTCTCTCTCCCTCTCTTTCTCTGTCTCTCTCCCCGCAGGCCGCAGCGGCGCGCGCTCTCTCTCTCTGGCCTGCAGCGGCGCGCGCGCTCTCTCTCTCTCTCTCTGTCGCACTCTCTCTCTCTCTCACTCTGTATCTCTCTCTCTCTGTCGCACTCTCTCTCACTCTGTATCTCTCTCTCTCTCTCTCTCTGTCGCACTCTCTCTCTCTCTCACTCTGTATCTCTCTCTCTGTCGCACTCTCTCTCACTCTGTATCTCTCTCTCTCTCTGTCGCACTCTCTCTCTCTCTCTCACTCTGTATCTCTCTCTCTCTCTGTCGCACTCTCTCTCTCTCTGTATCTCTCTCTCTCTCACTCTGTATCTCTCTCTGTATCTCTCTCTCTCTCTGTCGCACTCTCTCTCTCTCTCTGTATCTCTCTCTCTCTCACTCTGTATCTCTCTCTCTCTCTCTCTGTCGCACTCTCTCTCTCTCTATCACTCTGTATCTCTCTCTCTCTCTGTCGCACTCTCTCTCTCTCTCTGTATCTCTCCCTCTCCCTGTCAGTCTCTCTCTGTCTCTCCCTCTGTCTCTCTCTCTCTCCTCCACTGTGTTCCTCTCTCTCTCCTCTGTCTCCGTCTCTCTCCCACTCTGTTCCTCTCTCTCTCTCTAATTAATTTGCATTTAATGTCATTTAATTTAGGTTAGTTTAGGTAAAGTTAATTTAACTTAATTTAGGTTAATTAATCTAATAAAGTTTTGTAATTAAGTTAGGTAATTTAATAATTTTATTGAAGTTAGGTAATTAAGTTATTGTAGGTTAATCTAGTATAAATTAGTTTAGCTTAATTTAATATAGTTTCATTTAATTGAATTTAATTTAATTTAAATTAGTTTAGTTAACTTAATTTAGGTTTATTTAATTTAATAAAGTTTTGTAATTAAATTAGGTAATTTAATTATTTTATTAAAGTTAGGTAATTAAGTTAGTGTTGCTTAATCTAGTATAAACTAGTTTAGTTTAATTTATTGTAGTTTCATTTAATTGAGTTTAATTTAATGTTTTTTAATTTAGTTAATTTTAGTTTTAATTTAATTTAACAGATAATTTTTTTAAATTTCAGTATGGCTCCAAAGCAACGCGATATTGGATGGGAACATGGTACCCCTGTTGGTGGAAGTAGAAAACTTGTGAAGTGCAATTATTGTGGGAAACAAGTCCATGGTGGTATCACTAGATTGAAGCAGCATATAGCACATGTACCCGGTCAGGTGGAAGGATGCTTGCGAGTATCAAAAGAGATATCTCAAATAATGAGACGACATCTTTCTGAAGGTAGTAAAGAAAGAGCGGCCATTAAATCTAAAAAAGACCGACTTATGAGATCTTTAAGTGAGGAAGATTTCTATGAGGTGACCGAAGAAGATTCTGATAATGAAATTGAAGAAGTTGGTGGTTTAGAAGGAGTTGAAAGAAGACAACTGAAACAAGCCATGAAAGAAAGTCGTGAAATGGCTTGGAGATCGGCAGAAGGAGTTGATATTGGTGGCAGTAGTTCACAGCCTTCAGGATCAGGGAGTAACCGTGGATTGCGTCAGAGTATGACTATGAGAGAAGCTGAAATTCTAGCTCGTGGTATTGATCCTTACATGTTCCCAACAAAACAGAAATCAATCAAAAGCATGTTCTCAACTGAGAATATGAAAAAAGTTGGGAAATCCGTGGCGAAGTTCTTTCACTACAATGCAATACCATTCAATGCAGCTGATAGTGGTCCTTACTACCAAGCCATGATTAATACTATTGCGGAGGCAGGTCCAGGTGTAAAAGGCCCTACAGGGTACCAGATTGGCAATCTCTATTTAGAGGAGGAAGTGAAAGAAATTGGAGTATATATTGCTTCAATAAAAACAAAATGGCCGCAGTATGGTTGCACGATCATGTGTGATGGATGGAGTTCACATAATAGAAAGCCTATTGTTAATTTCATGATTTATTGTGATAGAAGCATGATCTACCATACTTCTGTTGATACCACTAATATCTCGAAGACTGCTGAGTATATATTCTCGCTAATGGATAAAGTTGTTGATGAAGTTGGCGAAGAAAATATCGTGCAGGTTGTCACAGATAATGAGGCAAGTTTCAAAGCAGCTGGTCACATGTTGATGGAGAAGAGAAAACATTTGTTTTGGTCTCCCTGTGCAGCACATTGCATTGATTTGATGCTTGAAGATATTGGCTCTTTGAAATCAGTCAAGGAGACATTGGATGATGCTAAGGTGATCACATCATTCATTTACAATAGCCTCAAAGTGGTGAATTTAATGAAGCTATACACCAAAGATAGAGATTTGTTGAGACCAGGTATAACACGGTTTGCCACCGAGTTTATTTCTATTGAAAGCCTTATTCGCTATGAGCAAGATTTGAAAAGAATGTGCACGACTACAGAATGGCGTGAATTCAACAAGGAAAGGAGTAGAAGAAGTGTGCGAGATAAGGTTGCTAATCTCATTCTGACTGACCGGTTTTGGAAGAAGGCAAGAGAGGTCCAAAACATTATGGATCCTCTTGTTAGAGTCTTGAAGATAGTGGACCAGGACAAGAAACCTACACTATCTATTATATATGAAGCTATGGATAGAGCAAAATTGGCTATAAAGGCCTCAAATAAGAACTGGAAGAAGTACTGGGACATCATTGATAGAAGATGGGAGGGACAATTGCATAGACACTTGCATGCTGCTGGTAATTCATTTGCCTAGAAATCATATTTGTTGACTAGAAATTGAAACTGTCATATCATAACAATCGTTTGCTTACATTATTGCAGCATATTTTTTAAATCCAGCACTCCAATATTCAAAAAACTTTTCTACACATCCAGAAGTGAGATATGGATTAAAGGAGGTCATTAAAAGATTGGAGCCAGATTTGACTAAACAAGCAAGAGCTATTAATGAGGTAATAATAATTTATTTATTTCATCGATATAATGTTATGCAAATATTAACACTTGTGATGTGTATTCTCACAGATAAAATTATTTGTGGATGGAGTTGGAGAATTTGGAAGCTCACTAACTAGAAGAGCAGTGCAACAATCTCTTCCAGCTGATTGGTGGATTAATTATGGCGAAGAAGCTCCCAATCTGCAGAAAATTGCCATCAAAGTCTTAAGCCAAACATGTTCTTCATCGGGTTGTGAAAGAAATTGGAGTACGTGGTCGCTAATTCATACAAAACTGCGCAACCGGTTGGCAATGAAAAAGTTGCATAAACTAGTATATGTGCATTACAATATGCGGTTGCGAGTAAGAAACTTGACATGCAAAAGCGACACTGATGATTATTACAACCCAATTGATCTGAACAATATTTTCAATGATGATGATATTTTGGATGAGTGGATTCGTGAGGGAGAACAGCCGATGTTACCTACTAGATGACTTAGGTTGGTTAGATGAAGGTATTCGTCATACTGACGAAAGTGGCGGTGATGATGGTGATGGCGGTGATGATGACAGCGGTGATGGTGGTGGCGATGATGGTGGTGAGGGTGATGGTGGTGAGGGTGATGGCGGCAGTGATGGTGGTGATGGTGGTGATGGTGGTAATGTTGAAGAGACTCATGGAGTTGGTGGAAGCCAACGAGATGATGCTTTAACATGGGATTCACAATATTATGCCACACAAGATACAGATCATGGAGGCCGGGCGGGGATTTCACAGCAGCGTAGGCATTTGGATCGGTTGGTCGAATTCAGTTCTAGCGATGATTATTCGAGTGGACATGATAACTACTCACATGGTCATCATAGTCTTGAAGGCCATTTACAGGGGTTGGATTTGACATCTGGCCAATATTCTGGCACTGATTATTCTAGCACTGGTGAATACTCTACTAGCAGCACTGATTATCGAGGTTTTGGGTATTATCACCATGGAGCTGATATTGCACAACCCCTACCGCCATATTACTCTGATAGTGGATCCTCTGGCCAATCATCTCAGCCTACATATCATTATCCTTATGGAAACTATATGCCCGGTTTCTATACTTATCGCGGGCCAGATGATAATGATGATTTGGAGCCTCCTCGTAATTCAATGTGGAAATGACTATATTAGCAGGTACTTATGAATTATTTTGTGCAATTTACTATATTATGCATGTATTTTGATATTTTTCTACCGACGACGCTTGTATTTATGCTTTCACGTTATGTTTTGAGTGTTAGGTGATATGTTTTGAATATGTGATGCATGAATTTGGATGTTTACATTTTTTTATGATTTGTCATGATTTTTTCATAATTTTTTTGGCGCTCTATGTAGCGTTTTTTGCGTATCGCCCGAGTCCGATCCGAGTCGCCGAGACCGATCCGTCTCGGTGCCGGCCGAGTCGGCGGCCGAGACCGAGACTTTGAACCATGATCCAAGAAACCTTGTAATTAGGTTGTATCATATAATTCATAGAGTCTGGGAAGAGACTTTCAGTTTGAGAAATTTTTAGAAATCAACATAAGAAACTCTTAAATCTTAATGAAAATTAGAGATCAGAGAGGGAGGACAGGTTCACCTTACCCCTTGTCTACATTTCATATGTAGAGCAAGTTATATTTTTTTAACTGTTCATCCATAGATAGAGTTGAACCTCACTTATACATGTTTCTATTAATAATTTAATGTATAAATGGGTTGGTAAGCTGTGGGTTCAGTTCTGGGTTAAATGCAGTCTGAGTCGGGCGGGTTTATAAGGATAAATATACCTGACCCGAACTTTTTTGATGCCTCTCAAACTCGCCTGATCGGGATAGGGCAGATTTTACAGACATACAATACCCTTAAAGATCAGTCCGGAGCAGGTAATACCCAACCCAATGCGCAACCCTAATAGCAAGAGGCTTTGAATGATGATTAGTGTATGTGTCATACATATCCCATGCGAGGTATAGCAAGAGAGAATTAAATGACAAACTATCAACTTACTTGGTCAACATTGAGCTTATTTTTTCTTTTTCCCCATGTTAGGATGCTTGGACCCTTGAGTACATTCTGAGAGTCAAATGACTTGTTAAGTCATCAAACAATGATGATATGATATTCAATTACAATGTTTTGTTGTTTTCATTGAAGATGTTACGAGATTGTTTCAAGTGAAGGTCTATATCAGTTTTATCATGCCATGGATTGATTGCAAAGGCAGATTATTCATCACTTGTATGTGCACACATTCACACATGCGTTCAGTGTGTAAGTGAGTCATATTTTGGAAGGTTCTCTGCTTGATACTTCTTGACAGTTTGACGGTTCACATCTTACACTAGTATAATGTATCTGGTCACTACTCCAACTTCCAAATAATACTCATGAATATTGGTTGGTCAGTATGGTTTTAAGTATCAGTTGATTGTCATATATATCAGTAATATCGTATTGATTCTGAGGTATCTGATACGATTTTAGCCCAATTATACCAGTCAATATTGCAGATATTGACGGCCGATATTATGATATCAATACTAAAAACTATTGGGTGATACTGATATCGAGATTTTAAAGTATGGTTAATATGTATTATCTTACGCCAATATTAGAATCACCGAAGTCATGCATCTAGTCAAGACTCCAACTTCCAAATAAGATAAAATACAAATTATATACATAATATTATGCCAATATTAAAATTACTTGTTTGTATTTATGACAAATGGGCCTAAACATGTGCAACTTCTCTTGAGCCTTTACGGTACACTTTTTAGTACCTTAGTTCTTGAAGTATGCGTTTAAATGGGGTGGAGTAAGTTTGACATTCCATGACACTCATAAGTAATGCGGGTGACTTGGTAACCAAACTGAAACATATTAGAACCTTGAAAAGGGTGCCAATTTTTTACTCGACTCTGTCTTATCATGTTAAAATCATTCCACTGCCATTGTCATTAATCATCACACTAAAAGCTTTTCCTATCAAAATGGAATTAGCAATGGACATTGAGTACATGAAAGGGTTGACCAAATTTTAACATTTAGCATCAATCACCAACAAGCATTCAATGTTTATATCCCACCAAGCCAAATTATGACAGCAAAAGACCTTGCCATTGTACTATGACTTACACTCGCTTGAAGGCCAAGGCCTTGCATCCAACACTATCTGCAATGACACATGCAAGATACTTAGTAGACATCTGTTTGAACGTCCAACGTCCAACACGTGTCAGACCTTGAACCGGCTCGGAGACAGTAAGATTCGGGTTTGATGGTGTTTATTTTTATGGTTTATATGATTGAGTATTTATAGTTTATATAAAATTTCATTCAGGCGTCTTCTTGTTATGAATCTTGAGGTTGTATCATGTCGTATCCTAATTTTATCGTTGTGTTCACAAAGTATTTTGAGTCCTGGGTTTGATTTTTAAAATTTTGCGTATTTGTGCCTCCTTGTCTTGCTTTGTTTGTGTCCATGCAACATAACTATTCAATCTAGACCTTCTTGTTTATCACACAGTATGAGCTTGTATAATGAAGGATTTTATTTCATAGGGAAGGTGATAGCATATACAGTAGAGAATTGTTTTCATTTTGCTTCATGACTTTCTCAAAATACAAATTCTCGGTCTTTTTACAGATGATGGACATTTTTACCTTTTAACTCCCTGAATTATCAACGGTCATATGGTCTCAAATTTAAATGGTAATACGATAGAGTTATATAACCTAGAGAGTTGGATCATTCATCTTATAACTCATATTCACTTATGCAAGCTGTTATCTTCCAGCAAAGTTCAATCTTGTCATTTGGCTTTGAAAATCTTTGATGTGTTTCTACATTTTATGCTACATTCAGGTGCGCAAGTTCAGCAAACACTGTCGGAGCTGTGACAAATGTGTAGATGGATTTGATCATCACTGTCGGGTACGTAGAAAAAGTTCATTTGGTATGTTTTCTTTTAATCCTCTAAGGTTTGATGCTTAAATCAATGACCCCATCTTTTTGGTGCAGTGGTTAAACAATTGTGTTGGACAAAGAAACTACATCACATTTCTCCTCCTTATGGGCGTGAGCATAGCTTGGGTAGGTAACACATCAGAACAAACTCATATGGTGCGTTTGTTCTTTGTTACACAGTAGAAGGTGTTTAGTGATGTAAAATATTTTGTATTTTCAATAATTTAATTTATCAGCTTGCTGTTGAATGTGGTGTCGGTATTGCTGTCCTCGTCCGGTGCTTCACTGACAAAAGGGCAACTGAAAGTCAGATAACTGACAGGCTTGGAGATGGTTTCTCTCGAGCTCCTTTTGCGACCATTGTGGTATGTATTAACGTTGTGTATCCTGTAATTTGAAAATAGTGACTCAAATTATAACTTTCTTTGGAATTGTGAACAATGTTTTTATTAACACCGTTGCTAACTATCTCAATCTACTTAAAACGCACTTGGAGGAGCAGTTCTTCCTAGAAAGTATATTTTGTCATTTTTAACAGGTTTAGTCTGTAAATTTTGAACAAAAATGCACTAATAAAGTGTAAGTTTATATCTTTTAGCTGTCTATGTCAAAGGACTAGTACCAGTAGGGTACTCGGTTTTCTTTAACAGAAATATAGGTCCTTTTATATGTGACAAATGGTTCCATTTTAGCAAATTTTAGCAACTTAGTTTAGGTAGTTGTGTGAATGAAGTTTATTGTTGCATTTCTTTGGAATACAACAACAACAAAGCCATTTGTCCCAAGTATTTGGGGTAGGCTACATGAACCAAAAGAGAATTACTCCGGATCGAGCATTTCTTAGGAATACTTTCATAAATTTATTTATCAATTTTCAATATAATATGTGTTATATGGCATATATATGTTCTGTATAAGATTTTGTTGGCATGTTATGACATAAATTTTGGTTTTGTTCAAGTCCATTATGACTTTTTCTTTCTTTTTTTTGTTTTGTTTATATTAGCATTTTTATTTGCTAGTCAAAATCTTTTCAAAAGGATGTCCAGTTTCTGCATTACTAATTATCTAGGCTTTAGAAATGATTGGATAGCTTCAGCATTCGTTCCATGCTTTGATACTAATGCGATGCTGTCAATATATTTGGCATGATTTGGTTCTTAGAAATGTTTGTATTCATTTTGTGCAACTGTATGGTTTTAAGAATTAATTACTTAGTAATTTGGCTTCATGGAAATGGAGCTGCAACAAATTTCTTTGCAGCAGAATATCAGTGTCCATTGTTTTGCAAACAACTCTATTCCTGGAAATAAATAATGCTGCTAAATGCCGCAAAACTTTGCATCAAAATCTGGTTTCTTGTTGAGATAAAATGATGGGGGATGAAATATAAGAAAAAGGATAATTGGGAACGAACACTAGGAAATATCAACCTAAGATTTGTAACTCAAGAAAACAGTTGGGAGTATCTCCCTAGGGCATCTCACTCAAAAGCACACTGGTTACAATTGCTCAAACAAACATTTTCATATTCATCAACTAAAAAACTCATCAACAGTCATGACCTTTTATAGGCCTATATCACAGGAAAATTCTCACAAGCAATGTGAGACATAATAAGATAAGATAAATCAGCCAACTACCATATCTAACTAAAACAAAATAAGATAAAATAACCCAACCAACTAAAATAAACTAATCCACAACTCGACCCTGTCGAGTGTAAATCTCCTTGACTCCTATCCTCGCCCTCTCGCAGGCTACCTCCTCCGCCACGGACAACTTTCCTCCTCCCCGCGCCATCACTAGAGCATTGTCGTGTCTTCTCTAGCCACAGTCGCGAGCGCCCCGCCTTGATCCAGAATAGCAACACTGGAGAAGAAGAAAGAGGAAGAGGTGAGCGTGTATAGATTGATGAGATCACGACAATGGAAGACCGTTAGAAAGATGAATAGTGATGTCGAGGAGGCGATGGCGTGTCTGAATCGACGATCGAGGTGAGGAGCTATGTTGATCATTGACGGCAAGGTCTGACATAGATAGCGGCGAAGATCCAGATTTGAGAGTCTGGCGTGTTCGGCATCATTGCAAAAGACGACGACAATGGCAAGGATGACAATAATGATTGCAAATATAACGACGAGGCAAGGACGACGGCGAGAAGACGAACAGAGATGGACGACGAGGCATATACGAGAGAATGTTGTCAGCGAAGATGAAGTCTTGGGAGCGGCAGCGGCTGTCGTCGTGGTCGGAGGAAGATGAAGTGACGAAGATGAAGTAGGGATCGAGGCGTTGTCGTGGCGGCGTGAAAGGGGGAGAGGTGATCAGCGCAGATGTCATCGTTAGAGGCTCGGGAAGATCATCGACGAAGCGGTCAACAAAGGCGACGACGAGGAGGGAGGATGGCCGTCGACATGGTGGAAAGAGGTTATCAACGAGGTTGAATCAGCGTTGGTGGCGCAACGGTTGTCGGTGGGCAGTCGGAGAAGGAGAGGAAGGAGAGAACGGGGCAGGGGTGTCAATTGGGCCGTGCCGGGCTAAACCCGGCTGGGGCACAGCGGGCCAGAGGCCGGACATCTGGCCTGCCGTGCCTAGGCTCGGCCGGGCTCGGCCCGGCCTTTCCATAAATGGAACCCGGGCATGGTGTAAGGCCCGCCGGCTCGACAATTAAAAAAAAATAAAACCTAAAAAAAATTAAAAATTCAAAAAAATCTTAAAAATTCATTAAAATTTCCAAAAATTACTTATTCAAGTTGTGATAAAAATAGCGAAAAATATTTCAAGGCATGAAATGAAAATATACATTTTTATTAAATGATCCAATAAAATGGATAATTGATACAAATACAATTGAAGTGTATATCAATTTTTTTCAAATGTATTATTAATACATAAAAAAAGTACAAGTCTTCATTCTTCATACATTTTATCAATCATAAATAAAAAATTCAAGTCTTCATTCATCTTCTGGGGAGTCTTCTGGAGATTCTTCGATGAGATCATTAACTGTTTTATTTTGACTTCTCTTTCCGCATCCAGCCAATCCTTCTCACATATAGTCATCTCAATCGCATCCGATGCCAGACGGTTTCTCGTATCAATCAGCACTCGACCACCTGTACTAAAAGTAGACTTCGAAGCAACTGTAGATGCTGGAGGAGTTAGTAAATCACGTGTCATGATGGAAAGCATAGGATAAGCTGATGCTTGTGATTTTCACGATGCCAAAATATCAAAATTTTCAAATCCTGAGTCTTGATCGATCTCAGGAGTCACAACACGTATAAAATAATGAAGTTCATTTAGAGAGTCAGAAGTTCTAAATTTTTTAGAAGTTGATAAAAGATCAGAAAATAATGAACTTCTACTAGTAGAAGTTGAAGAACTTTGAGTTGAAGAAGAT
Organism: Agave tequilana; assembly: GCA_038442645.1. Taxonomy (NCBI): domain Eukaryota; kingdom Viridiplantae; phylum Streptophyta; class Magnoliopsida; order Asparagales; family Asparagaceae; genus Agave; species Agave tequilana. Next base: position 157,170 of record JAVJIF010031460.1, read on the forward strand.
TGTTTATTTTTGTAAGTACTTTCATAAAAATCATATAACTTATTTATAGAAGAATCAATATCTGCCCACATTAGAGCAGTAGTATTCTCATAATCCATCCTTTCATAAAATTTTCAAGTAAAAATTTATATCCATTAAATTTAATCTTAGGATTCATAATAGCAGCAAAGCAAAAGATAAAAGGAAATTCTTTATAATATTTATTAAATTTTTTTCTCTATGGGAGCAATAATCTCACTTATAGAATCAATATTTCTAAATTCAGAAAATATTTGACTTATTTCAGTTAACTTATAAAATATTATATTTATCGTTGGGTAATAAATACCAGAAAATAATTTGTTATTCTTTCGAATCTTTTTAAAAATCCACAAATCCATTCACAAATTTCTCATTCCTCATCGAAAATAAAGCAGTTAAGCAATTCTACAACAATGAACCTATTTATTGCCTTCTTATAAGGAATTGTTTTACTCAACATATTATGTGTTGAATTCCAACAAGTTTTTACATCTTGAGCCAAATTTTTAACAGGTAACCCTAAGCCAGAACAAATTTGTCTGAAGGTTTTGCCTTCTTGGGCCGCTACTTTTAATAAATATAATAATATATCTTAATTTTTAAATATAATCATTAATTATTTTTAAAACATCTTGTACATACAAGTTAATAATATGACAAAAGCATCGAATATGAAAAAAATTTCCATTTAAAACGGATTTTAAATAATTTTTAAAATCTCAACTGCTGCAGTATTTTCGCTAGCGTTATCAAATGATACAGTAAAAATTTTAGAATCAATTTTATATTCTCTAGCAATACGCATTATAATTTTACTAAGATTTAAAGTATTATGAGGATGAGGAAGCTTTTTAAAACCAATAATTCTTTTATTTAAAACCCAATCAGAATCAATAAAATGCGCAATAATATCAATATAATGGTAGCCGTTAAGGGCTTTCCAATAATCAGAAGTGAGTGCAATTTTATGGGGTAAAGATGATAAAACTGCAACTAATATTTGTATTTGTTCTTCAAATACTTTAAATATTTCTGATCTTATAGTGTTCCTACTAACTGGCTCATAATCAGGATTTAGTGATTCTAATATAATTTGTAAATGCATCGTCTTCAGCTATAATAAAAAGCTGTACAGACCGAATAAGAAATTTCGCTAAATTTGTTTATATGTTGCACGATTATAACTAAAAGTGCTTAAAGTGTCACCCTAAGTGCTAATTTGGGTATGTCGTGGTTGGTGTTCAGGATGTTTGCTCTTAATATGTCGAGCAAGTGGATCAGTTCCCGCATTTTTGAGAAAAGAATATGAAACATCTTGGCACACTTACATTGAGCCCTCCTAACTCCATTAACAGTTAATTTATCTAAATATTTTCAAACTCCAGACCTAAGAGTTGTGTAGGTAGTTGATACATCGAGGAAACTAATAGGTACATGAGGAACAGTGCTAGGTACATCAGAAGAAACATTAAAATTTGTGCATGGTGTAAGTTGTGTGTATGAAAGTTGTTGAGTGTCGTCTAGTGGCGTATTTAGGGCGTCCCAAGTATCATTATTAATACTAAAATTATCACGAATTTTAAAACCAGAAGGTTGATTAGATCCAGCTTGATTAGAATTGGCATCCATTTTTTTTATAGAAATATAAATATTGGATTGAAGAGCTTGTAGAGAGATTTTGTAGAGCTTGTAGTGAGAGAGAGCTTGTAGAACTTGAAGACTTGAGACTTGATAACTTGAAGAGCTTGTAGAGAGACCTTGATCTTTGAGGAGCTTGTAGATAGAATAGATAACTTGTAGAGCTTGAGGAAGACGAAGAAGAGTAGTTTTTGTTGTGTGAAATGAAGTGGGGAAGTCCAAGTATTTATAGAGGAGGAGGAAATATTTTTTTGCAATTTTTATTTTGCAAAAAATAAAAAAAACCAACATATACCCGTCAGGGGGTTTTTCGCAAAAACAATTGCAAAAAAACCGATCCGTTGGGGTGTAGGCGGGGGGGGGGGGGGGGGGTTGCAATTTTTTTTTTTTGGGGTCAAAAAGCCCCTCCCCCCGGCTCTTAGAGCCGTTGGGCTCTTGTTCGGGCCGGGCCAGCCCAATGGCTCTAAGAGCTGTTGGGTATTCCGGCCGGGCACAACCCACCGGGCCCTGGGCCGCCAATTGACGGACCCAGGGCCTGCTCGCTGGAAACCCGGACCCAGGTCCTGACTGGGCTGGACTAGCCCAGGCCGTGCACATGCGGGTTGCCAGGCCGAGCCGGCCCAATTGACACCCCTAGATCGGGGAGGATGATCGGTGAGGATGGGGAGATCGGGGAGGATGATCGGTGAGGATGGGGAGATCGGGGAGGATGCGATGTGTGGTGCCGATGGATGTTGATGTTGTGTTCGGGTGGGTGTTGGCGGTTGTGTATTGAGGAAGACCAAAGGAGGGGAGATGAGGTCTCGGGAAATGTAAGGAAACTGTGGGAGGATGAGAGGAAGGTGCAGTGTTGGCAGTTAGGGTTTCCTTTCTCCTTTTTTTTTGGCAAGATCTAGGGTTGACAAAGAGAACTAGGGTTTTGTGGAGATTTGGTAGAGGTTAGGGTTTGTTGAAGTTATGGTTTGTGGAAAGGGGAAAATTTTGTGAAAGAAAATTCTCGTGGATGATTTTTTTTATAGGATTTTAGTTCTGATACTAAACTGATCGGGGACGAATTACAAGAAAAGAGATAATTGGGGACGAACACTAGGAAATTTTAACTTAGGGTTTATAACTCAAGAAACAGTCAGGATTCTCTCGCTAGGATATCTCACCTAAACGCACACTGGCTACAATTACTCAAACAAGTACTTTCATATTCATCAACTAAAGAATTTATCAACCGTCTTGGCCTTTTATCAACTTACATCATAAGAAACTTCTCACCACAAGTAATGTAAGACTTAAATAAGATAAGATAAACCAACCAACTAAAACAAAATAAGATAAAATAACCCAACCAATTAAAACAAACTAATTTCCTAGATGTCCCCATCATAAAAGGAATGTGGGATTGGTGCCATTTTATATATGATGGTTTAGTTATCCAAGCTGAGAATGGAGCAATTTTTAAGTTTGGTCTTAGCTAAAACTAATTGTACTTCATTCAATTTTAAAATTAAGAAGCCTTATCACTTGCATGAGTATTATTACTATTTTTTTTAATGTTTTTCATTTAATCTTATATTTTTCATTTTCATTTTTTTTTTTTGTGGGGTTGGGGGGGGGGGGGGGGGGGGGTTGAGGGATATCCTGTCTTAGAGAAACAGAAAGCAACATTTTGGTTAGAATTTAATGCATAATAAAATCAATAATGATGGTTTTATCAGACCCTTTGCCAAAGATCCATAGGATTGTTTCATAATAGATTAATGAAGGGTTTTGTAGAGTCTTCAAAAATTTGAAAGTTATTGGTTTCTCCTCTAATAAAAAAGGAAACAACTTCTCTAATTTCACCAGACAATAAGCAATGGAGGTTGTTCCTTTAATAGTTAGCATATTCACGTGAACAAATTTAGCAAATTTCTCGATTTCCTTTTTGAGCTTTCTTTGTCGGCTGGTAAAATGTTTTAAAGGTTCCCTGCGACTTTGGATCAGGATTTAAGGCCATCGATCAAAGCCTTTGAAGGCGCCTTCTCCTTTCAGAATAACAAAACGGAAATTGACTGCATTCGAGATATCAAACTTGGATACCTGGAACTAAATAATTATCATAGATGAATTCATTTAGGGATATAGCAATTTCGTTCTTTTATTATGCATTGTGTGCCACAAGTGTTATATATGTATGATTTGGTCTGTTTATCTTTTTTCCCCAGGCCATGTTTACAACTCTTTTTCTTGGCAACTATTCCTCTTGGAGAGCTGTTCTTTTTCCACATGATATTGATCAGAAAGGTTTTAGTCCTCCAAGTTTTTCCTTTGTTCGCTCCTTCTGTTTCCTGCTATGTTTCTCCAGCTAAACAATTCTACCTCTTATAGGGCATCACCACATACGAATATGTTGTGGCAATGAGAACGCAGAGTGAGCCATCGGGTCCATCTGTGAACGAGGATCCTCTGAGCCTTCCATCCTCACCGATGAGTTCAGTCGCGACAGGCATGAGCGCGAGCTCTCTCAGTCTGCAGTACAAAGGTGCCTGGTGCACACCTCCACGAGTCTTCGTGGACCGCCAGGTAAAGTTTATAGTTCCGAGAAATTTTACTGCTGGAAAAATCCTTGGCTTCGCTGACTGTTATTTATGCCATTTGAGCTACAGATGATGCAGGACGAGATAATCCCACACTTGGAACCAGGCCGGGTCCCTTCAACCGTTGATCCTGACGCCATCAACCCACACCAAGGTGGGAAAAGGCAACCCAAGCGACCAGTCCGCATCAGCGCCTGGAAGCTCTCGAAGCTGGACTCGAATGAGGCTGTGAGGGCAGGAGCGAAAGCCAGAGCCTCTTCATCGGTCCTGAGGCCCATTGCCTCGCGAGGACAGTACGACCCTGATCGGTTCTCCACTGGGAATGTCAGCGGCAGAAGCAGCGTGAATACAGATGTCGAGCTCCATGGGGAAGCTCGAGCAGGGACTCTCAGGTCTTCTCCCTTGAAGAGCTCTTACCCGCCCAGTTTTGCGAGCAGGGAGGATCTCGACACCTATCCTCACACTCCAAGCTCTCTGAACAGTCCGCACCATGCCGGTGGTCTCACTTCTGCTTCGGACCAGAGACACTTCAATCCAATCTACCAGACATCAGCGAGTCGATCTCCTTGGTCTGTAAGGACCAACGATGGGGAAGAAGCGGCTGCTGGCCATGTCGTAGACAGTGGAAGACTGAGGAGCATCGCGAACACTGTGGGGGACTTGAGGTCGTCGGTTTACTGGGATCAGGAAGCTGGCCGGTTTGTGTCTTCACAAAGCACTGCTGCGTCTTCTTCTCGGCCTGGAAGTCAGACGGAACTGCTGTACACCGGGCAGTCGATATTTTTCGGTGGTCCTCTTTTAGGTGGAGGCGTGGAGAGGAGCTCGAGGAGCGGCACTTCTTGGGGCCAGCAGCGACAAGGTGGTGGAGGGGAGAGTGGGAGGGGATCTCAGCAGCTTCCTGTGTTTATACCTAGAGATTTTGAGGATCACCATGCAAGGTTTCCCTGAGGAGTTTGGCAGATAAATTGGTACATTTTTACTGCCTCTTTTACCATTGGTTAGATTATTTTGGTAGTTATTTATTTGGGTTTTTTTTTTTTTTTGAGAATTTTTCTAGTTTCCACTACTTTTGGAATCCATGTACAGAGATTTACATTTAAATGGAATCCGTCTTCTTAACTTTTACCCACATTTAAAGATGAAAGCTGAGATTTCAAGAATTGAACAAGAAGAAATTTCCTAATTCTTGCAGTTGTTCCAAATACAAATTCACCAAAACAAACTAAAAACATGCAGAAGCAAAAACATCAAACCAAGCCCACCATATGACTGATGTAAGGGAAGAATTGCCTGCCGCAGTCCATCCAAACCGGCAGCCTCCGTATCTGATCCCACCGCCCCGCGGCGAACCGGTACACCGCCAGCCCGCGCTCCTGCTGCCGCTTCTCCTCCTTCTGGCTCCACGACAGCAGGATGCACTTCTTGCCGTCGTACATCAGCGGCATGTTCCTAAAGTAGTACTCTCCGCCACTGCTGCCATCTCCGGCCATCTCGACACCGCCAGCCCGCGCTCCTGCTGCCGCTTCTCCTCCTTCTGGCTCCACGACAGCAGGATGCACTTCTTGCCGTCGTACATCAGCGGCGTGTTCCTGAAGTAGTACTCTCCCCACTGCTGCCATCGCCGGCCATCTCGACGCACTTCTTCAACGCCCACCCCCATCATGATACTCCTCCTTCTCCCAGACTCGAATCCCCCTGCCGTCGAACTTCACCACGCTCATCCTCCCCCGCGCCACCCCGAACCAAACATCGGAGTACCCTCCAACCGCCCGGTCTCAACCCCTCTCGGCAAGCTCATCACATACGCCCTCTCGCTCTCCACATTGAACGCCACGATATCTCCCTTCTCTCGCAACCAATGCAACGCGCCGTCGAAGTACACCGAGCTCACCCGATCAAACAGCTTCCAGTGGTCACAGTCCATGGTCGTGCTCGACACGCGCCAAGCGTTCGCCTGCAGCGAATATATGTTGAACTGGTAGTGAGGGTCCAGCTCCGATGGACAAACTCTGGTACACGCAACAAGTTTCAGAGTGGCCGGGGCCGTCGAGGGATCAAAGGCGAGGCCGAACAGGGTGTTGAATTGATCGGCCGAGGGTTCGGGGACATGGTAGTTGAAGCATTTCGTCGTCGGGTTGCCGAGGATGTATCGGTTGCGTTTCATGTTGGGGTCGTTGAGCCGGCAGAAGACGAGGCCGTTGCAGGTGGCCTGGATGGAGATCCGGCTGCTGTGGCAGCGGGGGAGGCCGAGGCTGGTGTTGGGAGCCTCACAGGTGCTTCCGTCTTCAACGAGGGGGACGTAGATGAGGTGGCCGCCCATCCAGTGGGCCGTGATGCTGAGGATGCCGAGGACGTTGTCGGCGGACCGGCAAGCTTGCGTGGCAGTGAAGAGGGGGCTGGAGATGAGGTTGTGCCATCTCTTGCTCGTGCACTTGAGCTGGCCGAGGGATTTCGCTGGCAAGCGCGAGAGAATCTCTTGCCAGACGCAGTCGTCGAATCGAGTGGCGGCATCCATGGGATTTCCTCTTCGAGCTTTTGAGCCCAGACTTTCTGCATATCTCATCGCTACAAAGAGAAAAAAAATCTAAATTAGATTCTAACAAAATTTTGAGTAAATTAAAATTTGGTCCCCTACACAATTGGAGTGGCTGGATGTCTATTGCAAATTGAAACAATTAAAAAGAAAAAAAAACTCGTGATCAACGGACGCATAAACTAATTAGATTGTGCCACAAACTGATGTAATGTCATAATCAAACACAATTAATTGAGTAATTAATTTTTTTTCGGTACTGAAAATTTACCTAATTAACTTACGCATGGTAGGAGGAAACCCACGGAAATTTTTTATAGGTAAAAGTACAATATAAATCTAACTCAAAATCAAACTCCTATTTCTAATCTACTTGTCTTTATTTTAACGATAAAAAAACTTTTACACTAATCTTAACACAATTATGATTATTTATAATATTTGATCTAAAAGAAAAATAGGAATTGAGAAGCCATGGCCCATATGGAGTTGGATGGATTTGAGGGGGCCCACTTGGACTTTTATCCAAAAAAATTCAATTCCAAGCAAGTTCTTAACCAATTCCAAAAAGCTAAAAGCCCCGAAATTGGACTAAAATTTAGAAACTCCTAACACAACTTAAAATTTGATTTTCCTACCTTTATGAAAATTTTAATTACAATTTTCAACATCAATTAACCTTGAGTTTATATCACACGACACTTGCTTCCCATACAAAAGATTTTTAAAGTTGAATCTCCCATTCACAGTGGGCAAAGAAATTCAAATTTTTATGTAACGTCTCGATCTCATAGTACATGGATTCGTTCTGTAATCTACATGAAAAACAGGAGGAACAATTATTATTGTGTGACACTAACTCACGGAGATCCTCATCAACAACAGAGACTCGAGATTTTATCCGGCTCTCTTACTATAAACTTATACCTTTTCTCAATGCTCGTACCCCCTTCCCCTCGTCTCACACACACACACACGTAGAAAGAAAAAGGAAAATAAGAACAAATCATTGGCATAATATGCGGCTAAATTGTAAAAAAAACTACGATGATCTTATCACGTGACCGTTTTATAATCACTGTACCTTATTTCTGAAATAAAAAGTTTACTTTTTGAAAGATAGGTTGTGGAGGTCAATTTTAATGGGGGCATTTTGGTCTTTTTCAAATTCACAATTAACGACATGTGATAGTTTTTGAAACTGGCTAAGCATATATGATAGTTTTATCATTTTTGAAATTTAAAAAAATAAAGAGAAACTCATGATAATTTTTTTGAATTTTAGCGTATAACACACAAATTTCATTCTCTTTCACTATAGTTTTTTTTACTATAATAATCCCTCTCGAATCTACAAAAACTATCACGTGGTAAAGATTCTTCTCAATCACAACCTACACAACTTACAACTTACAACCCATATTTTCTCCCAAAAAAAAAAAAAAAAAAAAAAAAAAAAAAAAAAAAAAAAAAAAAACCATAGAAATACAATCCAACTCGGGACGAAAGTGGGCCGGACTTGAGCAAGCCTACGAGTCTAGGCTAATTTACTCTTTTTTCTTGAATTTGAATTAATTTTCGGGTCAAGGTCAATTACTTATTTGAAATAAATGGATACGAGCAGGACCACCAGACTGCAGATCATGTCAATCTTTAAGGCCTTGGTTGCTGAAAAACAAAAGTAGGAAATATGTGTGAGTCCCACTGAATCAGATTTTTGGTATGTTTCGAACTAAAAAGGCTCAGAATTCTTACATACAACTATATATATAAAAAACTATGTTGAAAGTGTGATCTCACACACTTTTCCTTCTCAATTTTCACGCAAATAAACATAGCAGAGCAGAGAAAATACATGTGGGAGCCACATATCGGGGCCAAAAAATGGGATTGTCGGTCACTTTTAGGGCATAAAAACGGGTTCTTGTACAAAAAGAGAAGGTAAAAAAATTACTAATCATGCTAAATAACAAACTTCTAGCCACTCAAAACAATAAAAGTTAGGTTTTAAAATTTGATCAGCCCATGTTCCAAAGAAAATAACGATAGAAGATGTATTCACTCTCACTTTTAATAGTTGGATGAGAAAATGCGTGGTCCAACTCTTAAATAAATCTATCTGATTTTATCCATCATCATCAAGAAATTCACTGAAAAAAAAATCCCAACTAATAATCTACCTGATCACTTTGCATCGTCATCTCCTAGTAGATCTGAACCTCAGAAAGAACATGAGAAAGCACCTGAAAGAGATAAAAAAAACATATAGTAGGCTAAAACAAAAACAAAAAAAAGAGAGATTTTTTTTTTTTTTGGAGATGGCACCTTGAGAGAGACAAAGAGAGACATCTGTATAGAGAGGGTCCAAAAAATTTCGGCAATTTTTCGAAAAAAAAGCCTCCTTTTAAAAATAGTTTCAAAAATCAACTTTTTTTAAAAAATATTTTCAAAAATCGATATATGATACGATGACAAATTAAAAATAAAGAGAGGGTTCTTTTTTGACGTGTCAATTTCTGGAAATATTTTTTTTGGGCGGGGGGAGAGGGCGGGGGGGGGGGGGGGGGGGGGGGGGGGGGGGGAGTAATTTTTAAATTATTTTTAAAATAAGGATTTTTTTTTTTTGAAAAATTGCCCAACTATTTCTCTCTTCTGACAAATTATAAAATCAGTGTGAACGCAGTTGCAAGGCCCACCCATAGAGGCCACGAAGCGCCACCTACACTGTAATTCATTGGGGTTGGTTTGGTTCGAGGTTATCCAGACCCACCGAATAAGAGGGCGGGGAACTGGTCGGACTCGGGCGGGGTTTATGTAAGTTTGGGTCTAGGCCTGTTTAATTTTCTTGAACTCGAAAACTTTGAATTCAAAAGGAAAAAGTAGAAATTTGCCCGAAGAAATTTAATTGATGCAAATGTCTCGAATTAACCATACAATTCTCCTTATATAAAATAAGAGGATGACCAATTAGCTCTGGGGAAAAAAATAAATAAATTAGAGGAAGTGAAATTCAACCATAATCAAGAGAAATTATAACTAACTATTGGCCTAATCTCACCAGAAATCGAGTTTGGCAGGACTCCTGATTAGAAAGAAATTTTTCTAAGGCTGTGTTAGGTTTGAAAAAAAATGAGGGAAAGAAAAAGAAAATTGTGAATAAAATCATTTCTGTTGTTTAGTCTTGAGAGAGATTAAAAAAGAGGAGAAAGGAGAAGAAAATGAAAGAAAGATGACATTTTTATGAGAACTGTGATCATAATCATAGTCTTAATTGTGAGGACTACGATCATGATTGCAATCCTAACAAAGACAAAAAACATGATATTTTTGTGAGGACTGTGACGCGGAAAGAGTGGGGAGGCGAGGAGTGTAAGATATATTCAATATTTTCTAATTTTAAAACATGCAACAAATTAAATTATAAATCTTTAATCAAACTAAATACTTGTCCTCAGCATGCAACTAATATAACAGAATTAAAAGAAAAATAAATTGCTGGCCTGGGGTGATGTAGTCGTGCAGAAGCACTGCTCTAAAAGAAAGATAGTCGGCTCTCGTTCGGACCTTGAAGCGACCTCCTCTTCTAGCTGTAAAAACCCCTGATTGTTCACCAACACCCAGCTCAGGATGATGAGCTAGGCCTCTGCTCAGACAGAGATTATTGCCCAAAAATAAAAAAGCTTCAACAGAATATTTGTAATAGATAAATGTAGAGGAGGGAGACAGAGGAAGGCCATAATAAATGTAGTTGTTTTTTCATCTAACAAAATGAACTGCGAGAAGCAGTATTTATAACCTCTCGGAATCCACCGGTTACAACAGCCCCCACTCCAAATCTGTACACGTTCATGCAATTTGCAATACACGCGAGCAGATCCGAAGCATTGGGTCAAACCGAACAAAAAATACGAAAATCTCAAAGCCGAATTTTAAATAAAATGGATAAAATCAAAACAAAAATTTTCAGGTTCAAGAACCCCTTGAATCGAACTGCATTCGTGTCCGCAGGTCGTAGGCGCGCACACCAAACCTAAACCCAGCCTGGTTCGGTTCAGCATGTGTGTGCGCATGTGGGGAGTTAGGCATGGCCCAACTATTCATAACAATAGGCATGGAAGGACTTGCTATATATACTACTCAACCTCCTATCTCTTATTAAATGCGGGACTAAAACCAAAACTAAATGAGAAGAAAACCCAAGTTTTGCCTCCAAATTCAAAATATATCCAACAGTCCCCCCCCCCCCCCACAAAACTTGAGTTTCAGAGAAGATAAAACAGATCAACAATAGTAAACAAATCATCAAATCATAAAACACGAATAAAATCGAGCAACATCAAACTGTGAATTCAGGACATGTGGACTACCCTGGAACCTTCCTTAGTGAATTTATCGCCATCTGAGACTCATAATGAACTACGCTTGAACTAGCCTCTTTTATCAGATATGATAGATTACTCACACAGTAAGTCTCCATCTATTGAGTGAGCGAGTTGAGCGTTACAAGGCATGCTCACAATAACTGACTTATGAGAGTTTTTAGGGTCAGCCTTGCCCCCAAACCGCGGCTATCACGATTTCTCTCACGTACGAAAGTCCTTCAAGAGTACTATAGCTAAATGTTATACCCCTACACTACATGAGTTGGACTTATTAAGAGTTAAACTCAACCATACCTAATTGTGTCATAAGAGCATCGTCACCACAGAGAAGGGATAATAGTTATAATACTACATATAGGATATAAATATATCCGGGTTAATGCTCCACGCGAGTATCACCGGTCTAATTTGTTTCTACCACATTGAACCTCTTTCATGGAATCAGCTCCCAATCAAGTAGGTTGGGTTCCGCTGCCGGTGAACTCTACTATAGGTTTAACCCTATCTCCCTCGATGATTCTAGGACCACTCCCAGAAAGACCTTAATCAATGGGTCAACAAGATTCTTTTTAGACTTTACAAAATCTAGAATCACAATTCTCCCTAATAGGCGCTGAACAGACTTAGTCTGATCTGAATATATCTGTTCATCTTCTTATTAGCATTTTTTTGCTTTAGAATCTCAATGGTGGATCTTGAATTAGTATGAACTGAGATTGAAAGTATGGGTCTAGACACGACAGAGAATTCAAACTGAAGATTCTTTAACCATTCAGCTTCAGATAGAGGCTCCTTCGTCTTAACATGAGATTCCATTTTTCTCCATTAATGTAAACTTACAGACCTTTTCTTAATGCTCATACCCCCTTCCCCTCCTCTCTCGCACGCACATTGAAAGAAAAAGGAAAAGAAGAAGAAATCATTGGCATAACACACAGCTAAGTTGTAGAAAACTACCATTAGCTTTCTTCTGTTTTCAAAAAACTAGCAAGAACTTTCAAAATGTATAAAATTATCATGAATGTTCTCCTGATTTTTTAAGAAAATATCATTCGTCAACATGACGTTAAATAGCGGTCATGTGCATATCACATGACCAATTTATAAACATTGTACTCTTATTTCTGAAATAAAATTAATTTTTTAAAAACAAGTTGTGGAGGTCAATTTTAACAGGGGCATTTCGGTCTTTACAAAGCGTGTGATATTTTTTGCAACTAGCTAAGGTTATAGTATGGTAGTTTTATCATTTTTGAAAGTTCGTAGTAGTTTTTTATTAAAAATATCTTATTTAAATAAATAATTAGAAAAAGACCTCCCCCCAAATTATTTACCAAAATCGACCTTTGACGCGCCATGTCGGCGCCAGGTCAGTTTTGGCCTCACCAACGTGGCGCCAGCGACAGTTGGGAGTGAAATTTTCAGATTCTGGTTTTCAAATCCCAAACTTGAGCACCGCTTTATTTTGGTTGAATTTTTACGTTCGGGTTTTAGAAAACCCAAACTTGAATTTAATATTATCACTCTGGTTTGGGTTTTAGAAACCCGAACTTAAAAGCCAAACTGCTCTTCTGGTTCGAGTTTTAGAAACCCGAACATAAAACCCAAACTCAACAACTCAAAATTGGGGCTCTCTGGTTCCGGTTTCTAAACCCGAACTCGAGATGGGTTTTACTTCGACCCAAAACTCGAACCTATCAACTTTTTACTTAAGTTTTTAACTTTCCTTTTAACCTCTCTTTCTCTCCTGTGCCTGACACCCTAGCCCCTCTCTTCTCTCTCCTGCGCCCTAGCCGACAGCACCGATGCCCCTCTACCTCTCTCTCTTATGCCCTAGCCGACAGCGCCGACGTAACTCCGATGCCCTAGACGACGACAATCCTGTTGGCCCAGAGGCCTTCCACTCTAGTTTTGATGATGACAAAACTTATGGAGTTATATATGCATGGATTAAAGTTAAGCTTCAAGGAAGCTCCCCCTTAACTCATGCATAGCAATAAACAATAAATATATGCAATGAATACTAAACATGAATATGCATCAACATGCATGAATCAAACATATGTTTCAAAAACCTTCTTCCCTTTTTGTTTAAACTCTCAAAATCATTTTCTCATAAACTCAATATATGCAAAAACAAAAATATGCATATGCATATATAAACTCAAAATCTCTCTCCCCCTTTTTGTCAATCATCAACAAAAGGGTCAAAGAAAACAATATTCTCCCCTTTTGTCTTAAACAACAAAAAAAATATCAATAAGGGGTGAAATCAAAAACAAAACTTTCTTGATACCAATTGAAAGAAAAAATATATCAATTGAGTGCATCATGATATCAATGAGATATACCAATTAAAAGTACATAATTGAAAGCACACAATGTGGTATATAAAACAAATATAGATTTAAATACTAATTGATACCAATTGTAAATAAATACCAATTGTAAGTAAATAAATCATTTTGAACAATTCAATCACAAATTTTGATATCAATAAAACATACCAATTGAAAAGTAAAATTTATAGGTAATCTTGATACCAATTTGAAAAGATTAGTACCAAATGAAAGTAATTTTTCATTAAAAGCATATGATACCAAAAATGATCAATATCCTTTTTTTAATCATTTTTAACATAAAGTGTGGGAGTAGAATACCAAAATCAATTGAAAGGTGAAATACCAATTGAAAGTATAAACATGAATTTTCTCCCCCTTTATGAAATACCAAATAAAATGATGCATAAGCTTGTATATGATACCAATTGAAACATAGTCAATTGAAATAAAATAGTCATTAAAGAAATCAAGCTTAGCATAGCCAAAATTTGTGCTCAAAGATATAAAGATATAGTAAGCACAAATAAAGCATATATATGTTTGTAAAATTAAATACCAATCGAAATTGATACTATTTGAAATTGAAAGCATACATATATAAAAACATATATGAGTATACAAAAAGAATATTAATAGTGATACCAATTGAAAAGATCCAATGATACCAATTGAAAACATAATAAGATCAAGTGTATATCTCATATTACCTTTCCACCCATATCATGCACATGTTTAAAAAGATTTTCAATAAGATGCATACAACGCATGGTCGCCCTGCCAACCGCCCGTATATGGAGAGGGTTTTCAAAAATAGGTTTGAAAAAAAGAATACGAACTAGTTATAAGAAAATTTTGAAAAACTAGTACGAAATCCTTCAAGTAAGGAATAAAACAAAAATAAATTCCATGAAAAACATGTAAATCACATGATCACTAAACACTCAAAAGATATAAAGCTCATATATGACTCATGAAAACAAAATCATGAGAAAACAATAAATAAGGTGAGTGTACAAGTGTAATGTGAAACATATAATCATGAAACTAGTCAATTTAGCTTAATTATGAAATTCCTTGTTAAACATGAAAATCATCAAAATGGTTTAATCTTCAAGGCATATGTATGTCTTGTACAAACTAAAGTATAATACATATCCAAACATAACGAGTCCACAAAAGTATATGCATGAAGGCAAGTGGCTCAAAGGATGTATATGTATAGCTAATAGTTTAGACAAAATAGACATATACATGAAGCTAAACATATAAATATGAAAACATGTAAAAAATAGGAATACAAGTCAAAATGTTTGAATCATCAAAACTAGGCTATACTAGTACATCTAATGAGTACAAATGAGCGTTTAAGCACAAACATATAATAATCTATTTGTGGCTCATTAATTGTACAAGTATATAACCAAGTTTTAATGAAAACTAACATCTAAACATGTAATCAAACAAGAAGCATAGAAAACAAAACAAAAACTCATAAACATACATATGATCATTATGTATATGTACATGCATAGATCTAGGACATACACATTAGTTAAAATAAATGTGAGAACACAAAGATATAAATCTATATTAAACATGGTGTCTCAAATAACTAAACATGTATATCACTAATCTAAACTCATGGCATATAACATACTAATCATAAAACATCAAAACATGCTAAAATCTATGATATGAAAAGCATGTAAACAATAAATGAGGAGTAAGAGATCGTTACCAAAACCGAGAGGGCAACTCTCCAAGT
The DNA here is from genome assembly GCA_038442645.1 of Agave tequilana. Classification (NCBI taxonomy): domain Eukaryota; kingdom Viridiplantae; phylum Streptophyta; class Magnoliopsida; order Asparagales; family Asparagaceae; genus Agave; species Agave tequilana. The sequence continues at coordinate 172,421 of JAVJIF010031460.1, forward strand.
CTCCAAAACACGGTGGTCCTCCCACCAAACTTCTCTTGAAAGTGATGCATCCAAATTGTCCTCATAAAGCTCGGAACGCATCCACCTCAAGGCACCATCACTCTCACGTCATGCGAGAGCCCACACCTACATCAAATACAATAGGGGTGGTCTTTGGTACCCACACTCTTTTGGGTCCATGGGGGTTAGTTCCTTTCTAACCCAAACAAATTTAGTTGCTAAATTTACATCATGTATCTTATCATAGCAAAATTTAGCAAGGTGACCCTTACGTCCACAATGTGTACAAGTGTACACATGAGCATACATCGTGTTGTGTGCATGAACGTGCGAAGCATGTGTATGCCGTGGTTTGTATGCATGCATAGATGAAACTTGTTTCTTTCGAAACATAGATTCCAAACGTGTATGGTTCTTGGCACATTTGCTCAAAGTGGAGCCCAAACAATCCATATTCTTCTTTAACAAATTTATATCATTTTCAATTATAGAAGAAGTGTGGCATGCAATAGGTGAGCTAGATGGTGAAGCTACACTAGCATGGAAAACATGTGAATCAATATCAATTTTCAAAGATTCATTTTTCTTTAAACAAACTTCTAAATCCTTTGAAATGGAAGCAATTTTTATTTTCAAAGAATCATTCTCTTTTACAACAAAATCAAGTTTGAAGTTATAGCTTTATTTTTCTTTAAAACTTCATTGCAATCATTTTTAGATTTCAAAAATTCATTTTCCTTTAGGGCAAGGTCTAGTTGAGATTTAAGTGAGTCACGTTCACTAGAAATCTCTTTCTTCTCTTGCAAAATCAAATCAAGTCTAGAAGACAAATTTTCATTTTCTTTATTTAAAGCAAAAGTATTCTTTTTCAAAAGATTATACTTTTCTAACAATTTTTCATAAACAATAGAAAGTTCTTCATTCAAAGCATTTGGATCAACATAGTCATTACATGAAGAACTAGCATCATTACTATCTAATTGAGATTCCGAATATACCTCAAGGGAGTCATTCCCTTAGACCATGTAGCATTGTTGCTCGGATTCTCCACTAGATTCATCCTCCGTTTGAATTGGCAATTGAAGCTTGGAGGAGGTCAACGTGTTCTACACTGCAAAGGCGGAATCACAGTTAGAAACTAAGCACAAATATTCTTTATTAAGCGTGCTTCTAAGTGCCTCAAGGGCTTATGCATTGGCCTCTATATGCTTGCTATTACCAAGATAGGATTTCTTGGTAGCGGCAAGGAAAACATGCAAGCCTAGGGTTTTCAAATACATGGACATCCTAAATTTTCACATGTCAATGTTGGAGACATCAAACATGGGAGGTGACAAGCAATCCATGAGTGTGTGTAAGCAATAAAAGTGTGCAAATGCAAATGATAGATTAGCTAACCAAGATCACACTCTTAGGTTGTTAAATCAAATATCAGGAGCGTATGCTCTAATACCAATTGAAAGTACACCTAGAGGGGGGTGAATAGGTGTACCGCTAATCTAATGAACTAAATGCAGAAATTAAAACTTAATTATAACTACACCTAATGCAACCAATGAGTGTAGCCGAATTCCCGGTGAAGGGCTCTGGACTAACTCCTCTTGATTCCTCTGAATAAGAGTTGAGGCGCTATATGAAACTCTCGTGGTTAAGCACAAGTGAGGCACACACAAACAACACACGCATATAAATGATATGGCAATATGATGCAATGCTCAAAGTACAAGAGAGAGAGAGTTAGAGATAATGGATCAATCGCAAACACAAGTAATTTGTTTCAAGGTTCGAGCCACTGCTCTACGTCCCCGCCTTCACACAGAAGGATTTTCACTATCTCGTCCACACAAGACTTCCCACACAGGGAACCTCCACTGAGGATTTGGGGCAATACAATCACCGGGAGTACACAACTCCTCTCTCAATTACAAACACCACCTCTACACTTAGAGGCTAGGCACAAAGCCACACAAACACCACCTCACACAAGAGGGGTAGGCACTTAGCCAACAAATCAATCACCTCACACTCGAGGGATTCCAACACAAACTCCACCTCTACACTTAGAGGGAGCCAACCAACAATCTCAACCTCTCACTAGAGGGAGCTAACCACCACTCTAAAATCAACCTTTACACAAGAGGGATATCATAAATAGGGAGGGTACAACACTTGGTGGTTTCCACAACCACAAACTATCTCTTTCTCACAAAAACAAAGATCCTAATAGATAGGATAGTATGTAAGCTCAAGTGTGAGACATCAAGGTGTTTGGAAATCAAATAACAAAGAAAAATACTTGAGAAAACACTTTGAATTTGATAGAAATGAAGAACAACACAAATATCTCAAATCTCTATTTTTCTTTAATTTTTCCAACCCTTGAAAACAAATAAAGATGATCTTTAAAAACCAACAAACTCTTTTGAAAACTTGCTTTTAAAAACACTAGAGAGTAGAAAATTTTTGGCTCAAAAATTCTTAACCAAATCCTCTCTTAAATGGGGTATTTATAACCCTAAGAAAATTCTGCCCATTGGCTGCTGACTAGGCCAGAATTGGCCTTCCGGTCGACCGGCAAACTAACGGTCAAATTTTTGACCGTTGAGCCTGCCGGTCGACCGCCTGGTCGACCGTGCCAATCCAGAGAGCAGATTGCTCTCTGGCCGGTCGACCGTTCGGTCGACCGTGCCTTGCTCACGGTCGACCGTCCGGTCGACCGCCCCCACCCGAGAGTGGGGCACTTGCAGTCGGTCGACCGCCCGGTCGACCGGTTCAAGTGGCTGGTCAGCGTGCACAACCGTGTGCATGTCGGTCGACCGGTCCGGTCGACCGACTCTGGATCTGGTCGACCGCCAGAGCCTGACAGGCAGCAAATCAGGACTTAAAACTTGGGTTTTAATATCCTAAAAAATCCCATAAAATCTCTAAACATCTACAAAAATAAGTTCAGTAAAATACTTTGATATATAAACATATGTGAAAATTTTCATCACATATTTCAAACTTTTTGAACCATTTTTGTGTTATGAAAATTTTGCCGAAAATCAAAATCCGTATTTTCTAAAACTTGGATTTTTGAATTGAAAATTCGTTTTGTTCAAAACTCATCCAAACATAAAAACATGATACTTAAACAATTTGAAGCATGTTGTATGTGGATATAATCCAATATACATGAAAGATATATATCATAGTTTTTGACAATAATTCCAAAAACAAGTTTTGTTAAAATACAAAACCTAAATACATGAATAGGCATATCAAAATAAGTTTGTCAAGTATATGAAGCATACATGTATATAGAACAAATCTAATATACATTAAACTATGTAAACTTGTTTTGATACTATCTATTCATGAAAACCAAGATCGGTTAAACCAAAAACCGAAAACCAATAAACATGAGAACTAAAACAAGTGTGTGTATTGTGAACTTGAGCATATCACACTATCTAGTCTTTACAAATGGATCTAAACACTAAACTAAACTATGTACCGAAATCTTCTTGTAGAGCGCCGTTTCCAAGTCGACTCGATCCAAACGTGATCCATCGAGTTTGACTCCAATAAGTGCTAGATATGAACTTTGTCGCTCGGGCTCTTGAATCACCATGTGAGAAGCTCCAAAACACCTTTGTTGAAGCTAATCACCTACTAATATCTTGGTTAAGAATCTGAAACTAAACATCACAAGATTATTAGTAAACATAACTACATGAGTTAATCATCATCAAAAGTTATTTTGATATCAATAAAAATACCAATTTTAAAAATAATGCATAAGATTATTAAAATATCAATTGAGAAACCAATTGAAAATAAAGATTTGAATCAAGCTTAGCATAAACATACTTTGTGCTTTAAATATGTAAATCGATTTTAATTCAGGCACAAACAAATCATATATATGTATGAGAATGAAAATACCAATAGGAATTGATATTATAGAAATTATGAAGCATACATATATAGAAAACAAAATATGAGTATATACAAAAAAATCAATTGAGATCAAGTATATAACTCATAACCTACCACCCTTTTATGCACAAGGTAAAGGATTTTCAATAAGGTTTGCAAGGCATAATCGTCCATCCGTCCACCCATGAGGGGATAGGTAGGGGTTTCAAAAAAATATGTTTGAAAATATTTTAACAGTGAAAATTATTACCAAATGAAGAACAATAACTAGTTAAAAGTAATTTTTGAAAAATTAGTTAAAGATCCTTCAAAAATATGAAACCAAATATATATATCCATGAAACATACTAAATACATAGGAGTTGTCACTCAAGATCTATAAAGCTCATAAAGATTCATGAAAACATAGTCATGAGAAAACAAATTAAATATGAGTGTACAAACAACATGTGAATAGCATATTCATGAAATTAGTTAATTAAGCTCAAAACAAACATGAATCTTATATTATCAAATAAATCATGAAAATTCATTTTTCATTTTGAAAACAAGCTTCTAGGTATATGTATGTTTTTATCCAAAACTAATAATATGCATACATATCCCAAATATAAAAAGAGTCCATAATGTAAATTGCATGAAGGCAAATGACTCATGGGGTATATATGTATATTTATTAGATTTGAATACAAAATACATATACATGAAGTAAAACATGAAAATTGACAAAACAAGTGTAAATGAGGAAATCATCAAAACTAGCCTATACATGTGTATATAGTGAGTACAAATGAACAATGAAGTGCAAACATATATGAATCAAATGTTGCTCACTACTTGTACACGTATAAATTCAAGTTTTGATAAAAACTACATCTAAACTAGTATTTACCACATGAAGCATAAAATATGAACATGCTAAAAAATCATCAATTATAAAAGCATGTAAATAAACTAGGAGTTTTAGAGATAGTTACCACGCATAAACTATACTCCAAATCCCCAAAACATGGTGGTTGTCCCACCAAAGCTCCTGATAGCGGTGCATCAAAAAATATGTCCATCATGTCAAAATTGTACTCACTATATGATTTACAAGTGGTACCTTAAAATTTTTGTTTATATGATATCTTAAAATTTTATTACAAGTGATATCTCAAAATTTGTTTTATTGAGGAAAATTCAAAATTTGTTTTAATATGAAATTTTGAAAATTAAAAATGTTTTGATTTGTATTGCCTATATGCAAGGGGAGCTTAACATCTCTTCTACATATAGATTCATGTTGAGTGTATCTTACATTGAGGAGCTTGACAACTCTTCTTTATGCGGTACACGTGTGTAGGGGGAGCTTCACATCTCTTCTTATGCATTGCATATTATACGTTATGTGAGTTAGGGCTTGTCATCCCTTCTTCATGTAATGCATGTATGCAGGGAAGTTAACTTAGTGTCTTCCTCTTCATGAATGTATATCACATATATCTCTATTATTGATTTATTTTATGTCACCCTTTGTTGATTTTTTTGTTTTTGACACAAAGGGGAAGAACATTGTTTTGTTTTTACTTTAACCCCTTTGTTGATGATTGACAAAAAGGGAGAGAAGTATTTTAGTATATATGCATGTTTTCCTTACTTTATTCATAAAGGGGGAGAAGGATTTATATTTATGCATATATATATTTTGTATTGCAAATAGGAGAAAAAGAATTTGATGAGTTTTATGCTTATTTATCTCCTTATGTTTGCATACATATTTAGTTAGTTTATGTGCTTCATTGTCATATCTTATTGCTTATTTGTTATGCATGAGTTAAGGGGGAGCTTCTTTGAAGCTTTACTTTAATCCATGCATATATAACTCCATGAGTTTTGTCATCATCAAAAAGGGGGAGATTGTTGGCCCAAAGGCCCATCACTCTAGTTTTGATGATGATCAACTCATGTAATTATTGTACTAATAATCTTGTGTTTATTTAGTCTCAGATTTGTGATCAAGATCTTAGTAGGTGTTTAGCTTCAACAAAAAATTTAAAGTCAAGTTTTGGAGCTAGCACGGTTTGATTCAAGAGCCTGTGCATCAAGACCACATCAAGTACTCAAGAGGAGTCTAGCTCGTTGGATCAAGTTTGGACCAAGTCTAGAAGATGAGAAGACTTCAATTGAAGACCTTCATGATCCAGACTTGTGTCTAGGTTTGTTTTTATAAGATTTTGTTTTAGATTAAAATGTAAAGGATAAAATAGTTGGTGGATTGCTCAAGTATACCATATACGCACACACTCTTGATTTAGATGAGTTTTCATAAAAGAATTTTTATTTTGGAAAAATACAAAAGAGTTTTCTTTTTGAAAAATACCGGTTTGATTTTTAGACTTCATATATACATGTGTTTTAACTAAAACCGTTTTGGAGTTAAATGTCAAAAACATAGATATTTTACCATGTATGTGTAATGGATCATATCCATACACTCTATACTTCAAAAGAGTTTAAAATATCTTGTTTTTATATTTGGAGAAGTTTTAGAAAAACCAATTTGGAAAAATACTTGGGAAAACACTTTGAATTTGATAGAAATGAAGAACAACACAAATATCCCAAATCTCTATTTTTCTTTGATTTTTCCAACCCTTGAAAATAAATAAAGATGATCTTTAAAAACCAACAAACTCTTTTGAAAACTTGCTTTTAAAAACACTAGAGAGTAAAAAAATTTTGGCTCAAAAATTCTTAACCAAATCCTCTCTCAAATGGGGTATTTATAACCCTAAGAAAATTCTGCCCGTTGGCTGCTGACTAGGCCAGAATTGGCCTTCCGGTCGACCGGCCAACGGTCAAATTTTTGACCGTTGAGCCTGCCGGTCGACCGTGCCAATCCAGAGAGGCCGGTCGACCGCTCGGTCGACCGTGCCTTGCTCACGGTCAACCGTCCGGTCGACCGCCCCCACCCGAGAGTGGGGCACTTGCAGTCGGTCGACCGGCTCAAGTGGCTGGTCAGTGTGCACAACCTTGTGCACGTCAGTCGACCGGTCCGGTCGACTGACTCTGGGTCCGGTCAACCGCCAGAGCCTGGCAGGCAGCAAATCAGGACTTAAAACTTGGGTTTTTAATATCCTAAAAAATCTCATAAAATCTCTAAAAATCTACAAAAATAAGTTCAGTAAAATATTTTGATATATAAACATGTGTGAAAAATTTTAACACATATTTCAAACTTTTTGAACCATTTTTGTGTTATGAAAATTTTGCCGAAAACCAAAATCCGTATTTTCTAAAACTTAGATTTTTGAATTGAAAATTCGTTTTGTCCAAAACTCATCCAAACATAAAACATGATACTTAAACAATTTGAAGCATGTTGTATATGGATATAATCCAATATACATGAAAGATATAAATCATAATTTTTGACAATAATTCCAAAAATAAGTTTTGTTAAAATACAAACCTAAATACATGAATAGGCATATCAAAATAAGTTTGTCTAATATATGAAGCATACATGTATATAGAACAAATCTAATATACATTAAACCATGTAAACTTGTTTTAATACTATCTATTCATGAAGACCAAGATCGGTTAAACCAAAAACCGAAAACCAATAAACATGAAAATTAAAACAAGTGTGTGTATTGTGAACTTGAGCATATCACATTATCTAGTCTTTACAAATGGATCTAAACACTAAACTAAACTATGTACCGAAATCTTCTTGTAGAGCGCCGTCTCCAAGTCGACTCGATCCAAACGTGATCCACCGAGCTTGACTCCAATGAGTGCTAGATATGAACTTTGTCGCTCGGGCTCTTGAATCACCTTGTGAGAAGCTCCAAAACACCTTTGTTGAAGCTAATCACCTACTAATATCTTGGTTAAAAATCTGAAATTAAACATCACAAGATTATTAGTAAACATAACTACATGAGTTAATCATCATCAAAACTACAGTGGAAGGCCTCTGGGCCAATAAATCCATCCCCTCTCTCCCATTCTCTCCCCTCTTGTGCCATAATCTCTCTCTCTCTCTCTCTCTCTCTCTCTCTCGTGTGGCATGCTGACTCAAACGCCCAGGCCATCTCTGACGCTCTCTGTGGCACACCAACTCTAACGCCCAGGCAATCTCTGACGCCCAGGCTGACTTGACGCTCTGACGCCCAGCTCCTGCTACCAGGCAATAAAATTTTTTTTGAGATTTGAGTGAATGGATTTTTAAAGTCATAAATTATATCAATTTTTTTTATCTTTTCTCAAAATTTGGATTGAGGGATGAATTATATCAAATTTATAGATTGTGTATATAGATTAAACTAACGATAAGTATTATATTGTATGATATCAAATTAGCTACAATGTCTAATGTGAAGGTGCTTATTCTTTGTTGGTTTAATAGTAAACTAATAATAGATCAGGAGAATAAGCTAACATATGTTGATGGAACAGTAAAATCAATGCTATTGAAAATGGAAACCACAAGAATTGAATTGGTCGAGAAAATCCATCATATTTCAAAAATTAATCCAAACGATTATCAGATTCACTTAACTTGAAAGTGGCCAGTTACTTACGGATGTCACCAAGCAGTTGTCATTGCAGACGATGAAGACACATGTTATGCTTGAGTTGTGTTCCTCCGTGAATACCATAGAGTTGATGTTAAGAAAGTTTCTATGAGCCATCAGTTGCATGAAGTTCAAGGAGAATTCTCTCGTATGCTCGATTTGGATAATAAGTCAATGGGCTTCATATCACCAGTACCACACATTTCTCACATTGATGTTCCGGCACATAATATATAAGCATTCATTTTTTCTCAATCGTACAATTAATTTTCTACCAAGACATTTAGATGACAAAATTAAATAGTATTTTGTAAGTTTTAATTGTTGATATAAAATTTAGCTATGATGCTCACATCCATTCATATCCGCACACAATGAATTATTCAAGGCTTGAAGGCCAAATCGAGCACCCCCAGTGCAAATTGGTAAAGCACGTAACTAATTCAACAATAATCATATTCAAAAAGTTCACTTGTTTCAATTTTAATGATAAAAATCTTATGTACTTTAGCTACTCATGTGGCATTGAAGATATTAGAGTATCATCACACAATGTTGGACTCTCTGATGTTGGACCCTCTAATGTTGGACTCTTTGATGTTGGTGTTGGACCATTCATGATGCCTCCATCATCGGTGCAGAACGAAAGTGATGACGATGATAATGTGATGATGATAATATAGTACAACCAAAAAATAGCATGCATATTGCAGCAAAAGGAAGTGAAAATGGCACGAAGTGGGTTGACACTGCATATGCCAATAATGAGTATGTTCTGCTCGAAGATTCAGATCCTGATGAGTTTCAAGGTGAAAACTGGGTTTATATGACTGTTGTGGAGAATTTTCAGCTTTTAGACTGAGCCTCTTAGTCTCTGTCAATGCTTGTTAGCCCTGCAAATCCAAATGCATAGACAAGGGCCGAAGAGAATAGACGATGTGTCTAGGCCAATCAAAGGGACAAGGAAAGTAAATTTAGCAGAAAGTAGTTCAAAATAGTTGAAGTTGTAATTAAGCCAAAGAAGACAAAAAAAATGTTGTTCTCTAAATGCATTGTCTCTCATAACACGTGTTATGGGTTCAGATTGGCTCCAACACGTGAAAGATCAAGATGGTCCTTGCCGTCAATCACAGCTGATGAATGGTCCAAAGCAGAATAGGAAAATAAAATGTGTTTTGTGGTTGGGCTCACAAAACGTGTTTTTTTTTCCCCCCTCTCTCCTGCTCTAGGCCATTCATCAGCAATGATGAACGACCCATAACGCGAAGGACCATCACCTGGTGTTTCGCACGTAGCCAACCCGAACCCATAAGACATAAGGAAGAAAGAGATTCTTATCAAGAATTGTTTCTACTTTATGCCCAAAAGAACATTAAGAAAAGAATTTTATTGCTCGTGCTATTATCGAAATAAAAATCATTTTTAACTAATAGATAATATGATTTTTTTTGATAATCATTTGTATCACCAAATCCAATCTTACATAGTAAAACATAAAAAAAAAGTTGTATCAATCATATTGGGTTATATAGGATTTAACTACCAGCCTAATAAGAATGGTGTACAATAACTAGCGTAGACTTTCTACTTCTACGTGTCTCTATTTTCTAACTTAATATATCAATTTAATCACTTGGCATCAACTTTTTTAACATGTGTGTGAGAGATACACAGACGGAGGGAGAGTAAAAATCGGGAATTGAATGTGTAATACTAACTGAAAAGATTAGGAAAAGACAAAATAGGCTATTTTGGAAGGTTTCAAGTAAATTTAATTGAATTAGGAAAATGTAGGTATTTTTTAAGATTTCTTTAAGTTAAGAAGTCACCATTGAAAGTTATTCATAATTTTCTCCTTAGCATTACGATATTTACCACGAATGTCATACATTATATGGAAAAATCCCCTTTTCTTTGTTAATTGTTTTGGGTCTCATATTATTAGGGACTAATATTCAAATAACAATTTGTTAGAGACTTTTAACAAGTGAGTCTCAATTGTTAGGATCTAATATCCAAATAATAATTTGCTTGGGATTCTTAACAACCGGGTCTCATATTGTTGGAGGCTAATATCCAAACAATAATCTGTTAGGGACTAAAATCAAAATATAAAATTTGTTATGGACTTATTTCTTAAAAACCCTTCTTTATTCGCATTTTAGCTATTATTTAGCTTTTGTACATTTACAAAAAAGTTCCCTTTTCTAGTTGCATGTATATATTTCAATACTTTTTATTTTTCTTCTAAGTATTCAGTTGCTTGTTTTATTTGACTTTTTATTTGAAGTTATAGAGATTAGATTTACCCATGACATCATCAGTGTGTATACTGCAACAAGGGAAAATTGCACCAAAATACCCCGTACTTTGTGGTTCCTTTCAAGAAAATACCCTGTTCAAATTTTTTTACCCGAAAATATCTCCTAATTTTTTAAACTTTAATACCTGACAGCTATTAACGGCTCACGTGCAATGACGACAATACCCTTTGATGGTATTAATAACTCATGGAGATGAACAAATCAAGTAAAAAAGTAAAACAAGAAGGCAAATGACAAGAAGGGATAGGGAAGTGATTGGGGAAATTGAATTTGGGAAATTTTTGTCAAGTTAGGGTTTCATAGGCTCAATCGAAGTGGACCGGGGCTTAGATTGGGGTCGTATGACATCAGCGAGGTTGGAGAATTTGGATCATGTAGTGTTGTTGCTGTGAAAGCGCGACAAAGAAGTAGATGGGGAGCATACTATAGAGCAGCTAATCTACTGGTAAGATGTAAGATCTCCAATACTTTTTGCAAAGATTCTGGTTGATTGGTCTAAAATTCAGATATGTCCTAAAAATTCAATTTTTTTCTATTCAAATTTTCTCCTTTCATGAGTTGTGACTGCTCTTTTCATTTTAATTGTTGAAAGTTACTTTTCAATTGTTGAATTTTTTTACTTTTAAGAGTTCAATACCAAATTTTACGTGTCATTGTCTTCATGTGTGTTCACTTAAATCTGGGATCTTGTGGTTGATCAGTAATATCTATGTGTGGCTTTTCAGTGGTCCCTTATGTTGTTTAAACATGCATTGAAATTTGAAAATGGTTGATTAGTGTCTAATCACATATAAAAAGATTTTATTAATAGATAGTGTCCCCTTGATCCTAATTAGAGGGAAATATCTATCAATAAATTTATTTTATTAATCTTGTATAATCTTAATTATTAATTAGTTGATTTGGCAATGAAATGTAATGAATATTCTTTAAAATGCACCACACAAAAGGATTACCAAGAAGAACACTTAATTTGCTAATTAACTTGTACATAATAGAATGAAAGAAAGAAAGTTTTTATGTTGGAAAGAGATTAAGACTAAAACATAGAAAAAAGAAAACTTTGAGAATAAATTGGTAGATGAAAGGAAGGATTACTTTGAATCCCCACTCTACATCATTTTGGTGGCGGACGTTAGGGTTTTGACCATATTCTTGAGGCCCTGGACACCACCTTGTTAGATCTTCTCATAAGTCTAGCAACTTCGGCTTCTCTAAACCTCTCAATCCATATTTGTAGTGTTGGAGAGTTCCTCATGGCATTTTTTGAAAAAAATGAATGTTTTGTAGTGTAGAAGTTTGGTTCGAAACATATTTGTGTTGTGCACTAAACTCTAAAGGCCATGTAATCTTTTATAGTGGTTTCAAGTGGTTAATGTAACCCCCTGCTTCCCGGTGTACGTATCACCGTATCAGTACGCAATACGACGTACAAAATTGATTTGATCTCTGTAATAGTCCGATTGAGCTGATTTCAGTTTCAAAACTCATTTTCTAATATTTGAGATTTTTCAGGATTTTCTGAAAATTTTTCTGGAGTATTTCGAAAAATCTCTGTTGTCGGTGTCGACCGATACCGATAACCGGCCTTACGATTTTTATTTCCCAAACGGAGTTGTATTTTGTGAATCGGCTTTCACCATGTGCCTTAGAATCGTGTTCTCTACGTTAGGGTATTTTCAGAAATTTTTCTGAATTTATCGAAAATCCGGCCAAACCGGTGTCGCCCGGTATCGGCGATACCTTCCGAGATTTTTAATTTGCAAACCGGAGTGAAGTTCTTCAAACCGTTTTTACATTACGTCTCAGGATAATATTCTCTATTTTCTGTAATTTTGAGTACCGTTCGGAGCTAGTCAAATTTTGACCCTATTAAAATAATATTAAATTAATTTTTAAAATTCTTTTTTTTCCTTTTCTTTTCCTCACCTTTCTTCCCTTCTCTGGAGAGTTCCCACCTCCATTGCCACCGCTTATTCTCTCTCTCCTTCTTTTAAAACATCTCCCCTCCTCTCTCTAACACAAAGTACTCTCTCTCTCTTAAACCTAAACTCTCTCTCCCCTCTCTCTTTCTTCTCTCTTTTCTATCTCTCCCTATCTCTCTCTGTTGGCAGCAGGCCGCTTCCGCCCTTGCCGCCGGCGCGCCACCGGGCTCTTCCCCCTCCGACCACGCGGCCGGTGGCCGGCCGCACCGCGCCCCAGCCGCGGCCGGCGCCACCCCCACTCCTTCCACTTCTTCTTCCTCTGCTTCTTCTCCCCTTTTGCTGTCAAACACTCTCCCCCCCTCATTCCCTCTCTCTCTCACTTGCACCCCCTCTCTTTCTCTCACCTTTTCTCTTAGCCGACCGCCGCCGGCGGCCGGGACTGCCGCTGGCAGGCGTCGCCGGCGCCGCTGGCCGGCCGGCCTGCGCAGGCAGGGGCAGCAGCAAGCTACTGCTGCTGCTATGGGTGTCTTGGAGTGGGTTTGGGTAAAACCCAAACCCAATAAATCCTATTGGGTTCATGACTAAACCCAATTAGCCTCCAACCCGACCCGTTACCTATTAACCCATTTGACTTAAGTTAACGGGTTTGGGTTGTGGATCTGGACCCGACCCGTTATGAACCCAAACCCGCATCCAAACCCATTACAGGTAATTTTATAGAAAACCCCCTTGTACAAGTCAGTATTTGCATTTAATATTTTTATTTACATATTTAACCCTTTTTGTTCTGATTTAGTCTTCGGGCGATAACTGGAGCATCCGGACTCCGATTCGGACGATTCTGGATCCGTTGCGATCGTGGGAAAGAGAGCTACCTCCCCATGGCTAGTTTGTGAGTGTTTTTATTTTATAAATTAGCTTTTATCATGCTTAGGGATATGAATTGATTACTTTCTGTGACAAATCATGCTTATGAATAAAATACGGTAACTATTAATTATTAACTGGTAATGATTAGACATGCATTGTAATATGAATAACCTAGAATATTGTTAGGTATTTCCTGATTTAGAATGCAGATAAGAAGGTAATTACAATACCAATAAATACTGGCAGAGACAACTCGGACACGGTCATCATACCTGCACAGCCACTGACACTCGGACCACTAGTTCACCATATGTTTGGACACTATTATGTCTTGTATCACAGTTAGATAACTATCGTCACATAGATACTGAGCCACGGTATCAGATCACACTACACTGTCACGAGATATGACTGCAGGACACCGGTATTACATGCACTGGGATCATCATTACACGGACACTGGACATGGTATTATATGATACACTGATCACTGTTATTATATGTACTATCACAGAGATCTTATACGGATTATTGCTACACATAGATGTTTTCATTAGTACACAGATATACCAATGCACGGATTACCGCATGTCATATTCTTGGTTGTTATCATCGTTATATGGATTCTCAGCATATCACTGTTACACATGCATGTATGGTTTCTTTATTCTTGTCATATGGATTCCCGTTCATACTACATGTATTATTGTTCCATGGTATCGTAGTCATGTTATATGATTGTATCCTGTTACTGATACGTATATTCTTGATATTGGACATGAGAGCTGTTGATATGCGATGTGTGGAATCCCACATCTATTGTTCCCGTTATATTGTTCCCATATTATATTGTTCCCGTTTCCCGTTAAATTGTTCCTGTTATCTTGTTCCCGTTTCTCGTTATAATGTTCTATGCTATCAACAGAGCTCTGGTCCAGTTATCATGTTACCCGTATCATGTAAAGTAGTTGTTCTTGTTACATTGTATACTTGACATATCAGATCATAAAGTTAACTGGGATATGGGGGAGACTCGACGGTTGATTAGATCTTATCGGGTGATGTACTGGATCCATATTGTTCTCCCACTGCAGGGGACGGTAGTGCTACCTACCAATTGCTCCATGAGCTCTTATTACTTGATTCATGCTCCCCTCTTAGCGGAGGGCCCTGGTCTCAGCAGCCAGGGGTTTGTTTAAGGCCGTGATCCCGGGTATGCACGGGGTACACCTACCCGATAAGAACTCCTCGACCATGAGTTTCCAAGTAACATAATAAAACATTATACACAATAGTGACGTCGGGAACACTTGTTATTTGGTTACTCTCTCGTTTGGATAATGGTACCCGTAGGCCATGTCCGGATGGGTTCGACTGGAGTGCGGGATCCAGTATGAACTGCTAGTGGTATGGGACACTGGAAGAGATTGACTAAAATACTAGGTGGTACTGATTGTTATTATTGTATAAATCACATGACATGCTCTACTCATGTATATTATTGTCCCTTCGTAATTGTTACTATTGCTGCTATGTTATTCGCTATCATGTCACCTGTATATCATGTTACCTTTTCTGATATTCGTTACATTCCATGTGGTACCATGCGATTCATGTACATGTATACTATGCATTGCATATGGTCTGTTTCCTGCATTCCTTGCAGACATCATGACTGTATATGCACGACACCGTATGATGGTTATATTGCATATGCTCACCTGCATGTTCATATTGCATATGCCCACCTGCATGTTCACTTATATCACGTCACCACTAGACAACATCATTTTATAAACTGGATACAACTATAGACCTGACTCGATGATAACCAACAAGGTAGTGATGATAATAAAAGATGACATGTTTATCTATTTCTACTGCTTATTATATCCTTATCATATGGTATCACTAGTCCCACATCATGTATTATATATATGTATCGTGCTTGTATTACTATTGTATATATTACTACCTCCTCCTTCATTTTACCACTCATTAGGTCGCTTTCTGACGACCCTGGGTTTGCGTGCCCAGGTTGGAGATCCGAGTTATCGTTCGGGCAGTTAGTTCATTGGATTCACATAGTAGACTTTACCATCGAGATTCCTTCATAGGTATCTTTGTGCTTTGTTCCTGTTATCTCCTTTATTCCTGTATTTATATCTGTTATGATCATTAACCTCTTTCTGCAGGTATTCTTGTACTTATTTTCTACTGGAACTCTTATGTATATGGAGGCCCTGTCCTGTACTGAGGCTTAACGTACTCGTGAGTGTGTTTTCACCTCGCGTATGTACGTCGCCATAACGTCTCAGTATCCGTGGGATCGGGGCGTTACATAGTGGTATCAGAGCTTCGGTTCACACCTGGTGTGGGTAACCACCTGGGTCAATCCTCGGGCTCTTACCAACAGTACAATCAGGTTCAGATTAACTGATCTGTATCTGAATTTGGGGATTCCAGCAACGAGTACAAGAATACCATGACCTTGACAATTCATTCCTTGACTCGTTTGTATTCCTTCCTTCCTTCCAGTTGTCAATCAGAACATCCAATTTTCTTTTCGCTTTCCTTGCATCGTCCTGCTTCCCATTTGTTAGGCTCGCTTTCCTTGCATCGTCCTGCTTCCCATTTGTTAGGATTCGTTCACTACCATACTTCTCCATCCCGAATTCCTTATAGATAGCAGAGTGCGCAGCGGAGGTGTCGTGGACCCATAACCTTTAGGCTTTGGGGTTGGAAATCTTGTTCTCACACCTGATTGAAATTGCGAGGACGCAATTTTTGTAAGGTGGGGAGAAATGTAACCCCCTGCTTCCCGGTGTACGTATCACCGTATCAGTACGCGATACGACGTACAAAATTGATTTGACCTCCGTAGTAGTCCGATTGAGCTAATTTCAGTTTCAAAACTCATTTTTTAATATTTGAGATTTTTCAGGATTTTCTGGAAATTTTTCTGAAGTATTTCGGAAAATCTCTGTTGTCGGTGTCGACCGATACCGATAACCGGCCTTACGATTTTTATTTCCCAAACGGAGTTGTATTTTGCGAATCGGCTTTCACCATGTGCCTTAGAATCGTGTTCTCTACGTTAGGGTATTTTCGGAGATTTTTCTGAATTTAACAAAAATCCGGCCAAACCGGTGTCGCCTGGTATCGGCGATACCTTTCGGGATTTTTAATTTGCAAACCGGAGTGAAGTTCTTCAAACCGTTTTTACATTACGTCTCAGGATAATATTCTCTATTTTCTGTAATTTTTGGGCACCGTTCGGGGCTAGTCAATTTTTGACCCTATTAAAATAATATTAAATTAATAATTCTTTTTTTCCTTTTCTTTTCCTCACCTTTCTTCCCTTCTCTGGAGAGTTCCCACCGCCATTGCCACCGCTTATTCTCTCTCTCCTTTTAAAACATCTCCCCTCCTCTCTCTAACACAAAATACTCTCTCTCTAAACCTAAACTCTCTCTCCCCTCTCTCTTTCTTCTCTCTTTTCTCTCTCTCCCTATCTCTCTCTGTTGGCAGCAGGCCGCTTCCGGCCTTGCCGCCGGCGCGCCCCGGTGGCCGGCGCGCCACCGGGCTCTTCCCCCTCCGACCACGCGGCCGGTGGCGGGCCGCACCGCGCCCCAGCCGCGGCCGGCGCCACCCCCACTCCTTCCACTTCTTCTTCCTCTGCTTCTTCTCCCCTTTTGCTGTCAAACACTCTCCCCCCCCCTCATTCCCTCTCTCTCACTTGCACCCCCTCTCTTTCTCTCACCTTTTCTCTTGGCCGACCGCCGCCGGCGGCCGAGACTGCCGCCGGCAGGCGTCGCCGGCGCCGCCGGCCAGCCGAGCTGGCCGGCCGGCCCGCGCAGGCAGGGGCAGCAGTAGCAAGCTACTGCTGCTGCTATGGGTGTCTTGGAGCCTATTAGGTTCATGACTAAACCCAATTAGCCTCCAACCCGACCCGTTACCCATTAACCCATTTGACTTAAGTTAACGGGTTTGGGTTGTGGATCTGGACCCGACCCGTTATGAACCCAAACCCGCATCCAAACCCATTACAGGTAATTTTATAGAAAACCCCCTTGTACAAGTCAGTATTTGCATTTAATATTTTTATTTACATATTTAACCCTTTTTGTTCTGATTTAGTCTTCGGGCTATAACTGGAGCATCCGGACTCCGATTCGGACGATTCTGGATCCGTTGCGATCGTGGGAAAGAGAGCTACCTCCCCATGGCTAGTTTGTGAGTGTTTTTATTTTATAAATTATCTTTTATCATGTTTAGGGATATGAATTGATTACTTTCTGTGACAAATCATGCTTATGAATAAAATACGGTAACTATTAATTATTAACTGGTAATGATTAGACATGCATTGTAATATGAATAACCTAGAATATTGTTAAGTATTTCTTGATTTAGAATGCAGATAAGAAGGTAATTACAATACCAATAAATACTGGCAAAGACAACTCGGACACAGTCATCATACCTGCACAGCCACTGACACTCAGACCACTAGTTCACCATATGTTTGGACACTATTATGTCTTGTATCACAGTTAGATAACTATCGTCACATAGATACTGAGCTACGGTATCAGATCACACTACACTGTCACGAGATATGACTGCAGGACACCGGTATTGCATGCACTGGGATCATCATTACACGGACACTGGACATGGTATTATATGATACACTGATCACTGCTATTATATGTACTATCACAGAGATCTTACACGGATTATTGCTACACATAGATGTTTTCATTAGTACACAGATATACCAATGCACGGATTACCGCATGTCATATTCTTGGCTGTTATCATCGTTATATGGATTCTCAGCATATCACTGTTACACATGCATGTATGGTTTCTTTATTCTTGTCATATGGATTCCCGTTCATACTACATGTATTATTGTTCCATGGTACCGTAGTCATGTTATATGATTGTTTCCTGTTACTGATACGGATATTCCCGATACTGGACATGAGAGCTGTTGATATGCGATGTGTGGAATCCCACATCTATTGTTCCCGTTATATTGTTCCCGTATTATATTGTTCCCGTTTCCCGTTATATTGTTCCTGTTATCTTGTTCCCGTTTCTCATTATATTGTTCTATGCTATCAACAGAGCTCTGGTCCAGTTATCATGTTACCCGTATCATGTACAGTAGTTGTTCTTGTTACATTGTATACTTGACATATCAAATCATAAAGTTAACTGGGGTATGGGAGAGACTCGACGGTTGATTAGATCTTATCGGATGATGTACTGGATCCATATTGTTCTCCCACTGCAGGGGACGGTAGTGCTACCTACCAATTGCTCCATGAGCTCTTGTTACTTGATTCATGCTCCTCTCTTAGCGGAGGGCCCTGATCTCAGCAGCCAGGGGTTTGTTTAAGGCCGTGATCCCGGGTATGCATGGGATACACCTACCCGATAAGAACTCCTCGACCATGAGTTTCCAAGTAACATAATAAAACATTATACACAATAGTGACGTCGGGAACACTTGTTATTTGGTTACTCTCTCGTTTGGATAATGGTACCCGTAGGCCATGTCCGGATGGGTTCGACTGGACTGCGGGCTCCAGTATGAACTGCCAGTGGTATGGGACACTGGAAGAGATTGACTAAAATACCAAGTGGTACTGATTGTTATTATTGTATAAATCACATGGCATGCTCTACTCATGTATATTATTGTCCCTTCGTAATTGTTACTATTGCTGCTATGTTATTCGCTATCATGTCACCTGTATATCATGTTACCTTTTCTGATATTCGTTACATTCCATGTGGTACCATGCGATTCATGTACATGTATACTATGCATTGCATATGGTCTGTTTCCTGCATTCCTTGCAGACATCATGACTGTATATGCACGACACCGTATGATGGTTATATTGCATATGCTCACCTGCATGTTCATATTGCATATGCCCACCTGCATGTTCACTTATATCACGTCACCACTAGACAACATCATTTTATAAACTGGATACAACTATAGACATGACCCGATGATAACCAACAAGGTAGTGATGATAATAAAAGATGACATGTTTATCTATTTCTACTGCTTATTATATCCTTATCATATGGTATCACTAGTCCCACATCATGTATTATATATATGTATCGTGCTTGTATTACTATTGTATATATTACTACCTCCTCCTTAATTTTACCACTCACTAGGTCGCTTTCTGACGACCCTGCGTTTGCGTGCCCAGGTTGGAGATCCGAGTTATCGTTCGGGCAGCTAGTTCATTGAATTCACATAGTAGACTTTACCATCGAGATTCCTTCATAGGTATCTTTGTGCTTTGTTCCTGTTATCTCCTTTATTCCTGTATTTATATCTGTTATGATCACTAACCCCTTTCTGCAGGTATTCTTGTACTTATTTCCTGCTGGAACTCTTATGTATATGGAGGCCCTGTCCTGTACTGAAGCTTAACGTACTCGTGAGTGTGTTTTTACCTCGCGTATGTACGTCGCCATAACGTCTCAGTATCCTTGGGATCGGGGCGTTACATTTAAGTGCTCAATTGGCCATGTGAAATAAAGTATGTAAGGACCTTACACTCTCTAGTGTTGTCTTGTTTATGTACCTTATTAACTTGACATAGTAGTACGGTCATGTTTAAAGCTATAATGTACATTTGGTCTTGTTATATCAATTGTTGCTTTATATACCTTTAAACTTGTTATTTTTGGCGTGTGATGCGTAGTGAAATGTGATAGATGCTTTGAAAGATTCTCGAGAATCCCGTGAAGTCAATATGAAAGTACTACTTTCACAGGATTACACACTATTCGTACTACTATTTCATATGAAAGTACTAATATCGTACAACTGGTATTAGTAATATCTACTAAGTAAATGTGGGGGTTTATTCTTAGATTTTGTTAATTAAGTATATAGTAACTTAATGAACAGTTTAGATAATATTGGAATATTCTGTTTGAATAAATTAGTATCTGTAAGTCAATAATTTCCTTCTTCTATTTTTTTTTTAAATTTTTAGCTTAGCTTCTTTCTTCTAAATTCTTGTTCCTTGAAATTTTTAATGTTAAGTTCCATTATTTACCTTGCTTGTGCGATATTTCATTGAAATTTTTGTTGTTAATGCAAGAGTGTCAAAGAAAGTGCTTATCACCATGGGGGTTCTTTGTCAGAAGAAAAAAGGGGTTATTATATGAACAAGTTGAAACAATTAATCTTACCAATGCTAAAGACTTTGATTGACAAGAACTAAAAATACTGATTCAGGATTTAGGTTATGTTGGGGACATCCCTGGACAATTATGTAGTGTATTTCAAGGCATGGAATAAGACTTGGGACTCCTCTTTAGTGAGTTGTGACAGAGAACCTAAAAGTGCTATGGATTATAATATGAGGAGACTGTGGACTGATATGTATATGATTGCAATAAGAAACTAGTTGAAGAAAAATTCAACAATGAACTAGAAGTAGTGGATGCTGAGCCAAATGATATTGTTGAGCCAAACCAAATTGTTGAGCCAGACCCTATTAATGTTGAACCAAATGTAGATGCAGATGCAGATACTGAAGAAGATAATGAAGGTAGGGAAGCGAACGAGCTAGATTTGGCCTATCCCGATCTAGAACCCATAGGGCCAAGCCCAGACCCACACGCAAAAAACGGGCGGCTTGGCCCACTGGCTCGCCCGGGCTCGGCCGGCCTGGCCCGAATTTTTTTTAAAATTAAAAATTAAAAAAAACTTTTAAAGTATTTTTTGAAAAAAAAGATTTATTAAAAGAATTTTTTATTCACAATATTCTCAAATGTGTATGTGGTGTAGTTAGTCATCACAATCTTCTCACTAAGAAGAGGTTCATGGTTTGAACCCAGGCATTCACATTTTTTTGACATTTTTTTTGAGAGGGCGACGAGAGGCGGAGGAGGGTGGCGGGAGTAGGCGAGCGGCGAGAGACGGTTGAGGAGGAGGAGGGTGACAAAAGGGGGCAGATGGCAGCAGAGGAGAGGCCGGAGGCGGAAGAAAGGGCGAATGGCGACGTAGAGAAGGCCCGGGTGGGTTCGGCAGGGCCCGACGGGCCGTGGGCCTCCCTACCCAAACTCGTGGCATGCCTCGTGTATGGGGGAGGGCCCGAGTGACCCAGGCCAGCCCGTGCTTACCCTGACTAGGTCTGTGCAGGTAGGCGGGCCGACACGGGCCTGTTCGCACCCTAGATGAAGGGGATGAATGCAGTGATGATAGTGATAGTGATAGTGATAGTGATGAAGACAACATGGTTGAGGTTAAGGATAGATTGGGAGAAGAAGCAAAAGAAAATTGTCACGCCCCGCTCCCCAAAATACATGGAAACGAAGTCGCGACGAGAGTCGGCGCGTATATACGCAAGAAAATATCCTACGTATACACGCTAAGCCTAAAGTAATCTGAACAAGTTATAAATCTCTACCATAAATCAAAATCACTGCAATAATACATATAAAGTCTAACACAATGATAGCATATGAATAAGAATAAGGAATGTGACAGGATGTGATATAAGAATAAAAGAGCAGGGATACCGATAATCAAAAGGGAGAGACTCCAGCTCCTCAAGGTAAATATGATCCTCTTCAAATACCTGATTAACAATAAATAGCCCTGGATCTGGATATGCAGATCCAGGGAGTCAGAACTCCTAGTGAATGTATAAGAGAAAAGGGATGGACATGCGAATATAAATATGAGCAAATTAGGAAACACATATGCTGGAATAAAACAGAAGTAACATATAAAACATGGATAGAAAATAATAAAGCCAATCAATACAAAATCAGATGTCCAATCAGGTGTCACGTGTACAGTCAGTTCATTGGTATTATTAGATGTTTACAATCAGTCAATATATCAAGTTCAGTTTACAATGTCAATGTAAGATTTCAGTTTGTTATTTATTATGTCAGCGAACACCAATTACCACCTGTAATAGACGCATCCCATACTACGCCTACTACACATGTCAATTAGGGTCCTAAGTTATTGAAATTAATAGAAGAGACATCGTCCATGCTTTATGTGAGTTTCGTACATACTCGAAACCACGGCCCAATCACCGACGCTAAACCAGGTCCTACCGCTTGGTAGTCAATAACAATAACAATAACAATGTGTCAATAACAATGACAATATGAATAATATGGGATGTCAGTCATCCCCCGGAATCCTGCAGTGGAACCATATCTCGTCTGCGCAACCTATATACTAGGTCTACCCAAAATACAGACGCTGTCTCCTCCATCAATTTCTCCTAATTCCAATGTAAGTCGTCTATTTATGTTATTAATTAATTCAGTTCAGTTAAATCAGTCAATGTCCATATTATCTAGGTTACTGGGACGACATGGTGACGGTAACAGTACAGTACATTAACAATGATCGTATACACGGTGAACAATATCAATAACGGTGAATGGTAACAGTAACCGTGTATACGATGAATAGAGTTGTACCGAGTGTTACGGTTTAACGATATTTTTCCAGTAACTTTCAGTAACATGAACAATATGTTTATCAGGTAGGTATCATTTATACTCAGTCAAGTCACTTAAGTGGTATCAGGGTATCATGATATTTATTCAGAATCGGTAATATAATCTTTTAATGTTTATTCATTGTGTATTTAATGTGTGAACATGAACAATAATTGACGTGCATGAACAGTAATTAAACATGAACACCGTTTAAATATAATAACGTATATTGGAACAAGTTAAAAGAAACTCACACAAAATAATATAAAATATTCAATAAATAAACAAAGAACACTCACACACACGATACATACATTTAACTATAGTTTTGATTAATCATCGAGACCTTTATTCACCTCCTTATCTTGGTTTACCAAGCATATTTAAATGCTTGCATTTTGGTGTGTAACCAGTTCAGAGAGAAGGAAATCTCAAGAAATCTCAAAGGAGAAGGTGCAACTCTTGCTTGGGATGCTACTAGTATCAAATAAATAAGCTTCACATGGGAAACTATACCACTTATTGATGATAATTATCATGTCCTGTTAACATACGAGGGTAGCTTGAGATCATAAAAATAATATAATAGAGACCATCCAAGGTAAATGACACTTAATTCTTGTAGGAGTTATTAACTTTCCCACAAGGGTATGAGTCAAACAATATCTATATCTGATGGTGTAGGAGTATTGTGAAATTCCCATGAGACCGATCTAAACCTTGAGACTTGTTGAGAAATTTTCATCTCAATAATTCCTATTAATTGTTCTATAAACAAAACCAGCTGCTTTACAATATCAACAACATCGACCCTTCAAATCACCTTGATAACACAGACTAAATCATACTAATTCTGTATCATTGCACCATAGAGAACTTGGTGTCTGTATTTGAGTAGTAAGGGTATGGTCGAGGTATCACGCACATTCTTACTTGAACAAAGATCAGTTCTTTATGTGTTCCCCACTCCCACACAACGCCGCAAAGCTCATAAGAGAAAGGAGAGGGAATTGGGAATCCACTACTAGATTTTCCCTATGTTATAATTGAAAGATTATTTTGATTTTGGACAGACACTGAATGACTGAGAACAACTTTGACCAATGATGTCTTCACCTTGGCTTCTATCTGGCATTTCATCAAACATCTTTAAGGTTGCACAGAGTTGTGACGGAACTTCAGGACCAATCAATAACAAATGAAAAATCTATATAATTGCCAAATGACAAGAATGTACACTTAATAATTAAAACCTTCCAACAAGATGATTCATGATATTGACTGGAATTTAATTTGATTTCACATAACCATACGTTGCTGATATGAAACTAATAGCACTTGCACTAATCTAACAAGGTGTCATGTCTCATTATAAAGAATACTATACCACAGGATCTAGAGATTTCTCATTTAAGAACAATGGCCTAATAGCCACTACTGATTCCAGCAACAATTTCTATTATTTAGTACAAAGCTTCACTTAGGGATTTTAACGAATGGATGGCGCATCAAAGTCAAGAATCCTCACATGGATACAAAAAAAATTTTCATTTTATTTATTTATTTATTTATTGCATCTAACCAATTCAAAGAAGTGACCCAAAAATAGAATTTTAAAAATCAAGAGAATAAAGACTCACCCATGGGAAGTAGTTCACGTAGCAAGGGGAGGAGAGTGTTCTGCAAGGTGACGGGCTCCGAGAGGTTGCACGGTGGTGTCGCGGCTCGCCGGAGATAGGGTTCTCAGCCAAGCTGGGCTTCGTAGGAGTTGGCAGCATGGATTCGGTTGTACATAGAGGTGAAAGGGTGGCTTGCATGGGAGATGCTCATGGCCTGTAGGCCCGAGGTCGAGGGTGGTGGCGTTGGGAGTTCGGAAAAGCATGGGGAAAAGGAAAGGATAGCCATGGAGGGGCCTGGAGAACCGGGTGCTTGGGCGGCTGGTTCTGCTGCGCGCTGAAAGCCGGGGTTAGTTTTGTTAGGATTTGGGATTTAATTAGTTAGGATTATGATTTGGTTGGTTAAGATAGGATTTAGTTGTTTAAGATCAGATTGGGTTGGAATATTGGGTAATGGGTTTGGAGATTTGAAATTGAGTTTAGAGATAATGGGTTGAGTGTGGGTATGGTTTATGGGCTAGTGGGTAGGATAAATGAAAATGAAAAGGGAAAAAGAAGGAATAAGAAAAGAGAAGAATGGACTTGGTTATGTATGAGCTTCAAAAATGAGGGAATAAAGGAAATGAGTTTGGGTCTGGGCTTACATAGAGTGAGTAGTTGGGCTTAGGAAATTGAAAGAAAAGGGAAGAAAATAAATAGGTGGACTTGGGCCATGAACTTTGGGCTTCGGTTTAGGAAATTGCACGGAAATAGTACCAAACCACATCTTAATAACAACTCAAATAATTTATTAGTAATAATAGATATTAATAACACTCATAATATAACTCATAAGATAATAAATAATAATCAATATAAAACATACATGTATACTTTAAGATACTATTACTTATTATTTACATGGTATAAAAATAAGGGATATTACAAAAATGAAGACCTAAATGAGCAAATGCATAAACAAAAGAATAGAAAGTTCACTGAGAATAATAATGAAAAGGAAAAGGAAATGAGAAAAGTTGTGAGCAGGAAATGGATCAAGACTATGAACTTGAAAAAAGCACCGAATAAGACACAATTGAACCAGATGATGAAGAGGTAGATGGACTACATGTATGGGGTGGTCCTTAGTGTATTCCTAAGAATGACTGGGTTTCTGACTCTGATGATTCAGATGAGCTGAGGAATTTACAAGGGTTAGATGATCATAGGAGCAAAAGGCCTCCCAAAATAGTTAGACAAGAAGGGGACTAATAAAGATAAACTTAGAGCTGAGACAGGAGTTTGGTAGCCCAAATGAATTCAGAGAGCACATCAGGACAAAGACTATTCTTAAAGGGTATGATCTGGCTTGGAAGAGGAATGAGGGTAGCAGAATTAGAGTTGCTTGCTTGAAGAAATGTGGAAAGAAGTGCTTTGGGTCTTGGGATAGAGGAGGACTAAATGGGTGATAAAGTCTCCTGACAATGTTCAAATTTATCAAATTATAAGAGAGAATAGACATGCAACAACTGAGTGACTTGCTAAGTACTATGTGAAAGAGTTTAGAGATCAACCAAACTAGTCAAAGAAAGCTATGAGGAGCACTTTCAGAAGAAATCTAGGGTTAAAGTTTATTGACTTAAATTATGGAGAACAAGAAGATTTGCAAAGAAGTATATACACGGCTGCAACATCAAACAATACAAGGACCTATGGAACTACTCTCATGTCATACTTGAAAGAAACCCTAATGCATATTGCAAGGTAAAAGTAAATACGAAAATGTTCGTCGAAAAATTGAGCGTGTAAAAATCTTTAATTACTTGTAAACAAGATTACAATGGATCAAAAATCCGATTATAAATGAGGGAAGAGATAAATCTCCCTTTTGTTTAGCGCCGGGTTCTTCATGTAGCGGTGAAAAGTGATTCTTATTATCCGTTGACGAACCGAATTTGAAGTTTGATCTTCTTACCTCGTTGATAACTCACTGGTAAGGTATAAACTTTAAGCAATGGCTAAAATCTCAAAGAGATTAAAAATAAAAGCTTGAACACAGAAAGTTGTAAAGAGTATTCTCTTTTCTCTTCTAACACTCTATATGTATCCTCTCTTTCTCGAAAATTCCTTCTTTCAAAATTCTCCTCTTCAAAAATCCTCCTAGCAAATCTCCTTTTCTATAGCTTTTCATAGCTATTTCTAGAGATTTCTAGGGTGTAACTCACCCTTGAATCCCTCCATAATAGAAATTTATTCTCCATTAAGTAGGGAGAAAGTGAGTGTAATTGACCCAGTTAATCACTGTCTGTTACAGCAAAAACGTGAATCTCGTGTTGGACTGTTTGATGGGAAAATTGAAAGCGCGTAAATTCTTTATTTAACTGTAAAGAAAGTTACAACGGATCAATAATCTAATTATAAGAAAGGGAAGTATCAAGCCCAAATCTTCCCTTTGTTTAGTGCTAGGTTCTTGATGTGGCAGTACAAAGTGAATCTTATTTTCTGTTGACCGGGTGAATGTCACAATCTTCTGGGAATCTTCTCTTCAGATTATGGACGGAGTAGCACAGCTCCTGTCCAATAAAACCTCAAAGAGACTTGAGGCAAGAACAAACTTGTACTCAGCAAGCTGTTAGAAGAGTTTAACTCTTTTGTATTTCTCAGCTGGAGATTCTGGTTTTTTCAAGACTTCAACCAAAATTTCCCCCGACCCTCTTTCAACAGCAAACTGAACGGTATGTATTGATCATCCTTAGTTTCCCTTTCGGGATGGGAACTACTCCAGCCAGAGTTGGAGGCTGGTTTTCGAACTGAAGAAATGACGTCATGTTAGCCGTCACTTTCTTCTGCTCTAGACGGAGCTTGAGTACTTCCGCATCAATCAGAGCTTGAAGAATATCTTTGAAGATATAACAGCTCTTGATGGGGTGCCCCAGCATCCTATGATACAAGCAGTAGTTGGGATTGTCGGTCTTACCGACCTCCTCAGGACGTCTGGCTTCAGGAAGCTTCAATCTGTTACTCTTGTTGAGCAATTTGCACAACGAATCGACGTGCTCGTCCTTGAAGGAGTACTACATGTTGGCGCGCGGCTGACTTTAAAAACCACCCCCTCGAGTCGGTTGAGGTTTAACGGGAGATTTTGTCTCTGTCGCCAATGTGTCTTTCCTTTTTATTGGAAAGATACTTCTGGCGCACGCCTTATTGACTTTTCGGGTCTGGGCTTGTTTTCTTCTGCCCTAATCCTGGCGACAATCTCTTCAACTTGTTCACCTTGCTGGACTAGCTGCTTTCAAGTACGGCTTTTAGCAACTCTTATCTGGGTTAGGACTGAGGTTTATAAATTATGACGGCATGTTTCTACCAGGGTGGCATGGGTCATACCGCTAGGACATCGGAGCGCCATATTCTGAAATCTTTCTACAAATGCTTTGACTGACTTTCCTTTTTGTTGCTTGTTGCCAGGAGAGTTGGCATGGTAACCTTCGAGTTGTCTTCGAAGAAGCGTGTAAGGAAAAGCTTCTCCAAATTACTCCAGTTCTTGATGGAGTCTTCGGGGAGTGCCATGAACCATTCAAAGGCGAGTCCCTTCAGAGTACCGATGAAACAACGTGCCAAGATGGCATCATTTGCTACTATGTTCCCTGTCTGAGACTTGAAGTAGTAGATATGTTGGTTCGGGGACCCCTTACCTTCAAAGGCCTGTAGGGTCGGGGCTTTGAACTTGGGAGGATATGGGACAAGATCCTGTTCTGCTAGGTATGGTCGGACCACTCCTGCTTCTTGGAGGCCTTTCTAAATGGTAAGGGCTTCCAGACGCTGCTCTAATTTATTCATTCTTTTAGAATGAGTACCCTCATTCTCTGGATTGCCTCCGTCTTCAGATGAAGACTTAGAGGACTCGGAGCTAGAATGTTCCTCCTCTTCTATATGCACAGAAGATGAACTCTCCCTTCTTTTCGCTTGGCTTTAGATTTTTTAGAAGAAGTTTTGGCCTTCGACTTGTTCTTGTCCTCAAGCAACTGTGTAAGCATCTGTTTGAGGGTATCGATAGATTCTTGTTGGACGCGAGTCATATCGAATTGTTCCCTCTAAATATGGGCTTGTTGTTCTAAATGCCTGATCGTCTCCTCTAGAGTATTTGTCATATACACGAAGGCTTCCTTCTCTACAGAAAAGTTTGAGGCCTGTGACTCTGCGATGGCAGAGTGTGATTCGCTTACTTCAATGCCCCAGGCTAGGGCACTGTAGTCAACCGGGGCTACCGCACCAGTCCGAGTGCGAGTATGCCGGTAAACTCCTTCTGGTTCCGTATCAGACTTGTCAGAGCTGACTGCCGGTTATTTTTTCCTACTTCTGCTTGGCGTAATGCTTGGACCTGCCATGTTCACAGTGACTTTGGGGTACTCTGCGTCAGAGAAGGTTCCCCTTTTGTGGGAACGACGCCTTTTGGCTGATCGGTGGTTGAGGTTAATCATTTGAATACCGACTGCTTGCTCTCATGTGAGCTGCAGCGACATTCAGAGAGCATTGATGTAATGAGCTGCTCACAGCAACAGGATAGAGCGATCTGATTATCACTTCTTTTCTTTATCAAGTAATCTCTTAAATCTGTCGGAGGAGGATCAAAGAGATTAGCCTTAAGTTTTCGAGGGCTTTTTAACTTTTGAGAGCCATCCTTACGTCGCAACTCTGAAATGCAGGATTCAGAAACCCGAATCTCACATTCTATAGAACAGACGCAACTCTCGAGTTTTGGCTTTGACATGCGGGTCTCGTGCCTCGCTGAGAAGAGACGTGGACCTCGCGTTGTTGATTGTCGCATCCGGCTAGCGACACTTGAGAACCTTCTGAGTCTTGCGTTTGGTTGTAGAGACGCGGGCCTCGTGTCTCTGAGAAGAGGCACGAACCTCGCGCTGCTGAACGTCGCGTTTGAGAGGTGAAGTCTCAGATACGCAAGCCTTTTGGGCTTCGCGTTTTGGTCTCCATATGCGGACTTCGCGCATCTGACGTAACTCAGAAGAGACGCGGGCTTAAGCCTCGCGTTTTGTATATGCTGGACAGATAGTTGTTCCAGCTTCATGCACTGTAATTGACGCATGCTTCGCCTCTGTCGACTTTCAGCATTCCGGTCATGCCGTACGGGTTGTTGGGAACCCCCAGTAACCTAGAGCTGAGGAAGAGGACAGACGTGAGCAGGCTGACTGTCAACAACATTGACCTCACGGGTCTCGTGGGAAAGTTGACACGTGCCTTACGTGTGATACATCCGGACATGATGTCCTATGCACAGACCGCATTCAGGCAAGCCTCAGAAGGGACCTGAGAGCGGATCTCTGAGGAGACTTTGCGGTACTGCCGCACCTTAGGGCTCTTGGAGCCGGAAGAGAGGAACTCTTCATACTTTGCTTCGCCAAATTCTATGACAAGTGATTCGACTATTTTTCCCATGCAGGTGACGTCACCTTGCGCCACGACTTGTTATCAGTAGAGAAAGTTGTCCACATCGGAGTCGCCATCTCTTCTTTGATAGGAAAAATTGAAAGCGTGTAAATTTTTTATTTGACTGTAAAGAAAGTTACAACAGATTAATAATCCAATTACAAGAGAGGGAAGATATCAAGCCCAAATCTTTCCTTTGTTTAGTGTTGGGTTCTTGATGTGGCGGTGGAAAGTGAATCTTATTTTCCTTGACTGGGTGAACGTCACAATCTTCTGGGAATCTTCTCTTCAGACTATGGATGGAGTAGCACAACTCCTGTCCAATAAAATCTCAAAGAGACTTAAGGCAAGAACAAACTTGTACTCAGCAAGTTGTTAGAAGAGTTTAACTATTTTGTATTTCTCAGCTAGAGATTCCCATTCTTCTTGGTAACGGGAACGATATTGGCTACCCAATTGGGGTGTTGGTCCTCCCTGATGAAACCGGAGTCTATAAGCTTTTTAACTTCTGACTGGATTGCTTCCATTATTTCTAGACGGAACCATCGCTGTTGTTGCTTAACTGGTTTCACGTCCGGATTGATGTTGAGGCGATGCATAGCCACTTGAGAGTCAAGCCCGGGCATATCTTCGTAATTCCAAACGAAAACATCTATATATTCCCGCACGAGAAATATTAAATCTTTCTTCTCAGAGAATGATAAACTTTCGCTTATAAAGATGGGTTTAGATTAGCCTCATCTCCCAGATTGATTTGGGTGACCTTATCCTCTGTGGGTGGTTCACGTTGTTCAAAGCGAATATCCCAGAGAGTGTTCAGGTGTTTGATCCAAGGATCTATATCCGACTAGATCATTTCTCCATCTCCATCTTCCAGGTGGCTTGTTAAAACCTGACCTGGATATCTGATCTTCCGGCGAGGTGACTCATGTACGATCGAGCCTTACATACCAAGTCATTTCGTTCGACAGTTTGGCTATGATCAACTATATGTCGGCAACCCTAACACTGGACTCCGCTTTAGTGGCAACCTATTTGAAGGTGCCCGAGCTTGGTACTACAGTATGGCTGGAGGGACAATAGCTATTTTCAGCCTGCCTCACAGGACGCCTAATTGTTATACCAGCCTCAGTTTCTGTACGGGGTATTTTCTCACTAGCAGGGTGTCCGGCTTCTGAATAAATACCTCTTGCATCAAGAGCATCAAGAGGCGCAACTTTCAAGCTCTGCATCTTGGTCATTGTCGTGATGTTGAGACGCGGGTTTCAACCCCCGCGTCTTGGTGTTGCGCTAGTGGCTATGATTAGTTTTGCGTCTGGAGTTTGGACTCTGCTTTCTGATGACTTGTCCTCAGTGATTTTTTGACAGTTTACATGGACATGCTTTCCTGTTGGAGTTGGAACGCGGAGCTCACAGGCTCGCATTAGTGTTGAAATGCAGAGTTTTACAGGCTTGCATTTTGAAGTTGAAATACGACCTTGATTGAGGTCTGCTTTTAAAGAAGTAACTCGACCTTCACGTTTAATGAAAGAACGCAGCCTTCACGTTTGTGTTGGCCCAGAGGCCTTCCACTCTAGTTTTGATGATGATTAACTCATGTAGTTATGTTTACTAATAATCTTGTGATGTTTAGTTTCAGATATTTAACCAAGATATTAGTAGGTGATTAGCTTCAACAAAGGTATTTTGGAGCTTCTCGCATGGTGATTCAAGAGCCTGAGCGACAAAGTTCATACCTAGCACTCGTTGAAGTCAAGCTCGGTAGATCACGGTTTGGATCGAGTCGACTTGAAGACAGAGTTCGTCAAGAAGACTTCGGTACTTAGTTTAGTTTTTATTTTAGATCCATTTGTAAAGACTAGATAGTGTGATATGCTCAAGTTCACAACACACACACTTGTTTCTAGTTTTCATGTTTATTGGTTTTCGGTTTTTGGTTTAACCGATCTTGGTTTTCATGAATAGATAGTATCAAAACAAGTTTACATGATTTTATGTATATTAGATTTGTTCTATATACATCTATGCTTCAACTATTTAAACAAACTTAGTTTGATAGTCTATTTCATGAGTTTGCTGTTTTGGTATTTTAACAAAACATAATTTCGGATTTAATATCAAAAACAATGATATATATATATATCTTTCATGTATATTGGATTATATCCATATACAACATGCTTCAATGTTGTTTCATATCATGTTTTGTATTTTGATGAGTTTTGGAAAAATCAGATTTCCATTTGAAAAATTCAAGTTTTAGAAAATACGGATTTTGGTTTTCGGCAAAATTTTCATAACACAAAAATGGTTCAAAAAGTTTAAAATATGTGTTGAAATTTTTTACACAGGTTTGATTTTCAAAGTATTATACTGAACTTATTTTTGTGAATTTTTAGAGATTTTATGGGATTTTTTAGGATATTAAAAACCCAAGTTTTAAGTCCCTTATTACTGCCTGCCAAGCTCTGGCGGTCGACCGGACCGGTCGACCGACGTGCACAAAGATGTGAACGCTGACCAGCCACTTGGGCCGGTCGACCGGGCGGTCGACCGACTGCAAGTGCCCCACTCTCGGGTGGGGGCGGTCGACCGGACGGTCGACCGTAAGCAAGGCACGGTCGACCGAGCGGTCGACCGGCCAGAGAGCAATCTGCTCTCTGGATTGGCACGGTCGACCGAGCGGTCGACCGGCAGGCTCAACGGTCAAAAATTTGACCGTTGGCCGGTCAACCGGAAGGCCAATTCTGGCCTAGTTAGCAGCCAACGGGCAAATCTGTTTTGGGGATATAAATACCGCATTTGAGAGAGGTTTTCTCTAAGACTTTGATGAGCAAAAATTCTCCTATCTATAAATATTTTATACAAGTTTTTAAAAGTGTTTTTAGACCCAAAAAGGATTCATCTTTATTTGTTTTTGAGGGTTGGAAAAATTAAAGAAAAATAGAGATTTGGGATATTTGTATTGTTCTTCATTTCTATCAAATTCAAAGTATTTTCTCAAGTATTTTTCTTTGTTATTTGATTTCCAAACACCTTGATTTCTCACACTTGAGCTTACATACTATCCTATCTATTAGGATCTTTGTTTTTGTGAGAAAGAGATAGTTTGTGTTGTGGAAACCACCAAGTGTTGTACCCTCCCTATTTGTGATATCCCTCTTGTGTAGAGGTTGATTTTGGAGTGGTGGTTAGCTTTCTCTAGTGAGAGGTGAAGTTGTAGTTGGCTCCCCCTAGTGAGAGGTGGAGTTTGTGTTGGAATCCCTCAAGTGTGAGGTGATTGTGTTGTATTGGCTAAGTGCCTACCCCTCTTGTGTGAGGTGGTGTTTGTGTGGCTTTGTGCCAACCTCTGTGAGAGGTTGTATTCGGTTGAGAGAGGAGTTGTGTACTCCCAGTGATTGTATTGCCCCAAATCCTCAGTGGAGGTTCCCTGTGTGGGAAGTCCTGTGTGGACGAGATAGTGGAAATCCTTCTGTGTGAAGGCGGGGACGTAGAGCAGTGGCTCGAACCTCGAAACAAATTACTTGTGTTTGCGTTTGTTCCATTATCTCTCTAACTCTCTCTTTTATATTGTGCCTTGCATCATTTCATATTGCTCATTCATATTATATGCTTGGCTTGTTTGTGTGTGCCTCACTTGTGCTTAACCACGAGAGCTTCATATAGCGCCTCAACTCTTATTCAGAGGAATCAAGAGGAGTTAGTCCAGAGCCCTTCACGGGAATTCGGCTACACTCGTTGGTTGCATTAAGTGTAGTTGCAATTAAGTTTTAATTTCTGCATTTAGTTCATTAGATTAGCGGTACACCTATTCATCCCCCCTCTAGGTGTACTTTCAATTGGTATCAAAGCCTACGTTCCTGATATTTGGTTTAACCACCTAAGAGTGTGATCTTGGTTAGCTAATCTATCATTTGCATTTTGCACATATATTGTTTACACACACTCATGGATTGCTTGTCACCTCCCATGTTTGATGTCTCCAACATTGACATGTGAAAATTTAGGATGTCCATGTACCTAAAAACCCTAGGCTTGCATGTTTTCCTTACCGCTACCAAGATATCCTATCTTGATAATAGCAAGCATATAGAGGCCAATGCACAAGCCCTTGAGGCACTTAGAAGTACGCTTAATAAAGAATATTTGTGCTTAGTTTCTAACCGTGATTCTGCCTTTGCAGTGTGGAACAGGTTGACCTCCTCCGAGCTACAAACGCCCAACATTGTAGAGGATGAATCTAGTGGAGAATCCGGCAACAATGCTACATGATCCAAGGGAATGACTCCCTTGAGGTATATTCGGAATCTCAATTAGATAGTGATGATGCTAGTTCTTCAAGTAATGACTATGTTGATCCCAATGCCTTAAATGAAGAACTTTCAATTGTTTGTGAAAAATTATTGGAAAAATATAATATTTTGAAAAAGAAGAGTTTTGAACTAAAAGATGAAAATAAGAATTTGTGTTCAAAACTTGATTTGGTTTTGCAAGAGAAGGAAGAGATTTCAAGTGAACGTGACTCACTTAAATCTCAACTAGACCTTGCCCTAAAGGAAAATGAGATTTTGAAAAATAAAAATGATTGTAATGATATTTTGAAGAAAAATGAAAACTTGTCTTCAAAAGTTGATTTTGTTTTAAAAGAGAATAATTCTTTGAAAAACAAAATAAATTTGATTTCACAAGAATTAAAAGTTTGTTTAAAGAAAAATGAATCTTTAAAAATTGATATTGATTCTCATGTTTGCCATGCTAGTGTAGCTTCATCATCTAACTCACCTATTGCATGCTCCACTTCTTCTAATATTGAAAATGATATAAATTTATTAAGAAGAATATGGATTGTTTGGGCTCCACTTTGAGTCAATGTGCCAAGAACCATACACGTTTGGAATCTATGTTTCAAAAGAAACAAGTTCCATCTATGCATGCACACAAACCACGACATACACATGCTCCCCACGGTCACATCCATCACACTTTGTATGCTCATGTGTACACTTGTACACATTGTGGACGTAAGGGCCACCTTGCTAAATTTTGCTATGATAGAGTTCATGATGTAAATTTAGCAACTAAATTTGTTTGGGTTAGGAAAGGAACTAACCCCTTGGATCCAAAAGAGTATGGGTACCAAAGACCACCCCTATTGTATTTGATGTAGGTGTGGGCTCTCGCATGACGTGAGAGTTATGGTGTCTTGAGGTGGATGCGTTCCGAGCTTTATGAGGACAATTTGGATGCATCACTTTCAAGGGAAGTTTGGTGGGAGGACCACCGTGTTTTGGAGACTTAGAGAGTTGCCCTCTCGGTTTTGGTAACGATCTCTTACTCCTCATTTATTGTTTACATGCTTTTCATATTATAGATTTTAGCATGTTTTGATGTTTTATGATTAGTATGTTATATACCATGACATTTAGATTAGTGATATACATGATTAGTATTTGAGACACCCATGTTTATATGGATTTATATTTAGTGTTCTCACTTTAATTTAACTAGTATGTATGTCCTAGTTCTAATTCATGTGCATGTACATAATGATCATATGGATGTTTATGAGTTTTATTTAAACATTTGCATTTCATGTTTTGAATTCTATGCTTCATGTTTTGATTACTAGTTTAAATGTTAGTTTTCATTAAAACTTGGATATATACTTGTACAACTAGTGAGCCACAAATAGATCATTATATGTTTATGCTTGAAAGCTCATTTGTACTCATTAGATGTACCAGTATAGTCTAGTTTTGATGATTCAAACATTTTGACTTGTATTCCCATTTTGACATGTTTTTTTTTTTTTGTGTTTTAACTTCATGTATATGTCTATTTGTCCAAACTATTGGTTATATATATACATCCTTTGATCCACTTGCCTTCATGCATATACTTTTTGGACTCGTTATGTTTTGGATATGTATGCATACTTTAGTTTGTACAAGACATACATATGCCTTGAAGATTAAACCGTTTTGATGATTTTCATGTTTAATAAGGAATTTCATAATTGAGCTAAATTGACTTGTTTCATGATTATATGTTTCACATTATACTTGTACACTCACCTTATTTATTATTTTCTCATGATTTTGTTTTTATGAGTCATATATGAGCTTTATATCTTTTGAGTGTTTAGTGATCATGTGATTTATATATTTTCATAGAATTTATCTTTGTTTTATTCCTTGCTTGAAGGATTTCGTATTAGTTTTCAAAAATTTTCTTATAACTAGTTCGTATTCCTCATTTTAGAAGAGTTTTCAAACATATTCTATTTTTCAAACCTATTTTTGAAAACCCTTTCCATATACAGGCAGTTGGCTGGGCGACCATGCCTTATATGCATCTTATTGAAAATCTTTTTAAACATGTGCATGATATGGGTGGAAAGGTAATATGAGATATACACTTGATCTTATTATGTTTTCAATTGGTATCATTGGATCTTTTTAATTGGTATCACTATTGACATTCTTTTTGTATACTCATATATGTTTTTATATATGTATGCTTTCAATTTCAAATAGTATCAATTTCAATTGGTATTTAATTTTACATACATATATATGCTTTATTTGTGCTTACTATATCTCTATATTTTTTAGCACAAATTTTGGCTATGCTAAGCTTGATTTCTTTCATGACTATTTTATTTCAATTGACTATGTTTCAATTGGTATCATATACAAGCTTATGCATCATTTTATTTGGTATTTCATAAAGGGGGAGAAAATTCATGTTTATACTTTCAATTGGTATTTCACCTTTCAATTGACTTTGATATTCTACTCCCACACTTTATGTTAAAAATGATTAAAAAAAGGATATTGATCATTTTTAGTATCATATGATTTTAATAAAAAATTACTTTCAATTGGTACTAATCTATTCAAATTGATATCAAGATTACCTATAAGTTTTACTTTCAATTGGTATGTTTGATTGATATCAAAATGTTTGGTTGAATTGCTAAAAATGATTTATTTACTTACAATTGATATTTAATTGGTATTTATTTACAATTGGTATAAATTAGTATTTAAATCTATATTTGTTTTATATACCACATTGTGTACTTTCAATTATGTACTTTCAATTGGCATATTTCATTGATATCATGATGCACTCAATTTATATATTTTTTCTTTCAATTGGTATCAAGAAAGTTTCGTTTTGATTTCACCCCTCATTGATTTTTTGTTTAAGACAAAAAGGGGGGAATATTGTTTTCTTTGACCCCTTTGTTGATGATTGACAAAAAGGGGGAGAAAGATTTTGAGTTTTATATGCATATTTGTGTTTTTGCATATATTGAGTTTTATATATATGAGAAAAATGATTTGAGAGTTTTTAACAAAAAGGAAAAGAAGGTTTTTGAGAAACATATGTTTGTTGCATGCATTTGTTTATGCATATTTATGTTTAGTATCCATGTGCTTCATTGAATATCTTATGTTTATTGCTATGCATGAGTTAAGGGGGAGCTTCCTTGAAGCTTAACTTTAATCCATGCATATATAACTCCATGAGTTTTGTCATCATCAAAAAGGGGGAGATTGTTGGCCCAGAGGCCTTCCACTCTA
Organism: Agave tequilana; assembly: GCA_038442645.1. Lineage (NCBI taxonomy): Eukaryota > Viridiplantae > Streptophyta > Magnoliopsida > Asparagales > Asparagaceae > Agave > Agave tequilana. The sequence continues at coordinate 210,189 of JAVJIF010031460.1, forward strand.
GTTTTGATGATGATTAACTCATGTAGTTATATTTACTAATAATCTTGTGATGTTTAGTTTCAGATACTTAACCAAGATATTAGTAGGTGATTAGCTTCAAAAAAGGTGTTTTGGAGCTTCTCACATGGTGATTCAAGAGCCCGAGCGATAAAGTTCATACCTAGCACTCGTTGGAGTCAAGCTCGGTGGATCACGATTTTGATCGAGTCGACTTGAAGACAGAGTTCGTCAAGAAGACTTCGGTACTTAGTTTAGTTTTTATTTTAGATCTATTTGTAAAGACTAGATAGTGTGATATGCTCAAGTTCACAACACACATACTTGTTTCTAGTTTTCATGTTTATTAGTTTTCGGTTTTTAGTTTAACCGATCTTGGTTTTCATGAATAGATAGTATCAAAACAAGTTTCATGGTTTTATGTATATTAGATTTGTTCTATATACATCTATGCTTCAACTATTTAAACAAACTTAGTTTGATAGTCTATTTAATGAGTTTGGTATTTTGGTATTTTAACAAAACATAATTTCAGATTTAATATCAAAAACAATGATATATATATATATATATATCTTTCATGTATATTGGATTATATCCATATACAACATGCTTCAATGTTGTTTCATATCATGTTTTTATATTTTGATGAGTTTTGAAAAAATCGGATTTCCATTTGAAAAATTCAAGTTTTAGAAAATACGGATTTTGGTTTTCGGCAAAATTTCCATAACACAAAAATGGTTCAAAAGTTTGAAATATGTGTTGAAAATTTTCACACATGTTTGATTTTCAAAGTATTATACTGAACTTATTTTTCTGAATTTTTAGAGATTTTATGGGATTTTTTAGGATATTAAAAACCCAAGTTTTAAGTCCCTTATTGCTGCCTGCCAAGCTCTGGTGGTCGACCGGACCGGTCGACCGGAGTCGGTCGACCGGACAGGTCGACCGACGTGCACAAAGATGTGCACGCTGACCAGTCACTTGGGCCGGTCGACCGGATCGTCGACCGACTGCAAGTGCCCCACTCTCGGGTGGGGGCGGTCGACCGAGAGGTCGACCGGCCAAGGAGCAATCTGCTCTCTGGATTGGCTCGGTCGAACGGGCGGTCGACCGGCAGGCTCAACGGTCAAAAATTGACCGTTAGCCGGTCGACCGGAAGGCCAATTCTGGCCTAGTCAGCAGCCAACGGGTAAATCTATTTGGGGATATAAATACCCTATTTGAGAGAGGTTTTCTCTAAGACTTTGAAGAGCAAAAATTCTCCTATCTACAAGTGTTTTATACAAGTTTTCAAAAGTATTTTTAGACCCAAAAAGGATTCATCTTTATTTGTTTTCAAGGGTTGGAAAAATCAAAGAAAAATAGAGATTTGGGATATTTGTATTGTTCTTCATTTCTATCAAATTCAAAGTATTTTCCCAAGTATTTTTCTTTGTTATTTGATTTCCAAACACCTTGATTTCTCACACTTGAGCTTACATACTATCCTATCTATTAGGATCTTTATTTTTGTGAGAAAGAGATAGTTTGTGGTTGTCGAAACCACCAAGTGTTGTACCCTCCCTATTTGTGATATCCCTTTTGTGTAGAGGTTAATTTTGGAGTGGTGGTTAGCTTCCTCTAGTGAGAGGTGAAGTTGTGGTTGGCTCCCTCTAGTGAGAAGTGGAGATTGTTGTGTTTAGCTCCCTCTAGTGAGAGGTGGAGTTTGTGTTGGAATCCCTCAAGTGTGAGGTGAATGTGTTGTATTGGCTAAGTGCCTACCCCTCTTGTGTGAGGTGGTGTTTGTGTGGCTTTGTGCCTAGCCTCTGTGAGAGGTTGTATTCGGTTGAGAGAGGAGTTGTGTACTCCCGGTGATTGTATTGCCCCAAATCCTCAGTGGAGGATCCCTGTGTGGGAAGTCCTGTGTGGACGAGATAGTGAAAATCCTTCTGTGTGAAGGCGGGGACGTAAAGCAGTGACTCGAACCTCGAAACAAATTACTTGTGTTTGCGTTTGATCCATTATCTCTCTAACTCTCTCTTTTATATTGTGCCTTGCATCATTTCATATTACTCATTCATATTATATGCTTGGCTTGTTTGTGTGTGCTTCACTTGTGCTTAACCACGAGAGCTTCATATAGCGCCTCAACTCTTATTCAGAGGAATCAAGAGGAGTTAGTCCAGAGCCCTTCACCGGCAATTCGGCTACACTCGTTGGTTGCATTAAGTGTAGTTGCAATTAAGTTTTAATTTTCGCATTTAGTTCATTAGATTAGCGGTACACCTATTCACCCCCCCTCTAGGTGTACTTTCAGTTTGTTGATGAAACACGAGGTCTATGTTTGGGGTTGAAACACGACCTTCGTGTTTTGGCATGAGATCCGCGTTTTAAGGCTTTGTCTTCAGTAATTATTAGACAGCCTACAGAACCCCTCCAAAGTTTGCGAAATTCCGTGGTTGACTGGGAAAAATTTTGGAACACTTTTAACTTCATGTTGACTTAGACTTTCATGATTGGACTGGCAATCTCTTGAAGTGTCATGAGCTTGATCCTGTCTGGATTATGATCTTCGTGAGTGTACTGTTGAATTACTTGAAGCACCAGAGAGGATCATTGTAAGTATATTGTTAAACTTGTTGAAATGTATCCAGAAGCACAGACTAGAATTTTTTTGAGCTTTGATTTGCTTGTCGGTGTTCTGTTAATCCGTTTGAGTTGTCAACTTCTTTGCTAGTGTACTATAAAACTGTTGCAAAAGTTAAGACCTCAATCAGCAAATCTGTTGCTTGAAGTTTGATTTGCTTGTCGGTGTACTGTTGAACCATCTTTGAGTTTTTTTACTTCTTTTACCACTGTACTGTCAAACTTTGTATCATATCTGTCTTATTGTTGTTGGAAAATCAGACAGATCAAAATGATCAGTTTTGATTGTCAGAGATAATGATTAACTTAACAATTGAAGGTTGGATGCTTTCATCAAGGAAGTTGAAAAGGAGATGTACAATTTTAACCGTTGTTCTCATTTTCATTGTGAAAATCGAGGGGATTATTGTCAGAGGTGTAAGCTTTAACATGACAGAGATCAATTTTACATGCCAAAGGTAACAGTTAACTTAGCAACTGAAGTTGTGATTTTAAATTAAATTCGATACTTCCATTGAGGAAGTCGAGTAGACAAGAGAGGTATGATTTTAATCACATTCCTCGTTTTCATCGAGAAAGTAGAGAAAATTACTGTCAGAAGTGTGATTAGTGAATTGTTTTGCGATTTGAGAAAATTTTAACTAACTTGTCTTTCTACTGGGAGAAGTTGTCAAGTACAAAAAATCTTATTGTCAGAGGTGTGATTTTTAACATAACAGGGACTTGTTTTGTGATTTGAGCAGTCACTTGGAGTGGAGGTCCTCAAACCGCAAAGGCGGTTAACTCGAGTTTGTTGAGCCTCGAGAGGAGTTTGATGATGAGATTGATCTCTGCCGATCTTTTAGCCTTGAGCCATAACACTGGTCTTGCGGGTCTCTAAGAGATTTCATCACAAGCCCTGTTGGCTCCAAGGGAGCTTGTATGAACCTCAAGAGAGGTTGAACCATTTGCTTTATCGAAAAGCGTACAGTTAACTTTCAAAAAAGCTTTTCCTTGAGAAGTCTCTGATGAGGCTAGAGAATCGGTCTCGCTTAAGACTTTGTGGTACTTCCGCATGGATTTGGTCTAATGGAGCCTGTGAAGAGAAGTTGTTCGAACTTCTCTTGGTCGAATTCAACGACAAGTGATTCAATGATTGACCGGATGAACTTCAAATCAGTTTGCGCTATGACCTTCTTATTGGTAGAGAAAACAACTCCCAAGTGGAGTCGCCATCTTCTGTTCGTCGAAAAATTGAGCATGTAAAAAATCTTTAATTACTTGCAAAGAAGATTATAACAGATCAAAAACCGATTACAAAAGAGGGAAGAGTTGAATCTCCTCTTTGTTTAGTGTCGGGTTCTTTGTGTAACGGTGGAGAGTGATTCTTGTTCTCCGTTGACGAACCGAATTTGAAGCTTGATCTTCTTGCTCTCATTGATAGCCACTGGTAAGGTATAAATCTTAAGTAATGGCTAAAATCTCAAAGAGATTGAAAGTAAAAACTTGAACTCAGCAAGTTGTAAAGAGTCTTCTGTTTTCCCTTCCAACACACTATGTGTATCCTCTTTCGTCTCGAAAAATCCTTCTTCAAAATTCTTCTCTTTGAAAATCCTCCTAGCAAATCCCCTTTTCTATAGCTTTTCATATCTATTTATAGAGATTTCTGGGGTGTAACTGACCCCTTACATCTCTCCATAATGAAAATTTATTCTCCATTAAGTGAAGAGAAAGTGAGTACAATTGACCCACTTAATTGCTGTCTATTTTAGTAGAAATATGAATCTCGCATTGGACATAGCTCTCGCGTTGGGGCTGGAACGGGAGCTCGCAGGCTCGCGTTGGTGTTGAAACGCAGAGCTTCACAGGCTTGCATTTTGAAGTTGAAATGCGACCTTGATTGAGGTCTGCATTTAAAGAAGTAATGTGACCTTCGCGTTTAATGAAAGATTTCAGCCTTCATGTTTGTTGATGAAACACGAGGTCTGCATTTGGGATTAAAACGTGACCCTCGTGTTTTGACATGAGGCCCGCGTTTTGAGGCTTTGTTTTCAGTAATTTTTAGATAGCTACAAAAAGTCTCCCAACAAGCCAGTATTTGATGGTTTCTTCACCTCCTACTTACCTCAGATTAACGGGTTTAAACAGGATTGTAGACCATTTATTAGTCTTGGTAGAACATTCATGGAAGCTGAAGTAGGGGGAGCGCTATTGAGTGCAACTAGCAGGGATGCGAATAATCAAATGTTCCCTCTTATTGTGGGGTGGTGACAAAGGAGAATTAAGAAGAATTGGAATTGATTCATTACTTGTTTGATAGAGGCTTTGGATTGCAAGCATTATTTTCAATACACTCTGATCTCAGGTAGGCAATAGGTAACAAGATAATGCTATTTTATATTTTGATAACTCTTTAATCACATAATTTCTTCAATGGACTAATTGAATCACACACTTTAATCACACAAATGAATCACACACCAACTGTTCTCATGCTATTATGCTATTTTACACTTTAATATCAGATTGTATGCTATTATGCTGTTTACACTTTGAATGCAACTTTTTTATGCTAGTTTAGTACTTTGACTATGCTTTTAATTGTACTCTCATCTGATAAATGTAGGGCTTGATAGAAGCAGTAAAGTAAGTTATTCCAAATGCCAATCATAGATTTTGTGTTAAACACTTGTATGATAATTTCATAAAAGAACACAAAACACTTGTTCTTAAGAAGACAGTTTGAAATATAGCCAATGTCAATGTGAAGAGTGTTCACAAAGCAACTTGCAAAGAGTTGGGCAAACTAGTCTAAATGGACAACTATGGCTGAAGATTGTCCCCAAAGAAACTTGGACTAGGAATCATTATAAAGACTCTAGTTTTTGTGATTTTCTACATAACAACATACCTAAGACCTTTAACAGTTTCTGTTTAGAGGTTAGAGATAAACCCATCATCACATGTTAGAAATGTCGAAGAGACAGCTAATGTTCAGATTTGGGAAAAAAAAAAAAAAAAGAAATTTATACAAAAGTGCAAGACTTCAATTTGCCCTAAAATTATGGAGAAGTAAGGAAGAGATGTGCTAAAGCTAGTAAGATGACAGTTTATTATGCTGGAGATGTCACTATGAGGTCAGGGAGAAGCGTGGGTCATATACATCGGTTCTTAACAAAGAAACCTGTGATTGCAAAGTTTGGGAAATGTCTGGGATCCCATGTGTGCATGCATGTGCTACACAATTCAACTAGATCATGGCAAGGTGGAGTGCATGGTTATTATAGCAAGGAAGTATGGTCAAGAGCATATTAAGGGATGATATACTCTATTCCGGATAGCAGATTTTCGCCCAATACCCCATGTACCGGGTTACTGCCTCCAAAACGCACTATCAACCAGGTAAACACATGTTATTACCTATCTTATTCTCTTGTATTCTATTTTATTATCTTATATACTCTTATATATACTGCAATTTAATGTTTTTTTCTTTGCATGTAGGAAGAAGAAGAAGAAAAGGATCAGAGCAGATAATGAACCTGGATGCACTAGCAAAATATCAAGAAGGGGGTTATTATGACATGCTCTAATTGTTAAGAGACTGACATAATGCAAGAAGTTATAAAAACCCTCATAAAGAGAAAGTGGCCATTGAGAGGACCTGAGGGAGAGGCAGGCCACCAAAGAACATAGAAATTGAGAAGAGGAATTGCAAGAAGAGAAAGAACAAGTGCAAGAGAGAGATCATTTTTCTGTTGATTTAAGCTTGGGTATTAGTCCTTCAAATGCACCAGTCAACCCTCCACATACATTCTCTTCTGCAGAAATAAATAAAGCATCTAATCTGGTAAATTACTTTAAGCCATCTACTTTAAATCTAAGTCTATTTCACATAATTTAAGCCATCTAGTTTAAACCATCTCTTCTATTTAATTTAAGTTGGCTGCTCACTATAATCGGACATGAGTATATGTACTCACTACTATCGCATTTGACTACATGTAGTCACTATCAATGCTATTGCTTATATGTTTTCACATGAAAATTACGATCACTACCTTAATCGGCATCCGACTCTGCCTTCCAATCATGCTCCAACAAGTCAGAGCCTCAAGAGAACATGTACAAGGACAAGGTACAAGAATGGCCAAGGGGAGAGGACACTTTGCAGCAGAAGCACACCAAGGAAGAGGTGTAGGTCAAAACATTCAAAGTGCACCCAAATCAAGGAAGAGGAGGATCATACCACAACAGAGGCAACTTGGTGAGAAGAAGTACAAGGGGAATGAGATATACACCTGCACAGCCATGGAGAGCTCCTGAGTCTAATTTGGTCACTAGTATTGGAGGTGAAACCAATAGTATTGTTAGGGCTTCAATTTCAAGCAACAGAGTTCAAAGACAGGTATATCACACCTTAATTACTTCAATTTTCTCATGCCATTGTCAAAATTTTCTCATTTTGCTATTTTAAATTGGTATATTCTAACTTAAATTCATTAGAGTATACTTTTTGAGAAGAAGGCCAACTGAGGATTCTATATATTGCTAAATACTAATATAAAGGAGAGGATGCTTTCAGTATTCAAACTAATTGAATGATGAGCAGTTAAATGGCAATCATGTTTTTAACACTTCTCAAGCATCAAATATGAGTTGTATGTATCTGTCCAAACTTTTATTCATTTGTATAAATTTGTACAATCAGAATCTTGCTGGTAGGGGACAAAGACTGACTTATGTGAATTTGGTTACTTTTCTTGTAACCTATGGGTGAGAAATCAGATGCTGGGAATCATCAAGGCATCAATGACATCATTAGTACACATCAATTACAAGAACCTACTACTGGCATTGAGTAGGAATGAAGGGATATGCTTACTGTTTTGGACTTCTTTTGGGGTAAACACTATGAATTGAAAAGTTTAAATAATAAACTTGAATTTTGTAATAGAAAACTAGTACTGAAGTGAAGGCTTGGAAAAATGTTGAAGTTGAGTTTTTATATGTGATAGATTTATATATCTGACAAGTTTATGTATGTAATTTCTACTGTGATTTTGAGTTTCTCAACTCTCAATTATATGTGACAAGTTTATATATGTTCTCAATTCAATTTTATATTGGATGTGATTTGGTCCTACATGCTTATGTATTATTGTCATTTTCATCTGGTCCTCTAAGGAGTTTGAAATGAAACATGCCTTGAGAACTTTCTAATGTTTGTTAAGAAAGGATTTTGATTTGGTCCTCTAAGTTAAGGATATTAACTTTAACCGGTAATTAGAGTTTCTAATGATACTTGTGATTTTTATTTTCTAATGCTGAGTTTCTAACTTTACTTCTATTGAAAACTCTAAAGTTTGTTAAGCATTTTGAGGTTCTAATTTTACTTATAGTAAGAACTCCCAAGTCTCACCAAGTCTCAACAGAATTTTGCTTAAAATTCAGTCCAAAATACATTAAAAATTATGTAAACAAAAAAGACATCATTAAATCCAGCAAACAACTGAATTTGGGGAAATTTGGAAGAGAAAATACAACAAAAAAACTTCATTAGCTTACATTATAAGATTATTACCTCACATTAAAACTTCATCAAAATATATAAAATCAGAAAGATTACAAGAACCCCTATTAGTTTGGAAAAAATTTTAAAGAAAAATTCAACTCTCTCAAACTGTTTTCTTAGCTCTCCATCTTAGCTTTTAATTCTACAATTTTCACGCAGCTCAAATCACATTTATCACCTCAGCTTCTTTTTTCTCATTGTCACAGTCATCCATCAAATGTAAAATTACAAAGTTGGATCTTTGAGTGTGTGGGGATCCTTCCATTCAAAAAACATGCATTTATCTTTCTTTAACCTTGGACATTTTCAGAACCTTCGACCCTGGTTGCTCCCGGTCCAAGAGGTGCGTAGTGGGCAATTGACTCCACAATAGCACAACTTCACTTCTCTCGCATTGGTCTCATCGCATGAATCCACTTCAAGTTCTGGTAGCCTACCTGAATTTCTTAACACGAAATTTTAATGAGGAAATCGTAAATGAAACCCGTGAGAGAGGGATTGAAAAGGGAAAGAGATAGATTGAAAAATCCCTAATTTTTTAGGGTTAGAGGGAAAAAATTAAGCATAAAGAAAAAAGTTTGATCTGGTGAGGGGAAATAAATAGGGTCAAGTGAAGGTTGTTGAGGGTAGTTTGGTCTATTAATTGAAACGTGAGATACACATGTTGTACGGATTTAACATCTTCGTTACAGAAGGTACGAAGTTGCTAGGTTATTAAAGTTGGAGATAGCACCGCGGTTCAAAAAAGATACCAGGTATTTTCTTGAAAGGACCTACAAAATACATGGTATTTTGGTGCAATTTCCCCCCTGCAACAACGTTTTTTAAAGAGGGAGATTGATAGCTTAAGTCTCAAAAGTAACCGATTGAGCCTCCACATAAATAGTTTATCTTGATGATTTGTTCCTTATTCAAACTTATTAAGTTTATTAAGATAGAGAGGGGGAACTCATTTATAAATTTATTCCTAGTACCATCATCGGCGCCAAGCTTGAAATTTATACCAAGTATCATGAGTTAATTAGGTTCTTTTAGACCTGTGCACCACTGTAGTGGATACGCGAGATATATTTGTTAAGATCAATGCAGCCAATATGTTGCTAGTGTTGTGCAGCTACTATTTTTGAACTCCAAACTAATGTTGTTCCAACTCAAGCACTCTTGTAACGAAGTTGAAAGCGTTTTGTTCTTTCTAGATTCACCTTAATAGCAACATAAAGGTGTCACCACTTTCCTCTTGCTACACTACATTCAAACTAAAATTTGTTTTACCCACTTATTGTACAGTTCAGGATGGGAATATTTCATTATGCCCTACAATTGCACTTGACATTTTTCACCAGAGAACCATGAACGAATTCTCCTCAAAGAAAACTACTACATGCTGGCCAAAATTTTCTATCCGTCTGTTATCCAAAACTGAATCCTGAAAACCTGGAGCAATTGGATAAACTCGGTTATGCAGCATTCTAAAATGCAATGATCACATAAACCATCCAGTAAACTTCCAAAAACATTACATTAAAATATATTCTTAAATACATTTACATTACATGTACATTCACAAATCCATCACAAATTCAGAAAAGAATCTATCAGAAACCCATTCACAATGCTTCTCTTTGAAAAACTCCTATAAACCAACTATTAAAAATGCGTGCTGCTTGTCTTAGCTGGGAAAGTGCTTGTTGAGGCCGACGCTTCCATGGCTTCTACAAAAGAGCTGGCACTCTGCAGGCAACTCAAGTCCTGACTCTGTCTCACACCATTTTTAACTGTAGACCAACATAAAGGCCTAACGGACTGATACTCTCTATTCAACTGGTGGTACTCTTGCCTTTGCAGCATTTTCACAAACAACTTTAAAGCATTGAATGGAAGAGAGACTTTGAGAAACATATCTGCATCACAGCCATTATCTGCAAAGAACAACTCCAATTCAAAATTAAAAACATTTTGATATCAACTCAAAGAAATTGTGTCACTCATTAACACCCTCAATGAGAATGTCACCATTAAGAAGTTATGGGCTCCAAGAATTTGCTGCTTCTATATTTCATGTCGGATATGCATGGAAGTTGGAAAGTAGGCATACACCCTCTTGATATTGCATTTTGTGGCTAATGTCTAGAAGATATATGCACTGTACTAAGGCTGATGCCATTGACAAGTGAAGATGAATCTTGCCCTCACCCAACACAGACACAAATATACTTTGCAACTTTGTGTTTGGTTGGGTCACGATATGTAGAGAGAGGATCAAAATCTAGATAATAGAGTTTTTTTTTAAGGGTGTTGCAGAAAAACAGAAGCAAGCAGGGCATCAGAACGGTCAACTGTCGTGCAAACATGTGCACGTTGGGCAACGTCAGTCGACCGCCCCCACTAACAGAGAGTGGGGGATGCCAGTCAGTCGACCACCCGATCGACCGTTCCCCACTAACACAGAGTGGGGGATGCTAGACGGTCAACTGCCCACCGGTCAACCGGCAGTCAGGTTCTGCAGCTGCTATGAACGAACCGATTGTGGTTTTTTGCCTCTCACTCTTGGCTATATAAAGAGGAGTTGTAACCCATTTTTTGTATCTTGCTGGGTAAATTTTTGAGAGAACACTTTGTAATCCTCTTATATGCTTATAATCATCAACAGATCTCTCTTCTGCCCCAGGGACCTAGACGATCTTGCCAAATCTCGTTAAATGTTGTGTATCTCCTTCTTAGCTGGTTATTTGTGATTTAGGATTTGTTCTTGACCATTTCCAAGTTCCTACAAGTGGTATCAGAGCTTCAGGCAATGCTTGGGCTTCGTTTGGTGGAGTGGATCTTGATTGAAAGCTTGGATCTTGTAGATCTAAGACTTTGGTGGGATAAAAATCGGATTTTTATCATATTGGATCTCATCTTCAATCTTTTGGAGGAGATATCAATTGAAAACTCTTCTTAGGATTTCAATTAGAGGTAAAAATCTGAACTTTATCATTTATAATTTTATTCCATAGTTGTTCCGCTTTGTCTGGTTGAGAATATTAGAGAAGATGACCGGAAAAATATCCGATGGGAGTAGTTCTTTTGTTGAAAACAACATACATAATGTTCATCACTTGAAAATTGATGTGGTGAAGTTTGATGGAACAAACAATTTTGAATTGTGGAGATAAGAGGTATTTGATGCGTTAAATGCGCAGAATTTAGAGGATACTCTTGAGCTTCAAAAGAGACCGGCATAAATAGATGAGAAAGTTTGAAAGAAGATGAATAGGATGACGTATGGCATCATTAGATATTGTTTGACATAGGATCTAAAGTATTATGGGATGAATGAGACTTCTGCAAGAAGATTTGGGAGACTAGCGAGAGCAAGTACTTGACGAAGAGTGTCGAGAACTGCTTGCATTTGAAGAAGAGACTTTACCATTTCCAGTTTAAAAGAGGAATCTCCATTAGTGATCAAATCAACAACTACACGAAGCTTCTCGCGAATTTGGTAAATTTGGATGTAGTGATCGAGGATGAAGACAAAGCATTAATATTGTTGAGTTCTCTCCCCGATGAAAGATATGAGACGTTTGTGCTTACCTTAATCAGTGGGAAAACATCCCTTAACTATAGTGAAGTGACCACTGCTCTTGTGAACCTTGAATTGAGGAAAGACAAAAAGTGTTCTTCCAGTAAAACATTAACTGCAAGAGGACACCAAAGAAGAGGAAATCAACATAGATCCAATTAGAAGCCAATGGTTGGTAATCGCAAATTAGAAAAAAATCAGAGTGTGCTTTCTGTTAAAGAAAAGACAAAGAAAAGACACTGGAAGACTGATTGTCCAAGGCTCAATAATAAAGAGTCACACTTAGAGGCCAATGTCATGAAGTCAGATGATAATGATTCTGACTCTTCTTACTTTTCACTTTTTATTACATCATCAAGTTGTCATTTAGATGCGTCTGAGTAGATATTGGATACAGGCTCAGAGAGTTGTTTGCTAGTTTTGAGAAGCTGGATTGTAGTGTGATATCCTTGGGAGATGATCACACATGCCAGTTGGTTGGTAAGAGTATTTTCGTATCAAGATGCATGATAGGACAATGAAAGAGTTGAATGATATGAGATATATTCCTCATATGACGAAAAACTTGATCTCAGTCGGAGCTCTGAAAGCGGAGAGCCAATTCCTCCTGGAAGACTGATTCCGTGTGACTCTTGGAGAAGGCGTTCTCAAGATGTCTGGTGGCTCATTGGTTGTTCTAAAAGGCATTAGATGTAATAACACGTGCTACTTGATGGGCAGTGCAGTTACTAGAATGGCGTCTTCAGAACAGTTGATGATGATTCTACCAGATTATGGCATAGAGGGCTCGAACAAATTGGCTTGAAGTCAGATCAAGCATTGGAAGGTGCATCGACCTACAAATTGGAATCACGTGACTTTTGTGTCCTGGACAAGAAGGTGAAATTTGGCACCGTTACCATTTGCATGGTCTTCTAGAGTTGATTCACATTGATGTTTTGGGTCCTATCAAGACTGCATCACTTGGAGGCCATCGGTACTTTGTCTCTATTATAGATGATTATTTTAGGTATTGTTAGGTATACCTTATGAGACAAAGAGTATTGTTAGTGAAGTGAAAGAAGTTGATGGAGAATCAGACAGATAAGAAGATCAAGGTGCTTCAATATGATCATTTTGAAGAGTACGAGAATTCTTTCCTACAATTCGGCTAGAATAATGGTATTGTGACCCACTTCACAAATAGGAAAGTTGGTATAACCAAAGAGATGAATCGTGCATTGCTGGAGAAGATTTGGTATTTGTTTTCTGATGCATCATTAGACAAATCGTTTTGAGCTAAGACAATTATATATGCTAATCTCTTGAATAGGCTACCGACAACTGTGATTGGAGGAAAGACCGGTAAATATTTGGTCAGGTGGAGCTGCTCGTGACTATGGTTTGAGTATTTGGTTGTCTGGTTTATGTTGAAGTCAAGAAAGACATGTGGACTCTAAAGCGAACGAGTTGATGTTTTTAGGACAAAGAAGACTTGAAAGGCTACAAGTTATGGGATCCGAAAAACAAAGAGTTTGTCTTGAATAGACATGGCATATTGGATGAGATTTTGATAGTGAAGCCTACCGTTTCCCAGCAAAAGGAGACAATGAAAACCAAGTTGGTGTTATCCAGCAGGTGAAGAGTGATGCTACTCCACATTCTTCAGTTGGTTCAGTATCGTCTGAGATTTCATCGGTTGTGACATCGGGTGAAAATCGTGTAGGCTTCATCAAAAGCTCAATTTGAAGGAATTCGCGGAGTAGGCTGTGAAGAATTATTTCTGTTGCAACTAGTGGAACTAAAAGGAATCCACGAAAGTCGGTTGTGAAGAAGCATGGATCTCATGTTGGTGAGCTAGATCAAAAGCTCAATTTGACGATCGTTGTTCTCCACGACGATCATATTGTTGATGAGGTCCATTTGACTCGGTCTAGTGGATTTGGCACTGCAAATAAGAAAGTTGGTTGAGCTCGGTGGAGCTCATTTGGATAAACTACGAGAGGCTTGATCTCTTGGGCAGGGGGTACGTAGGCAGCCGTAATGACGCAGCATGTTTGGTGATGCAGCCGTATGAAGCTATTTGGGCTCTCGAGAATTGGCAGCGGTGAGCTTCAATTTGGACTTCACGTAGGTGAAGAGTGGTGATCTTGATGAGCATTTGATCTTCCGGTGAAAAAATAGTTGAGTGCATAAGAGGGCATGCATCCAGTTTGCTGAGTTGACGTTGGTTATTTGGTGTGCTCTACTCAGATTTGATTGAACCGTCTTGAAGACATTTGGAATGGTATTGCACTCAGTTGTTGAGTCATTGTTGGCTCATGTTGGGTTCTTCTTGAGGTCATTTGGAATGATATTTCATTTAGTTGCTGAGTTGAAGACATGCTCGTTGGTCGGCTCATATTGTGTTGTTTCTCTTCGGTGAAGCGTTGGGAAGACGTGTATAGTGCATTCTGTTTGGTTTAGCAGAGCTGAAAAATTTGGCATTGTTACAATTGTATTGGAGTTTGGAGAGAGTTGCCTGAGGGGATAACAAACTCAATTTGGATTAATTTCAGATCAATCATTTGGATTCGTTGTGATCATTTGAAATTAATTGTAACTTTACATTTGGGATTCGTCAGAATCGTATGGTGAGTCAACATCCGCGTTTGGCCTCTCTTGACAAAGATCGTGTGTCGATCTCGGAGCGAAAATCGTGTGTCGATCTCGTGGCAGAGATCGTGTGTCGATCTTAGAGCGGCGTTGGATTCATTAGTATTCGGCTCAAATTTAAAAAATCTTCATAGAGATGAAAAACTGTAGAGAGGATCAAAATCTAGATAGAGTTTTTTTTAACTCTTGTTAGAGAGAGGAGATTGATGTAGCAGAAAAATAGAAGCAGCAAGCAGGGCATCAAAACGGTTGACCTCCCAGTCGATCGTTGTGCAAACATGTGCATATTGGGGAATGTCAGTCGACCGCCCGCACTAACAGAGAGTGGGGGATGCCAGTCGATCGATCGCCCAGTCGACCACCCCCACTAACAGAGAGTGAGAGATGCCAGTCAATCGACAGCCCTCGATTGACCGCTCCCACAACAAAGAGGGGTGCTTGCGCAAGTCGACCGCCTGGGTTCTGCAGCTGCTATGGACCGAACCCATTGTGTTTTTTTGCCCCTCACTCTTGGTTATATATAGAGGAGTTGTAACCTATTTTTGGGTATCTAGCGGAGTGAGTTCTTAAAAGAACACTTTGTAATCCTCTTATATGCTTGTTAATCATCAATAGATCTCTCTCTTCTGTCCCGAGACATAGGTGATCTTGCCAACCTCGTTAAATGTTGTGTGCCTCCTTGGCTGGTTGTTTGTGATCTAAGGTTGTTCTTGGCCATCTCCAAGTTCCTACAGGGTAATGGCTTGTGTTACTTGATCAAAACAACTTTGCATACACTACCTTTTCTCCCTTATTTTTTGAGTAAAATTCGGCTAAAAGAACAAGCCAAACATTTCTATATGCATCGATCCAGGAGCTCAATTACGTCGGGGGTGTGCAAATCATGGTTTCAAATATTGGCTGATTTTGATATATCAGCAATATGGCATCGAGTTTTGAAGTACTAGATACGGTATTAATTCTATAATATTTGCTGATATTGCCAATATTGCCCTGACATTGAATGACCAATGTGTCAATATTGGTACTTTAAACAATTGTCCAATACTGATACCGAGATTTCAAATAATGGTGCAAAGGTTAGACATCCACAACCATATATTGCCAAGACAACAGTTTCTGGGAGCATATGGTGACAAACATATTTTCCGAATGTATCAGTCACAGTCATGGTCTTGTTTGTTGGAGTAGATCGACAAGGCTGTTAGCACAAAGAAACTAACTCAACGTCAAGACAGAGAATTGAGCTAGGAACCTATGACACTAGTCATCTTTTAGCAAAACCTTTGCACCGAATGTAACTCGCTTCCACGAGCTAGGGTTTGTGGATGGTTTTGTCCAAGGGGATGAAGACTACACATGGTGACCTTGTAATTACTTGATGTTAGTAGGAAGTGTTTGCTTTCAAAGTCATTTCATATTTTCTACTTTGCAGGATTTTCAACATATTGGTTATATCAATTTATAGTTTTTATTGGAGATATCTTATTCCCCCGCCCCTGGATGAGGCTTAAGGTTTTTGATCTTTGATTGGTATTTATTTGCTGGTTAATGGGAATTATACATATATTGCTGACCCCCCCCCCAAGTCAATAGTAAAATTTATCTCCACCTTTTCTGTTTTTCCTCAAAAAGATCCAATAGTTTAGTTTTTTTTCTTCTTGGTATAGGTTCTGATGCATACGACTTGGAGGGTGCATGAGAAGTAACATTACTTAAAGTTGTCAGTGCCATGCTTAGCCTCCATTTTTAAATATTAGATATATTCACTAGAAATTGATTTAGCTTAAGTTGGTTCTTATTGCTCTAGTTGGATGACAATTCATGTAATTTTGTACTTTGTGAATGCTTTATAGAGATTCAACTTTTCCATTTTTGAAGGATGGAGAAGTTGAGTATTTAATTTAAGGAAAGAGTTGAATTTTCCTTCTATTTTTACTTTCAAGGTGTTTGGAAGGTCTTGTGCAACATTATTTGTAAAACACAATTAGGATTAATTTTCTTTTTTCTTTTTCTTCTTTTTTGTTTGGGGTGGGGGTGGTTCTTAAGCCTTTAATAATTAGGAGTCATATTGCAACATGTTATTAGAAGTTATATTTCTATTAGAAGTTGTAATTGTGTTCTTATAAAAATAAAAATACAAAAGGATGACTCATAAACTCTCTAATTTCATAATCTAAATCTTCTTATGGTATCAGAGTCTTGAGGTTCTTGATCCTTCGCAATCTTCATCGTCATTATCTCCACTCGCCATCAAAAGATTGTCATCGACATCTTCTTTTCCTTTCTTCTTTTCTTTTCCCCCCTTTCTTTTTCAAACCTGATTTGAACTCAGATCTGTAAAAAAGGAGGGCAAAGGTTTAGTGTTTTTATGTTATTCTTTTTTTTAGATTATGTATGCTTTTTTAATACTTGAGAGTTTGGTGATCTTATATGAGTTGTTTTAGATTCTAAGGGAGGATCGTTTGTTTGGGTTATTTGTTGAGTGTTTATATCCCGAGAGAAGACCATTTGGTTGGGTGTTTTGGATCCCAGTAGGGGATAAACTTCAAAATTTGTTTGTGAGAAAGATTGGTGATTTAAGTATTTGGGCGTAATGGCTTAGTCAAAGTTAATGTTTCTGAGATCATCTTAGGCAAGAGCATTAGTGGAAAACGCGACGGTGATAACTATTTTCAGTGAAAAAGAATCATCAACATATATCTCGCGGCAGAGAAAAGGACTATATCTTACCATAGATCCTCCCATGCCGATGACACATGATTAGAAGCGAGAAGATGCAATGCTCTTTGGGCAGATCTAAACACTATGGATTCGCATGTTCAAGACTTGGTCATTCACTCCCCTATTGCAAAAGAGTTAGAGGGATTATTTTTAGCAATTGTACTTAGCAGTAATCTCAACTGTGCCGATGATGTGATTTAGGAGTTGTCCAAATGCAAGAAGGGGACCAAGATGTTGGCTCAACATTAATCAACAAGTCTGTTAAAGAGTCAAAGACTTTGTTTCTCATCACTTGTGATGTGAAGCAAATGCAGGATTAGCAGAAAAAGCTGATGGTACTTCTTTTTTTCAACAATCTTCCTTCAGAGTATACACCAACTCGACATCAGGTGATAGAGAGTTCAACATTTAGATCTTTACATAAAGATATATGAGTTTCTATAGTCTTTTCCATCTTAGAACCCTACTTTTGATGAGACCCAAGAGAGGTGTAATGGTCCCAATTTTCATAGATTCTCAATTAACATAAACATCCTTATTAATCAAAAGATTATCGTAATCATTTATAATTTCTTAAAAATTTCGACAGCATCTCCTTTGTATTTAATCACTTACCCCAAATACATAGTATATCTATATCAGCCTACACGACTTATCTCAATCCAAATACATAAATCAAACTCAAAGTTCCACCACACAGTCATAATAAGATTTCAGCTTGATATCGCCTATTTATCATCAAGTTCATAGAGCAGATAAATCTCACTACTAATATCCACTGTAATATGTGCTCGAGAGTACCCCTCTCGGCATCCACAACATAACTCAGAATTACTATATCTCTAACTTAATCATAGTCATAACAGACTACCTCCTCTTTACATCAATATATCTAACAAGAATAATACATGCTACATGTACATATCACTAAAGTTATAGGTATGTACAACAAAATCTTTCAAAGTAATAACACGTAACTATATCTGTAATAAGTTTACTAGTAACGAAACTTCTCCTCAAAACGCCAAAGTTGGGCCTCCATCTCGCCGCAACCTGAAAACATGAAACTGAGAGGGAGTGAGCTCGATAGCTCAATGAGGAGAAAAAAGGAGAGATTAAGGAATGATATACTTGTCAAAATAAAAGGAAACTGTTATTCTTCAAATGGCAATGTGAATATGGATAAAGAGAAGAAATAATTATATCAAGGTAAACAGTCAACACAACTATCTCTATGGTTGACAAAATGACCTGACTCCTTCAGTCAATGACTTTATAACTTAAATCTCTGCACTGTAATTTACAAGGTTTATGTGTTGTATCAAATACTCTACTTAGTGACTTAGTTTATTACCGGATTCATTTCGTGTGTACATAATCCATACACTATATACATATATCACAAAACATGCTTATATGTTGTATATCGTATCACCCTTCAAGTACTGCATGAGTTAACCCATACACTATCACCCATCATATAATATTTTATTACCTCCTATAATAAGGTAGAATTTCACAGTGTTGCATAAAGAACAAGCATATAACATTATTCATTTTGAATAAGCACATCTATGACGCACAGCCCGTTTCATACCCCGTCTTCACACCTACCAGCTCTCGCTGGCCCCTTCCTTCGTTTAACAACACACAATTTGATACCCCGTCTTTACACCTACTAGCTCCCGCTGGCCCCTTCTTTCAATATATATATATAAAATAACAACACCGTCTTCCCCTTCCACCGGCTCCCACCGACCCCTTCCTTCAAATATATATAAATAAAGACACATGTACATACAATTTCTACATGCAAACCAAAATATTACAAACCATCATGTTCACATATTTTCGAGCTTATTTATAACGAGTTCAACTTACCCGGTCTTTTACTTCAATTCTCAAACTTGCACCACACATATACCGTTAATTTTATCCAGAATATGATTAACATCACAATTAACAAACATACTTAACATGTACACACACGATACATGCACACAGGTAATACGTATAGGAATCAATTATCAATCTTTCTCTGATTATACAACATACTACAATCATGTATATAATCATATATCAACAACTAACAATAATGATCTATTAATCATCTCAACTTTATAGATTATTAAGGTAATTCTTGAGGAATGCTTACAACTCTTTATAGCCACATGGATTATTATACTAGATGTGTATTGCCATTAATATATACGTAACGCTATATTTATATATCACTTGTTATGCCAACAGGAAGCAACTTTTCATGGCCTACTGTTCTCTCCATTTATTAATTTGGTTCCCAACATTATATCTGTAAAATTCATTGTAAAATCAATTTGAAAAGTTATATTATTTTAGTCAATTTTCTGTGATCACTCTCTTATAATCAAAGTGGTGAAGCTTCTCTTTTAACTTATAAACCTATACATGCGTATATAATATTCTAAGTGGGTTTGAATTTGCTCATAGAAATTAGAATAACCTGAATCGTCACAGTTATCGTCTAACCAATGGTGTATTACAAAACATCACACTTACATTTATACTTCTTAATGGTGTAACCGACTACTTAACTCAAATTCTTGTGTGTGTCTCATATATACATATACATTTGTCGGTTTAGTGTCACACTACTAATGTTACTATATCCAACTATCAATCATCCTAAATATTCTATCTCTATTAATTGACGCATTAATCTACGATTGCAATAATGATTTAACTCCACAGTTGTTATACCAGTTAGTTGTCCTTTTTAATTGAAGCTTAGTTCTATCTAAATCCAACATAGTTTTATATATCGTCCAAGTGTCACACAAGGATTTAGTACCTGACATGTGAGAACTAGTTCATAGGCTCACTAACAATATCTATCATAGGCTTGATGTATGTGCACTAAATAAGTTCAAAATCTATGCCTCCACAAGGAACTTTCAAGTAATCTCCTTACCACTGGAAGCTACTTGAAGGAAAATAAGCAATAAAACTTGATACAAGGTATCCTAGACCAAAAAAAAAAAAGCTCCTTTACTTAATAAGCACGATATATAATATCAAATGCAAGTGGGCGGATACATGCACTATTCATGAAAATGTAACCAGTCATTAGACGATTTTCGTTTTCTGAAGTAGAGGATGCGAAACGTTATAAGTTTGACATGACAAGGCTCAAGAGAAAAGTATTATACTAATACCATTTCAATAAGACCAGGATTTCATTTGCTGCAACTGTTGGTCAGGATCCAGATGGAGAAAAGTGTTCTAATAATGAAGTTATAAGACAAAATATTGAGTATTTATACAGAATCCTTCGAAGAAATTCCTAAGAAAATAATGAATAAACACTAATCGTGAGCTTTAATCCTTTAGAAGAATATTTAAAAAATATTAGATACAGATGGGCCAAACTTCCTATATTAGGGGAACGTGAATTATTAATTTAAGCTTTTACATATTCTTATTTTACGACACTCAAAAGGATTATTCAGATTGTTATCAAAACAAGTAAAGAATCAATGAATGTTATATCGCCACAGGATTCCAAGTCCACCCTCTATATGTAGATGGCAGCTTAGTAGGGAGTTCTGAGCGATTTAAAGTACGATGGAAGGCTATGAAATATCTTATTATTCTAATATTTCAAATCTTGTATCTCAATTTCTTGACGTGTTAATTTATAATTCGGTGCCACTCTTCACTTCAATGCATTGATCCTTTCAATAGATCTAGAACTCAATTAAGAGTTCACACGAAATCTCTTAGTCAAGAGCAGTGTGTGCAACAATTATGCATGATTGATTAAGTAACCCACATCCATCGAAATTTACTAGCATAACCTATAATTTAACTCCTAGTTACACGATTAGCATATTTACAAGTATCTTAATCCCAATTATAGCGTATTATACTTGGCGTAAGTCTTCTTCTTTTTGGTTGACGGTAACATGACCGTAACTCACATATGGTTAGCTTCCCAGTAGAAAATAATTTACAACAATGATACTAGATCAAGGTTCACACCTTACTACAAAATTTTAGATTCATGAATTGTACCAATCAACTCTGGCAACAATTCCTCAATCTATTCGTAGTGCTTCGACAAAATCCCTATCACATACATTCAAGCGGAACATGACATGATCCACTGAAAGGTATACTCTTATGACTTCTTATATCTTTTAGGCAGTATATCACAATACTATAAGTAGCTTGATTTAGCAGAGATCATTAGTCATGAACTTATTGCTTAAATACATATTGTGGCTTAGTCTTTTCGGACAACTAACGGAGTTCTTATCATAACTTTTATTCTACATATTGGAATAGAACAATGAAAAATTTATTAGAAACTAGACTTCACTACCTTTCCAATGATATATTGCATGATAGGTTTTATTTAACTAAATTGCTCCAAATATTCAAAAACTCATCAGCTGCCAATGAGTTCTGCAGCATGACAGTTTCGACCAATATGCAGTGTTTCAGTCATAATTTAAGATTCAGGTATCCAATGAGGACATGATATGAACCGTTAGAAAGTAGACTCGATTGTCTTTCCAACGGTATATAATACGATACTATTTAACCCTAACACACTGATGAACTGAGCCTAATTTTACAGGGTTATTCTGTTTAACAGATTTCTACACCTATTGGGAAGATTTGCTATTTTACTCAAGATGATGATTTTGTCCAGAAATTTTACAATAAAATATAGGGAAAATATAAATTGAAGACTCCCTTAAATGATAGAAGTAATCACTACATATCATGAGATTTTTTCTGAAATTGAGAAAATTGAAATAGGTTTAGATCAAGATAGAATCTCCCTCACCTCATTGTCCTTGTTGCTGCCTTTGTCTCGCCTTGTTGCCGCTCCGCCGCCGGCTGCCCGTGAGCGGCCGCGGCGCGCCCCTCTCCAGAGAAGAGAGGGAGAAGAATGAGAGGGTGAGATTGGGAGAGAGATTTGAGGGTTGGAAAGAGATCTAGAGGGTTGGATTTGGGGTTATTTTCATGGGTTCTTAGGTCGAAGATGGAGGATGAAAATAGATGAATGAGGGATTAGTTGTCTCCCCTTTTTACACAAATCCCCTTTTCATAATCATGTATTACATATATTCACAACCTCTCTCCTCTTATCTTGCCACCTATACACACACTTCAAGACTAATCCTAACCCTCCATCTACCAATGTCATGCATACCTACCTCTTATTATTAAATACTCAATAATAAAATATTATGGTATTTCTTTTGTATTTGATTGTATTATCTTGTATTTACACAATATACCAACACACCCATGTAATGTATATATTTATACCCACACATATACTCCATATCCATATATACATGCCCAAATATTCATACACCTATATTTGCAATCATTAAATTTTATTTCACTTCAAATTTCCCCAATAATCAAAATTTAAATAAACTAAAATAAAATAAAAATAAAATTCTATTTTACACAAAACATGTTCAATCATCGTCTCTAATAATTTTGTATGATCACGTTAATCAAATATTAGGATATTAAATTAGGATTTTAATGATCGGGGTGTTACAGTTCTACCCCCTTACAAAAGTTTCGTCCTCAAAACTTGACACCTGAGTAAGTATAAAATCTTCGCATTTTTCCTCCTTATCACAAAATCTTTTTATGATGCAACATCTTTCTCGATTATTAACCTCAAAGATTCATTATCCCTTAATCACTTCGATAATATGTCCTTACGATCCAAATTAATCTTGACTCGTTTGATATTTTAATCATTTCCTTACTCCAGTGTCTCATACCACTGGCAGCTCGTACTGAGGGGCCACACCCTCAGCAGAACACATCCGAATTATGGCATGTGGATACCATAATCCAAACATAAGGCAGTGACCAAATATCCCGCGCTTCGGGACAATCATACACGTAAGAACTCCTACCCCCCTAAACCAACCATATCAAACAACATTTCCACATACATACAAAACATAATCATGCATATCAATCATAACAATCAGCACTAGCAATCCAATCCTCTTTCTACTAGTTACTTTAAGTTTATCCTCATTCTATATCCTGGGCTCTGATATCAACTGTAACGGTCCCAGTTTTTATAGATTCTCAATTAACATAAACATCCTTATTAACCAAAGATTATCGTAATCATCTATAATTTCTTTAAAAAATTCAACATCATCTCCTTTGTATTTAATCACTTACCCCAAATACACAGTATATCTATATCAGCCTACACGGCTTATCTCAATCCAAATACATAAATCAAACTCAAAGTTCCACCACATTTTCATAATAAGAATTCGGCTTGACATCGCCTACTTATCATCAAGTCCATAGAGCATATAAATCTCACTACTAATATCCACCGTAATACGCACTCAAGAGTACCCCTCTCGGCATCCACAACATAACTCAAAATTACTATATCTCCAACTTAATTATAGTCATTACACACTACCTCCTCTTTACATCAATATATCTAACAAGAATAATACATGCTACATGTACATATCACTAAAGTTATAGGTATGTACAACAAAATCTTTCAAAGTAATTACACGTAACTATATCTGTAATAAGTTTACTAGTAATGAAACTTCTCCTCAAAACGCCCAAAGCCTAAGTTGGGCCTCCATCTCGCCGTAACCTAAAAACATGAAAGTAGGAGGGAGTGAGCTCGACAGCTCAGTGAGGAGAGAAAAAGGAGATTAAGGAATGATATACTTGTTAAAATAAAAGGAAATATGTTATTCTTCAAATGGCAATGCGAATATTGATAAAGAGAAGAAATAATTATATCAAGATAAACAGTCAACCCAATTATCTCTATCGTTGGCAAAATGACCTGACTCCTTCAGTCAATGACTATGTAACACCCCGATCATTAAAATCCTAATTTAATATCCTAATATTTGATTAATGCGATCAGACAGAATTATTTGAGACGATGATTGAACATGTTTAAAATAGAATTTTTATTTATATTTTTATTTGTTTTAATTTTGATTATGGGGGAAATTTGAAGTGAAATAAAATTTAATGATTGCAAATATAGGTGTGAATATTGGGCATGTATATATGGATATGGAGTATATGTGTGGGTATAAATATATACATTACATGGGTGTGTTGGTATATTGTGTAAATACCAAATAATACAATCAAATATAAAAGAAATACCATAATATTTTATTATTAAGTATTTAATAGTAAGGAGTAGGTATGCATGGCATGGGTAGATGGAGGGCTAGGATTAGCCTTGAAGTGTGTGTGTATAGGTGGCAAGATAAGGGAAGAGAGAGGTTGTGAATATGTGTAATACATGATTATGAGGGAGATTTGTGTAAAAGGAGACAACTAATCCCTCATTCATCTCTTTTCATCCCCCATCTTCAACCTAAGAACCCCTGAAAATAACCCTAAATCCAACCTCTCTAGATCTCTTTACAACCCTCAATCTCTCTCCCAATCTCACTCTCTCATCCTTCTCCCTCTCTTCTCTGGAGAGGGGCGCGCCGCGGCCGCCCACGGACGGTCGGCGGAGCGGCGGCAAGGCGAGAGCAAAGGCAGCAACAAGGAAGGACAAGGAGGTAAGGGAAATTCTATCTTGATCTAAACCTATTTCAATTTTCTCAATTTCAGAAAAAATCTCATGATATGTAGTGATTAACTTCTATCATTTAAGGGAGTCTTCAATCTATATTTCCCCTATATTTTATTGTAAAATTTTTGGACAAAATCATCTTGAGTAAAATAGCGAATCTTCCCAATAGGTGCAGAAATCTGTTAAACAGAATAACTTGTAAAATTAGGCTCAGTTCATCAATGTGTTAGGGTTAAATAGTATCATATTATATACCGTTGGAAAGACAATCGAGTCTACTTTCCAACGGTTCATATCATGTCCTCATTGGATACATGTACCTTAAATTATGACTGAAACACTGCATGTTGGTCGAAACTGTCATGCTGCATAACTCATTGACAGCTGATGAGTTTCTGAATATTTGGAGCAATTTAGTTAAATAAAACCTATCATGTAATATATCATTGGAAAGGTAGTAGAGTCTAATTTCTAATAAATTTTTCCTCGTTTTATTCAATATGTAGAATAAAAGTTATGATAAGAACTCTGTTAGTTGTCTGGAAAGACTGAGCCACGATATGTATTTAAGCGATAAGTTCATGACTAATGGTCTCTGCTAAATCAAACTATTTATAGTATGTGATATACTGTCTAAAAGATAAAAGAAGCCATAAGAGTCTACCTTTCAGTGGATCATGTCATGTTCCGCTTGAATGTATGTGTTAGGGATTTTGTCGAAGCACTACGAATAGATTGAGGAATTGTTGTCAGAGTTGATTGGTACAATCCATGAATCTAGAATTTTGTAGTAAGGTGTGAACCTTAATCTAGTATCATTATTATAAATTATTTTCTACTGGGAAGCTAGCCATATGTGAGTTACGGTCATGTTACCATCAACTAAAAAGAAGACTTACGCCAAGTATAATACGTTGTAATTAAGATTAAGATACTTGTAAATATGCTAATCGTGTCACTAGGAGTCAAATTATAGGTTATGCAAGTAAATTTCGATGGATGTGGGTTACTTAACCAATCACGCATGATTCTTGCACGCGTTGCTCTTGACTAAGAGATTTCGCGTGAACTCTTAATTGAGTTCTAGATCTATTGAAAGGATCAAAGCATTAAAGTGAAGAGTGGCACCAAATTATAAATTAACACGTCAAGAAATTGAGATACAGGATTTGAAATATTAGAAAAATAAGATATTTCATAGCCTTTCATCGTATTTTAAATCGCTCAGAACTCCCTACTAAGCTGCCATCTACATATAGAGGGTGGACTTGGAACATTCATGGTATATAAGACTTATGTTCCTGTGGTCATATAACATTCATTAATTTCTTACTTGTTTTGGTAACAACCTGAATAATCCTTTTGAGTATCGTAAAATAGGAATATGTAAAAGCTTAAATCAATAAATCAAGTTCCTCTAATATAGGAAGTTTGCCCCATCTGTCTCTAATATTTTTCAAATATTCCTTTAAAGGATTAAAGCTCACGATTAGTGCTCATTCATTATTTTCTTCAGAATTTCTTCGAAGGATTCTGTATAAATACTCAACATTTTGTCTTTATACACTTCATTATTAGAATATTTTTCTCCATCTGGGTCTTAACCAACAGTTACAGTAAATGAAATCCTGGTCCTATTGAAATAGTATTAGTATAACACTTTTCTCTTAAGCCTTGTCATGTCAAACTTATAACGCTTCGCATCCTCTACTTCAGGAAACGAAAATCGTCCAATGACTGGTTACATTTCCATAAATAGTGCATGTATCCGCCCACTTGCATTTGATATTATATATCGTGTTTATTAAGTAAAGAAGCTCTCTTTCTTTTGGTCTAGGATATCTTGTATCAAGTCTTATCGCCTATTTTACTTCAAGTAGCTTCCAGTGGTAAGGAGATGACTTAAAGTTCCTTGTGGAGGCATGGATTTCGAACTTATTTAGTGCACATACATCAAGCCTATAATAGATACTCTAAGTGAACCTATGAACTAGTTCTCACATGTTAGGTACTAAATCCTTGTGTGACACTTGGACGATATATAAAACTATGTTGGATTTAAAAAAAACTAAGCTTCAATTAGAAAGGGCAACTAACTGGTATAACAACTATGAAGTTAAATCATTATTGCAATCGTAGATTAATGCGTCAATTAATAGAGATGAAATATTTAGGAAGATTGATAGTTGAATAGAGTATCATTAGTAGTGTGACACTAAACCGACAAATGTATATGTATATATGAGACACACAAAAATTTGAGTTATGTAGTCGGTTACACCATTAAGAAGTATAAACGTAGGTGTAATGTCTTGCAATACACCATGGGTTATACGATAACTGTGACGATTCAGGTTATTCTAGTTTCTATGAACAAATTCAAACCCACTTAGGACATCATATAGAAAGTGTACATATCATATATATATGCATATATAGCTTTATAAGGTAAAAGAGAAGCTTCACCACTTTGATTGTAAGGGAGTGATCACAGACAAATTGACTAAAATAATATCTTTTCAAATTGGTTTTACAATGAATTTTACAAATATAATATTACGAACCAAATTAATAAATGAAGAGAACAGTAAGCCATGAAAAGTTACTTCCTGTTGGCATAACAAGTGATATGTAAAAATAGCGTTACATATATATTAATGGTAATACACATCTAGTATAATAATCCATGTGGTTATAAAGAGTTGTAAGCGTTCCCTCAAGAATTACCTTAATAATCTATGAATTGAAATGATTAATAGATCATTATTGTTAGTGATTGATATAGTTATTGATATATGATTATATACATGATTGTAGTATGTTGTATAATCAGAGGAAGATTGATAATTGATTCCTATAGATATTACCTGTGTGCATGTATCGTGTGTGTACATTTTGAGTATGTTTGTTAATTGTGATGTTGATCATACTCCAGATAAAATAAACGGTATATGTGGTGCAAGTTTGAGAATTGAAGTAAAAGACCGGGTAAGTTGAACTCGTCATTATAAATAAGCTCGAAAATATGTGAACATGATGATTTGTAATATTTTGGCTTGCACGTAGAATTGTACGTACATGTGTGTTTCTATATTTATATATATTAGAAGGAAGGGGCTAGCGGGAGCCGATGAAAGGGGAAAGACGGTGTGTTGTTATATATATATATATATATATATATATATATATATATATATATATATATATATATATATATATATATATAGAAGTGGCCAGCGGGAGCTGATAGGTGTGAAGACGAGGTATCACATTGTGTATTGTTAAACGAAGAAAGGGGTCAGCAAGAGCTGGTAGGTGTGAAGACGGGGTATGAGACGAGCCGTGTGTCATAAAGTAAGATGTGCTTATTCAAAATGAATAATGTTATATGCTTGTTCTTTATGCAGGACTGTGAAACTCTACCTTATTATAGGAGGTAATAAAATATTATATGATGGGTGACTGTATGGGTTAACTCATGCAGTATATGAAGGGTGATTACGATATATAACATATAAGCATGTTTTGTGATATATGTATTATCTGAATTAACTTATTGTGATTTGTGCACCATCGTATATAGTGTATGGATTATGTACACATGAAATGAATCCGGTAATAAATTAAGTCACTAAAATGGAATATTCAATACAACACATAAACCTTGTAAATTACAGTGCAGAGATTTAAGTTACAAAGTCATTGACTGAATGAGTCAGGTCATTTTGCCAACCATAGAGATGTTGGGTTGATTATTTACCTTGATATAATTATTTCTTCTCTTTATCCATATTCCATTGCCATTTGAAGAATAACATGTTTCTTTTTATTTTGACAAGTATATCATTTCTTGATCTCATTTTTCTCTCTTCACTAAGCTGTCGAGCTCACTCCCTCCCAGTTTCATGTTTTCAGGTTGCAGCGAGACGGAGGCCCAACTTAGGCTTTGGGCGTTTTGAGGAGAAGTTTCGTTACTAGTAAACTTATTCCAGATATAATTACGTGTTATTACTTTAAAAGATTTTTTTTGTACATACCCATAATATTAGTGATATGTACATGTAGTATTCTTGTTAGATATATTGATGTAAAGAGGAGGTAGTTTGTAATGACTATGATTAAGTTGGAGATATAGTAATTCTGAGTTATGTTGTGGATGCCGATAGGGATACTCTCGAGCACGTGGAAAAGAAATCACTTTAAGCTAAAATTTCAAATACAAGTTTTCAAGCTATGTGCCTTCAATCCAAATACTTCAAAGTTTTACTCACATACACAATCTCTGAGCTTCAAATCCCCTACATTGGTTATAGGATTGCATTGTGAGTTTTTTGGTGATCTAGGAGAGATCACTCCCCTTCTTGTATTCAAGAGTTGTAGAGGTTGCGCCTCAAACGAGCTTGGATGTTCGTGATTGCAGGTGTTGGGCACCGAGTGAGAGGACTTGAGGGTCCGGTGGTTCTTGAAGGAATGCATAGAGTTGGTGATCTTGTGGGATCAAAGAATAATGAAAATTCTTCATTACAGATATAGTAATTCTGAGTTATGTTGTAGATGCCGATAGGGGTACTCTCGAGCACATATTACGATGGATATTAGTAGTGAGATTTATCTGCTCTATGGACTTGAAGATAAGTAGGCAATGTTAAGCCGAAATCTTATTATGACTGTGTGGTGAAAACTTTGAGTTTGATTTATTTATTTGGATTGAGATAAACCGTGTAGGCTGATATAGATATACTGTGTATTTAGGGTAAGTGATTAAATACAAAGAAGATGCTGTCGAAATTTTTAAGAAATTATAGATGATTATGATAATCTTTTGATTAATAAGAATGTTTATGTTAATTGAGAATCTATGAAAACTAGGACCGTTACAAGAGGTCTACACCAATTGCTTATAGGAACAGTCCGGTGAGAGGCGATTTTGGTGGCAGGTTTGTAGAATGTTCTTGTGGTGGATATCATTCTCATGAAAGATTTATTGGCAGAGGTTCCTTTGAGAAGCAATGTCATTGTTGTAAGGAAGTAGGTCGCACCAAAAACCATTATCGAAAGCTACAAGGGAAGCTAGTTCGAGCTCCAATGCAGCTACAACTCGACCAAAAAGAATCCAAAAGTATGACATATGAGATACATGTCAACAATTTCAAATATTTTAGCAGTTTCAAACTGTCTAGATGTCATCTTCTTCCTCCACATCTACTCTGGCCTAGATAGGTAACTCAACTTGTCTTATATTATCTTCACCTCACATGTGAATTATAGATTCAGAAACTCTAGATAATATGATTAGAATCAAGAATCAAAATCTCAGAATCAAAATTGGAACTAGCATACAGTTTTAAATATCGAAATTGGTCATATCAGCCATATTAGCCATTTTCTCTTACTAAATAGGTCTTAGTAAAAAAAATTAAAATATTAAAAATATTTCAAATTTCAAATAATTAGTAGTATATTGACATTTTTTTAAAATAATTGATGAAATTTGAATTACATTTGGACAAAATATTACAATACAAAATAGTTGATGTAAAGATATAAATTAATAAGGTATTTAAAAAGAAATTACAATTCAATTAATTTAAGAAGCTAATTAATTATATTCATGATAATTTTTTTCTAAGAAAGCAAGTTTAAATAATTAATCTAACAAACTAGTATATAATTAATATGAAAAACTAATTATACTCTATTTAATTATATACGTGATAACCATTTTTAACATTTTTTAATAAATCAAGTTTTAAAAAATAATTAATCTAACAAGTTATTCCTCTTGTTAGTTACAAATTTTGGTTTTTACCTCAAATTTTTTCACATTTTGAGATTGTTGGCGAGAAAGAGGAGTATTAATAATTATTAGTAAGGTAAGCATGGGATTATCTGAGACTAAGGAATAATCATTGCACCCATGAGACACCGAAATTAAAATAAGATTTAACACCGTTGTTTTATGGTGTCAAATTATGGCACTGATGGAATCCAACAATATTGTGGAGTCACTATCAATAAGTCATTTTTACGTTGCGAAATTGAGCAGTTTAACAATAGCTGTATCGAAATCGGTCAGAATCGGAATGAAATAGGCCAATTCCATTCTGATTCTGACGATTCCGCCCAATTCCGATTAATTGCCACCGATTCTTTCTCAGTGTCTGTCGATTCTGATACGAACCGAATCGGTCAATTCTTCAAACCATTCTGGAGACAAAGGTATATTATCATCTCGTGATTTTGGTCTTTTTCATCCGTTGGTGCAGGTGGTTCTATATCTTCTATACAAGGTATAAACATTGCCAATGCTACATTCTATCTATGTCATTTGTGCTTTATATTCCGAGTTCCCCTTTAATTGGTTATCAATGAGTAGAACTAGTAGATCCTTAAATTGCTCAGCAACATTCTTTTTCATGCATTGTGTATTTTAGAAACTTGTAATAAGAAAGACGATTGGCATGTAGAGTGAGTGTGGTGAATTTTATTATCTGGATTTGGATTCCAAAATGGTAGTATCTTCTATTTTGATCTACTTTTGATCAACACTATCAATTAAGATATCTATCTTTACAAGTCGTGAAGCTTTAGATCCTGAGTTAAATCATGTTATGTTTTAAAATTGTGAGTTTATCAACTAGATAAGCATCATCGTGTGTCTTATCCTAATAGAGTCAATAAAAGGGTTGAGAACCCATTTGCTTTAGTTCATCAGATGTGTAAAGTCTTTGTCCAATAACGGTTAAACTTGACTTCAAGTATTTTATAATTTTGGTAGATGATTATTATTAAGTCACTTGGATGTATTTAATGAAAAATCATTCTGAAGTGTTTTCGATCTTTCATAACTTAACATTTATTGTTTTCGATCTTTCATAATTATTCTGAAGTAAAAAAATTAATCTAATAATACCTCTATAAAAATATTGAGACCTATAGTGCTAAGAATTTTTAGTTTATACTTTTCAAACTTCATGTCTCAACATGGTATTATGCGTTAATCCGCTTGTTCATTTACATGTCAACAAAATAGTGTTCCTAAATGTAAACATTTGCTTGAGATTGCATGTACGTTTTTAATTCACATGTGGGCACCTAAACAGTTTAGGGGGATGACATTCTTACCGCATATTATTTTATTAATCGCATACCCTCATCCGTTCTAGACGGTCAAATTCCATACCCAGGTTCCATGTCCACAAACTAATATGTTTCCTTTACCCCCAAAAGTGTGGATTTGTATGCTTTGTACATAATAATGATCCTATTCAACTAGGTTAGATCCATGTGCTTTTAAAAGTGTGTTTTTTAGACATTCACGTCCTCAGAAGAAATATAAGTGTTATTGTTCAGAAGTGAACCATTTTATAATCTATGCTGATATCACATTCTTTGAGTCTAAGTCACACTTTAATACTAAATCTTATTCTTCTGAGACCAAAGAAGATTTTGTGCCTTTTTTGGTTCTTGAATGTTCTAATAATAATGCATCGTTAGACATTACAGATCAATCCACCTTGCCTACTAAACATGGAGAATAACCAAAGTCTACAAGACGCATTTCCACTTTACAATCTAATGAGTTTCTACTTCACAATTTGATCAGAATGTTTTGCCCTCTGGTGTGTTCAGTGTTTTAAATATCGAATATCGGCGATATACCGGTCGGCAAAATTATATACCAGATACTGAATACCAGATGATATATCGCGATATAGTACTAAATACCGGTTGATATATCAATAATCAATACATATAAGACATTATTAAAAGAAATAAGTTATTATCCAAACATCATATAAAAACATCATTGAAATACCACAATGAACATAGAATAAAATAAAACGATCTCTCAAGTAAAAAATAATAATAATTATCTAAATAAGTAATTATATCAGCCGATATAACAGATATTTCGGCTCGGATATCGGACGATATATCGACCACGTGGCGAAATATCAGCCCATATTGGTCTAAAACGATATCGATAAATTTTTGCACTTATCGTATCGTTTTGCATAAAATACTAGTATCTTGGCCGATATACCGATAAATCAGCCGATATTTAAAACAATGAGTGTGTTGCTCTCATTTTTTCTAATTATAGTTCTGAAATTTCTGATATTGACCTTTCACTTACTTTTCAAAACGGTAAATGCACTTGAACTCTCATTCTTTGTCTAATTTTATCTCTTATTATCATTTGTTATTTTCATATAGTGCTTTTATTTTTTCTATGGACTTACTCCATTCTCAAGTTTGTGTCAGACACATTTCTATCTCAAGATGGAGAGTGATGGGTGTAATACTATTGGGATCTAGTAAATCCAAAGTTGGGCACACTAAATAAAGGAGTCACTACTCAAAAGCAATGTAGTCATGACAATCGAGCA
The DNA here is from genome assembly GCA_038442645.1 of Agave tequilana. Taxonomy (NCBI): domain Eukaryota; kingdom Viridiplantae; phylum Streptophyta; class Magnoliopsida; order Asparagales; family Asparagaceae; genus Agave; species Agave tequilana. The sequence goes on from JAVJIF010031460.1 coordinate 243,305, forward strand.
TAACTGAAATTGAGCAGGAGTTGGCCTCTTCATCTTCTCTGAGAAGGATCTGCATATAGGAATCTTCCAGGAGAAGATTCCAAATGATAAGCTCAACAACCTCCTAGCTAATTCCTAATAACTAGGGTTGGGATCGAACCGAATTCGAATCGAATGCTCATGTGTACGTATTTGATTTGGTTTAAAATCTTTGAATTCGAATACGAGCATTAGCGTCTTCGAATCCAAATCGAATTCAAAATTTCTCGAATATCAAATATTCCTGCATTTATGTATTAAATATTTGAATAGTTTGAAAATTATTTGATTAAGAAGTTTTTTTATTTATTTCAGTTTTATTATAACATTGTAATTATATTTGAGAATCACACATCTCCTACGGAAGAGAGAACAAAAAGAGATCGTTTAAATTAGATTTCAGGTTAGAGTTTGCCTGACTTTTTAGCTTCATATAAATATTTTACATAAGATTTTTTTTAAATTTAATAATTATAAAATATCACGGGGCAAAATGCAAGAATATGCATGTATGTAATACTATATTTCATAATAGTTAAGTACAGATGCATTAAACGAATAGTTCAATGAACTAATGAATTGAATACTAGAATGTTCATATTTGATACGTTTAAATTGCGAATAGTATAAAGTATTTGTTTATGTTTAAATGAGCAGTCGAATCAAATCCGATCAAATAACTAGACGAATAATTAACGAACTATTTGTTAATTATTTGGTTCGTTTCCACCCTTACTAATAACCAGACCCTTTCCTTCATCTATAATAGAAAAAAGGGGCCCCTGACGAGAGGTATGTGATTCTTCACTTAAGCTCTCTTATAGTCCATTCCACTTTTTTCACTTACTGACTTGATCATCTGAGGGGCTTCATCGAAACCAAGCCTCATGGTGCTAACTTTTCTTCGTGATTGTAGATGATTGAAGGGTTTGGACGTGAGCAGGTCATACATCCACTTTCCACCTAAATTCAAAGTTCCCTCTTTTGGTGCTTTCATTGAGATCGAAGAGCAACAATGGTCGGAAGCGCGCGATCCATTTAATATGTTGATAAGCACGACATGAAGACTGCTACAATTCAAAAGACGGTGGCCGACGAAAATGGTGGCGACAAGGCCAATCGTGTCCTTCAAGAAACCATACTTACCACAACTGAACAACACCAATAGATTGATGGTGCTGAGGTCAACAATCGCAAGAACACAACACGACGTAGTCTGATAATATATGATCTTGAACAAGTTGAGAAAGAACCAACAATGAAAGCAAGTCAAGGAAAGAAGATATAGAGAAAAGTAAAGAAAAAGAGAAGGGCTGACTAGTGAAGACAATGCTTGACGAAGAATCGGCCACAAAAGAGCGAATAGAGAAGCTCAAGAGCGAACATGAAAGCTTGAAATCAAAATTAAAGGAGGCTAAGCTGGAATGCTCTTAGAGGCCCTGCAAGAAGGTGGTAGGAAGAATGAATAATATACGGCCCTGAATGCTACATGTGCGAACATCTTGATGGAGACAAAAAATCGCTCCTATTTTAAGTGACCACGCCCTTTGCAAGAACTAAGTCCTGGGAAGGAACTGGACAAGTCAAAATGTGAGATTTTCATAAGGGCTATGGTCATCTAACTGAGAATTGCAGAAGCCTAAAGTGGCAGATCAAATAATGGATAAAGGAGGGTCATCTGTCAGAGTTCGTTAAGAAAGATTCAAGTAAGAATGATCGACGTGAAGATAATCATGATTACAGAAAAGATGAGAGACAGTTCAAACTCACGGAGTGACAAGCACAAAGCAGTCCTGAGAAGAATGAGACAATCAAAGGAGTGATAGCATGAGGACCAGACTGGGGGGGGGAAGACTCAATCTTACCTTCGATATTATATTTTCCTTGCTTGACTCGACAAATTGACATGCGACAATAAAAGGGATGACGAAGAATCAAGTTGTGAAATTAGTAACCATCCATTAAAATATACTCGCGCGATCACATGCTGGCATAACTAATAAATCACATGTATAATATTTGCACATGACAAGATTATGAAATTTTACAATTTTAATTACATTAGGAATTTATTGAGTAATTTAAATAGACGAACATTAAATGATGATTATAATTATTTCAATAAACAATAATTAATTTTAATAATGTTAGGAATTTAATGAGTAATTTAAATAGACGAACATTAAATGATGATCATAATTATTTCAACAATAATCAATTTAAAAAGGATTAAATACTCACACAGCAATTCATTTTGTGTTTAATATTTGTGAATATGAACAGTGATTTACCTTCGTTAACCATGATTAAACATGAACAATAATTTAAATACAAAATAATATTTATTGAAAAAGAGAAGCTTAAAACACTCACAAGAAATGATTTAATAAAACACACACATAAAATAACCAAATAAAATAAATACTCACTCTGGTATTGCAGACATGTAGTTCTGGTCTCCTTGGATCTAACGTCTCCAGAATCACGTGAATCGGACTCTGGCTGCTCGAGACATTGCCCGAAAACAAATCAGATAATTTAACGGGTCAGAATAAGGTCTAGATTTAATAATCTTATTTTCAGAGGGTTAAATACAATTTTACCTTGTTATTGAAACGGGTCGGATCCAAAGCGGGTCTGGGTCTGATGTGGGGTGCGGGTGCAAAAAATGAAAATCACCTAGAGGGGGGTGAATAGGTGATGATGCTAATCAAAGACCAATAAAAAAAATTTAAAGTCACAACAATCACCAATCAAGAATCACAAGATGAATGCAAGCAAGTATGACAATGAATATGATGAGCAAGTAACAAGTGCAAGCAAAGTAGAGCAAGGAGTGCAAGAATGTAAACCAATCGCAAACACAAGGATATGTTATCGAGGTTCGAGCACCCAGCTCTACTCCCGCCTTCCCCAGAAGGATTCTAGCTACTTCCACTATCACAAAGATCTCAAATACAATGGAAAACCCAACTCCTACAATTTCAAGTACAAGTAATTTCCTTGGTAGTCAAAAGACCACAAACTCTCTCTTTCAAATATCTCTTCCCTTACAAAGGTCCTTAGAGAATATTGAGTAGGAATGAAGCTCTTGTGTGTAAGGAGAAAAGAAAATTAAATCAGAGAGTATCACAAAAACACTTCAGAAATTAGAGAGAATTTCAGCCCAAAAACCAAGAAACAAAGTCTTTTGAAAGCCTTAAACTTTTTGAATTTTCTAGCAATAATTGTTGTAATGAATCTCTCCCCAAACACCCCTATTTATAGGAGAGGGCTAGGTTAAGAGATAAAACAAACTTAAGGCTAATTAAGTAATATTAGATTCAAAATATATCCCTATATCAAATTTTAAACACAAAAAGACAAAACTTAAAACACCCCAGAAAATAGCCGTTTACTGTTCAACGGATCTGTCGGTCGACCGGTCGGTCGACCGCACGTTCAAATATTTGACCGTTGCAGGCCAGCGGTCGACCGCCCGGTCGACCCAATCTAACCGAGAGCACAGTTGCTTACAGTCGGTCGACCGGTCGGTCGACCGATACAACGTGCACACAGATATGTGCACAGCCAGAGCCACGGTCGACTGGGACGGTCGACCGGCCAAACCTGTCATAGGTCCGGTCGACCGTTCGGTCGACTGGCTCAGGTCAAAAATCATGTTTTGAAGAGAAAACAAAGGGGATTTTGATTTTGACAAAAGTAATTTTGAACATAGATTTGCATAAAACATAAATATATATCTGTAGGCAAAATCTTGTAAACAAAATATTTTTGTATAAATTATAAGAAAACATTTTGGAATAAACATGTGCGCAAAAACGTTTTCGCAAAAACGTGTGTGATAGAGTTTCAAACCTATCCACTATTCTTTAACAAACTATAAAACTAAAAATACAATGATTAAATACTCTTTGAGCAATCTTCAAGTCTTTGAGCCATCCGATGCTTTGCTTGTGCCTTCTCTTCTATGATCCTTCCTTGATTGTGCAATTTGCCTTCCTTGCTATGTGAAACTTAGAAGTTCTTGCAAAAGCTAAGCCAATGGTCTCCAAACATGGTGCAAAACCTGAAACTTATCTTGAACAAATTCATTAGTACCAAATAGCTCTTATTTGGTTTGTCATCATCAAAACACAAAACAAGAGAGTGTAACCTCTTGGGCCAACAATCTCCCCTTTTTGATGATGACAAAACAAATAGGCTATAGACAAAAATATGGGGGAGGAGAAGACTCCCCCTCAAATTATGCTATATGAAAAACACAAGAATTTATTAAATACACAAAAACATACTCTTGATGCCAATTGAAACCAAATTGAAACAATACCAATAAAACACAAAATTCAAGAGTTCTCAAATTCATAAAACACAAGACTCATAACAAAAACTCATAAAACGCATAAAAACATATAATTCATATGGAACCAAGACCAAATGAACTTATTTTTGTCCCATGTAAACTTATTCTCCCCCTTTTTGTCATACATCAAAAAGGGTTATGAAAAACATGTTTAATCAATAACACAAACATTAAGTTCTCCACAAATAAACGAAAATCTAGCAAAATCAAGTGGTTTAGTGAAAATATCGGCTAGTTGTAAATCCGTAGAAACATAATCAATATCTATATCTCCTTTCTCAAAATGATCTCTAAGAAAGTGATATCTAATCTCAATGTGCTTGGTCTTACTATGTTGATTTGCATTCTTAGTCATGTGTATAGTACTAGTATTATCACAAAATATTTTTATATGATCAAAATGCAAATCAAAATCAAGGAGAGTATGTTTCATCCAAAGGACTTGTGCACAACAAGCCCCTGCGGCAACATACTCCGCCTCGGTGGTTGAGAGTGCTACGGAATTTTGTTTCCTAGAGGACCATGAAACAAGACAATTACCAAGAAATTGACATGTCCCACTAGTACTCTTTCTATCTACTCTACAACCCGCAAAGTCGGCATCCGAATAACTCGTCATTGAGAAATCTCCGGTTTTCGGATACCATAGACCCATCCCAATAGTGCCCTTAATATAACGAATAATGCGTTTTACCGCAATAAGATGGGACTCTTTAGGACACGATTGAAATCTAGCACAAAGACACACACTAAACATGATATCCGGCTTACTTGCCGTTAAATATAAAAGACTTCCTATCATGCTTCTATATAATTTAATATCAACATTTTTACCTTGGTCATCTTTATCAAGCTTGGTTGTAGTTGCCATGGGAGTGTTGCAAGTCTTTGAGCCTTCAAGTCCAAACTTCTTTACAAGTTCCTTTGCCTACTTGGCTTGACTTATGAACGTCTCGTTTTGCAATTGCTTGATTTGGAGTCCAAGGAAGAAATTTAGCTCACCCATAGAAGACATTTCAAACTCAAGTTGCATTACCTTTTCAAAATCCTTGCACAAAAGCTCATTAGTAGAACCAAAAATTATATCATCAACATGAATTTGCACAATTAATATATCATTATCAACATGCTTAGTGAATAGAGTGGTGTCTACTTTGCCTTTAATAAAATCATTTGAAATAAGAAAACTAGAAAGCCTTTCATACCAAGCTCTAGGAGCTTGTTTCAATCCATATAAAGCTTTATCAAGTTTAAAAACGAAATCGGGATGAACATGATCAATAAAACCGGGAGGTTGAGAAACATAAACTTCTTCATTAATAAAACCATTCAAAAATGCACTTTTCACATCCATTTGAAAAAGTTTAAAATTTTTGAAAGATGCAAAAGCTAGTGTCATCCGTATGGCTTCAAGCCGTGCTACGGGTGCAAAGGTCTCCTCAAAGTCAATTCCTTCAACTTGAGTGTAACCTGGGCCACTAACCTAGCTTTATTCCTAATGACATTTCCGGACTCATCCATCTTGTTTCTAAAGATCCACTTAGTACCAATTATTGGTCTATCGTGGGGTTTAGGAACAAGGTGCCAAACTTGGTTGCGCTCAAATTGATTGAGTTCCTCTTGCATGGCAAGCAACCAATATGGGTCCGTCTCGGCTTCGAGAATGCCTTTGGGTTCAAAATGAGAAATGAAAGCAAAGTTACCACATAGGTCATGGAGTTTGGAGCGTGTTGTGACTCCTTTAGATGCATCACCCAAGATGAGCTCCTTAGGATGATTTGTAGCGTATCTCCAAACTTTAGGAAGCGGTTGAGAGCTTTCCTCTTTATCCTCTTGAACATCACCAATAGATTCTTGCTTTTCTTCTTGAGCGGGTGAGTCCTTCAAGGATAGTCTCTCCATGTCTTCACCTAATGGTTCAATCTCTACAACATTCTCAACAACCACATAGATTCTTCAAATTTAACATGCATGGATTCTTCTATGGTAAGTGTAGATCTATTGAAAACTCTATATGCTTTGCTAGTAAAAGAATATCCAACAAAGATAGATTCATAAGCTTAGCATCAAATTTACCCAAATTATCCTTAGTATTTAAAACAAACACTTGCATCCAAAAACTTTGAAATATGCAACATTTGGTTTTCTAGAATGATACATTTCAAAAGAAGTTTTTGAAGAATTTTTGCATAAATAAATATGATTCGATATATAGCATGCGGTGTTTACGGCCTCGGCCCATAAATATTGAGGGAGGTCATACTCACTTATCATTGTCCTAGCCATCTCTTGAAGTGTTCTATTTTTCCTTTCTACAACTCCATTTGTTGTGGAGTTCTAGGACAAGACATTTCATGCTTAATTCCTTTTTCATCACAATAAGTCATGAAGAGTTGGTTAATAAACTCACCACCTATATCACTCCTTATTCTCAAAATCGGAAAACCCTTTTCTTTTCAACTCTTTTTCGAAAAATCTTAAAATGAGAAAAGTTTGATCTTATTTTGCAAAAAGAAAACCCAAGTAAAACGGGAAAAATCATCAACTAAAACAAATGCAAATCTACTTCCATTTAAACTTTAGTTTTAGTTGGTCCAAAAAGATCCATATGAATTAATTCTAAAGGCCTAGTTGACATGATATCCTTGATTGGTTTGAAGGAAGACTTGGTTTGTTTCCCAAGTTGGCACGCACCACAAATGCGGTCTTTCTCAAACTTCAAGCAAGGAATACTCTTCACCAATTCCTTTGAATTAATCCTAGAAAGATGTTCAAAAGAAGCATGTCCTAATCTTCTATGCCAAAGCCAAGAATTTTCATCAAAAGCATTCAAGCATTTAGTAGAACACTCAATATTAAGCATGTCAATGATATAAACATTATCATCACGAAAACCGGTGAGAATACAAACATCGGATTTAACATCAAAAATTTTGCAAGAAGAATTATCAAAAACAACTTTAAGTCCACGGTCACAAAGTTGACTAATGCTAAGTAAATTATGCTTTAAAACCATCTACTAAAACAACATTTTCAATAATAGGAGATGCACCAATTTGAATGTTACCTATACCGATGATAGTCCCTTTGGAGTCATCCCCGAAGGTGACGGTGCCACCTTCCATGTACCTTGATAGGGTTGTGAAGTTGTTGATGTCCCACGTCATGTGTCTTGAACAACCACTATCAAGGTACCACCGCTCCCTACGTCTTGGAGCTTTGGTGTGTACCTACATCAAATAATTTAAGAGTTGATTTTGGTACCCACATTTTCTTGGGTCCTCTAGGGTTAGTGTCATGAACCCAAACTAGATTATTTGTTCTATTTAGTTGATCATAACAAAACTTAGCTAAATGTCCTTTCTTACCACAATATGTGCATCTATATACTCTACCATATTTAAAAGCATAGTGAGTGTGTGATTTGTGAGCATGAGAAACTTTAGCATGAGAGGTGTGAGCATGAGAATTTTTATCATGTGAAATTTTAGCATGAGTAGTGTGCTTTTTAGAAAACATGTCCTCAAGTTTCTTAGTATTGAAAGCACAATCATTTAAAACTTTTTCAAAATCATTCATTTTGGATTTAAAAGAAGAAATTTCTTTTTCATCAATAATAGGAGATTTTGCCTTACAAGAACTTTTGTAGGCACAAAATTCTTTTTGCATGGAAATGAAATTAGAAGAAATATCATCTTTTTCTTTAGAAACAATGGCAAGTTGATTCTTAAGAAAAGCAACTTCTTTTTGTAATTTTAAGCATTCAAGTTTCTTATTATCATAAGTTTCAGAAAGTTCTACAAAGGCATGTACTAGAATTTCCTTACTTAGTTCATCATCTTCATCATCAAGGGATTGAGGGGTTACCTTAGGTGTGTTTGCCATGAAACACATATTAGCTTGATCCACCTCCTCTTCGGACTCGCTTTCCGAATCCCATGATGCTTTGTATGCTTTCTTTTCCTCCGGCTTCTTTGGCTTGAAGGAGGACGTCATCTTCTTCTTGAACTCCAGACAATCCGCCATGATATGTCCGGGTTTGCGGCAATTATAGCAAATGATCCTCCGTTCCTCTTTGCCTTCGAATTTTCTCCGGAAGTTGAACTTGTTCTTTCGGTACAACCTCTTGACATTCCGCACAAGTAGAGTTAGCTCCTCATCTTCTTCATCGTCTTCTTCATCGTCATCATTGGTGGATGAAGTCTTGAAGGCTATGGATTTCTTCTTTGAAGTAGTGGCTTCTTCTCTTGCCTTCTTCTCCATCTCATGGGTCTTTAGGTTCCCAATGAGACTAATGATGTCCATCTCGTCCTTGTCGTTCAACTCCTTTAAGGTGGTGGCCTTGATCTCCCATGAAGAAGGAAGCGCCCGAATCACTTTCCGCACCTTTTGATCGTTGGAGATGTCATCACCTAATGAAGAAAGACCATTAGTGATTTTAATGAAACGAGTAATCATGCTATCAATAGATTCTTCATCAAGCATTTGAATGACTCATATTGAGACCTCAAGAGATCTATTTTAGCTCTCTTGACTTGTGAAGTCCCTTCATGTGTGACCAATAAGTGTTGCCAAATCTCATAGGCGGATTGGCAATGAATTACCGTGTAAGGTCATCCTCATTCAAGGCGGTTAAAAGGGAGTTTGGGCCTTGGAGTTAGCCTCATATTCTCTAAAGTTGAAGTCGGTCCAAGTGCTCTCATCACTATCGGGTGCTACATAGGGTTTGGTCAAAGACTTAGCCACTAAACTACCTAATGATTGCAAAAAGATAGTCATCCTAACCTTCCAAATAGGGAAATTGAGTCCATCAAATTTAGGTGGGGATTTAATATTATCGGCCATGTTTACTAGTGTATGAATGATGGAATGAAAATGTTGATTAGCAAGTTTTAAGGATCTCTCTATGGATGTTAAGCCAAAACCTAGAGTCCAAGCTCTGATACCAATTGAAAATCACTAGAGGGGGGGTGAATAGGTGATGATGCTAATCAAAGACCAATAAAAAAATTTAAAGTCACAACAATCACCAATCAAGAATCACAAGATGAATGCAAGCAAGTATGACAATGAATATGATGAGCAAGTAACAAGTGCAAGCAAAGTAGAGTAAGGAGTGCAAGAATGTAAACCAATCGCAAACACAAGGATATGTTATCGAGGTTCGAGCACCCAGCTCTACTCCCCGCCTTCCGCAGAAGGATTCTAGCTACTTCCACTATCACAAAGATCTCAAATACAATGGAGTACCCAACTCCTACAATCTCAAGTACAAGTATTTCCTTGGTAGTCAAAAGACCACAAACTCTCTTTCAAATATCTCTTCCCTTACAAAGGTCCTTAGAGAATATTGAGTAGGAATGAAGCTCTTGTGTGTAAGGAGAAAAGAAAATTAAATCAGAGAGTATCACAAAAACACTTCAGAAATTAGAGAGAATTTCAGCCCAAAAACCAAGAAACAAAGTCTTTTGAAAGCCTTAAACTTTTTGAATTTTCTAGCAATAATTGTTGTAATGAATCTCTCCCCAAACACCCCTATTTATAGGAGAGGGCTAGGTTAAGAGATAAAACAAACTTAAGGCTAATTAAGTAATATTAGATTTAAAATATATCCCTATATCAAATTTTAAACACAAAAAGACAAAACTTAAAACACCCCAGAAAATAGCCGTTTACTGTTCAACGGATCTGTCGGTCGACCGGTCGGTCGACCGCACGTTCAAATATTTGACCGTTGCAGGCCAGCGGTCGACCGCCCGGTCGACCCAATCTAACTGAGAGCACAGTTGCTTACAGTCGGTCGACCGGTCGGTCGACCGATACAACGTGCACACAGATATGTGCACAGCCAGAGCCACGGTCGACTGGGACGGTCGACCGGCCAAACCTGTCATAGGTCCGGTCGACCGTTCGGTCGACTGGCTCAGGTCAAAAATCATGTTTTGAAGAGAAAACAAAGGGGATTTTGATTTTGACAAAAGTAATTTTGAACATAGATTTGCATAAAACATAAATATATATCTGTAGGCAAAATCTTGTAAACAAAATATTTTTGTATAAATTATAAGAAAACATTTTGGAATAAACATGTGCGCAAAAACGTTTTCGTAAAAACGTGTGTGATAGAGCTTTAAACCTATCCACTATTCTTTAACAAACTATAAAACTAAAAATACAATAATTAAATACTCTTTGAGCAATCTTCAAGTCTTTGAGCCATCCGATGCTTTGCTTGTGCCTTCTCTTCTATGATCCTTCCTTGATTGTGCAATTTGCCTTCCTTGCTATGTGAAACTTAGAAGTTCTTGCAAAAGCTAAGCCAATGGTCTCCAAACATGGTGCAAAACCTGAAACTTATCTTGAACAAATTCATTAGTACCAAATAGCTCTTATTTGGTTTGTCATCATCAAAACACAAAACAAGAGAGTGTAACCTCTTGGCCAACAAAAAAAGAGAGAAAACGAGAGGGAGAGAGAGATAGAGAGAGGTAATGAGAGACACAGAGAGAATGAGAGGAAAAAAGAAAGACAGAGAGATATAGAGAGATGCAGAGGGAGAGGGAGATATACAAACACGCAGAGAGAGAGAACGAGAGAACGAGAGCAGGAAGAGTGAGATGGAGATGATAGAGTGAGATGGAGATGATGGAGCTTGGGTGCAGCGGGGATGGTGACGGCGGTGCTCGGGCGTGGCAGCCTGAGAGAACTGGGTGCGGCTGCAGTGGGGAGTCTTGAGGAGAGGGACTTGGGAGGCGCTCCGGGAGGACGAAGGTGGTGCTGCAGAGCCAATGCCATCGCGGTGGCACTCGCGGTGAAGAGAAGAGCGGCATACGGTGGAGGTTGGGTGAGCAAGAGAGGAGATGGGAGATCAATTGTGGGGTGGTTGCGGGTGTGCAGGAGAAGATGGTGACAGTGGTGCGGTAGAGATGAGGAGGTGATGGGTGGTAATGGGTTTGCAGCCTAAGAGGAGATGGGAAGAAAATGATAGGGGCATGCCGGCGTGGGTGCGACGGAGGCTGCAGACGCGACTGGGTGGCAGGTGAGCGGTGATGTACAGGCTGAGGAAGGGGATCCAAGGATGAAGAAGGTCATGGGTTTACATGAGTAGAGAGGAAAAAAGTGAAGAGACGATGAAAATGGGAAAATGGAGGCAGTGCAAGCTGTAGCGGAGAAGGAGAGGAGATCGGGTGGCATTCGTGCACGCAGGCGGTGGGGAAGCTCGTGCGCAGGTGGCCGCGAAGGGAGATAGGGAGTTGCTCGCGCGCGGAGGTGGAGATGGCGTCAGTGGTCTCGACAGCAGAGAGCAGGCAAGGAGGGCGGTGGATTGTATGGTGGAGATAATGGAAATGGATATAAGAGAGGAAGAGAGGGACGGCGCATGCAGGGTTAGGGTTAGGGTTTCAATTTGCAGGGTATGGGGAGATGAGAGAGAAGGGAGAGATTTATATGAAAGGGGTTATGGGTTCTATTGGGCTTGGTTCTTGGGCCAAGCAAAATGGAAACAAAAGAAAAAGAAAAATGAGATGGGAAATAGGAAGTGAGCTGGGCTTATATGGATTGGGCTTGGGTTTGAGTAATATGAAAATGAAATAGAGAGAATGGGAATGGGGAAAATGGCATTAATTTAAATATTACATAATATTTAGTAACAATTGCATAATTAATAATGATTTAAATAATTAATAATGATACTATTAGTTAGTATATATTAAAATAATAACTCATACTCAATAATAATTAATTTCTTAATACAAATTATATATAAACATATCAAAATACTATTATTATTATTATTATTATTAATCATGTATCAAAAAATATGAGCATAAAATTCTAGCCATCTTAACAAAAATTTCATCGTCGAAATTTCAAAAAGGCAGGGAAAACGATTAATAGAATCAAAGTTGATAAAAATAAACATGGATCAAGATAGGCATGATAGGATTGGATTCAAAGGAAGAATGATCAATCACGATTGACGTCTTCTCACTCCCATGCCGCTTCTTTGTGCATTATGGGCCCACCACGCTTCCTCTGCGCCACTCTGATTTCTGCTCCTGGCTTCAAAATTGAGTGTCTAGTCTCGAAAACCAAAATAGGAAAATGGAATTGAGATAAAAATTGGATTCGAGAAGAATATTCAGATCACTTGGAGATATTGGAATCGGTTCAATAGATAGATTTTTTTCAAGGAAGAACAATCGAATCTCATGTGAACTCTATATCATTGTATGAATAATATATGTATATTGCAGAGTATATATATCTCGTCTCAGGTCACGGGTAAAAACTAGGTCCTCTTTGTGTCGAAGACCTGGTTATACTGTTAGTAAGAGCGGTTACCCGTTATTTGGTGTAAACCAGGCTCTGATACCAAAAAAAATTGTCACGCCCTGCTTCCCAAAATACTCTGGAGCAGAGACGCGATGAGAGTTAGCGACGTATATACGTAAGGAGAATACCCTACGAGTACACGCTAAGTCTAATGTAACCTGAACAAGTTATATAATCACAATAATAATTTACGATCATTGCAACAATACGTATAAATGTCCACACATAACAACACATGAATAAATGAATGGAATAAATGTTGAGTCCAATATACAGAGAATCAAAAAATCAATAAGAAAAGATATCGAGACTGGACGATCAAGCTAGAAGGAAACTCCAGGCTCCTCACAATACAGATAATCCTCCTCAAATGTCTGATCAATAAAAGGAATACACATATACCTGAATGTGCAAATCCAGGGAAGTCAGAAAACTCCCACCGAGTGTGTAAAATGAAGGAAGATGCACGTGCATATCTCGTGTGAACATACTATGATGCTCCTATAAGAAAGATACTGGATAAGAAATGAATAAAAGTATAAAAAGAAGATAGTGTAGTATAATATGATATCAACTAACATGTTATAAGTATTACGATAACATGCAGTACATAATTTAATAACGTGACGGGATCAATCTCTCATAACATCATGTGTCAGGTGCCTATCATGGTATATAGGTATACAACAAGCTAGCACACATCAATCACAGTTTATCATGCTAGTCTGTTGTTATTAATTATGTCAGCGAACACCAAGTACCACATATAGCAGACGCATCCCATACTAAGCTTACTACACATGTCAATTGGAATCATATGTTATTGAAATTGATCAGTTGAAGACACTGTTTGTGTTTTAGGTGGGTCCCGTATATACCCGGTACCGTGGCCCAGACTCCTGGCGTTAAACCAGGCCCTACCGCTGTGTAGTTAGGTAACATGTATAACAGGTCAGGTAACATATATAAACAGGAACATGAACAGGCCCAGTTACCCCACGGGAACCCTGCAGTCGAATCCTCTTTCGGCTGCGCAACCTATATCCTAGGTCCACCTAAAATACAGACGTTATCTCCTTTATTAATTTTTTCAAACCCGGTGTAAATTGTTTAATTTCATGTTTAGATTATCAAGATCAATCAATGCACATGTTACCTAGATCACTGGGATAATTTGATATCAACGATAACAATATCAACAGTATAATCAGGATATCGGTATAACAGGATGTCAGTGAACAGGATAAGTAAGACGATATTGTTATCGTATAACAATATTTCTCAAGCGACTTTAGTAACATGGACAATATTTGTTATCAGGTAAATGTAAGGTATAATGAATCAAGATTTCTAAGTAAAATCATGATAATATTCATGAATCATAGTCTGGTTCTTTTTGACATTTTTCACAATTATGATTATTTAAATATTTTTTTAATAAAGATAATTACCACTAATTCAAGCGATTAAGTTTTCAGGAATTTGTGATCATCTATTTACAACATTTATAGAAATTCTTATACCGGCACAAAACGAATAATTTAGAACCATTTAACTTTTTTATAAAAGAATTCAATCATGAAAACTACATAATTCTAGATGCCAGATAATTAAATAAACCATATAAATAATTAAATATGAAATAAAACAAAATTTGTTGAAAATTGATAAAACGCTCAAACATAATATTTAGAATTTATAATATGCCTTTTTCCTGGAATTCCACTATTTATTATATTATGTTTAATTATTTTTCTAAAGAACAATTCATTAACAGCCCAAGCAATTAAATCTCCTGAAATTAGTAACCATCCGTCAAAATATACTCACGCAATCAGATACAGGCACAACTAATAAATCACATGTATAATATTTGCACATGACTAGATTATGAAATTTTACAATTTTTGAGGAGGTTTGATCCTATTTTGTGCACTCCAAGAAAATTCAAGTTTTTTGCTGATTTTCATTTCATACTATCAGTTTACAGTTTTTCTTGTTGATTTTCATTTCATAATAGATGAAAGCCTTTATATAGTATGCCTATCTCTTGATTTTCATTTCATAATAGATGAAAGCCTTTATATAGTTTTTTCTTGTTGATTTTTCATTTCAAAATACAAGCTGTGATTGACTGGCCAGTTCCTAAAACCTTGAAAGCATTGAGGGGTTTTCTAGGTCTGACTGGTTATTACAGGAAATTTATCAAAGGATACAGTACTCTTGCTGCTCCTTTGACTGCCCTTACTAAGAAGCATGCATTTCAGTGGGATGGAAAAGCTCAGAAGGCCTTTGAAATTTTGAAAATAGCTCTCACAAATCCACCAGTATTAGCACGTCCCAATTACACTTCACCATTTGTGATTGAGTGTGATGCTTCTGCCACCAGAATTGGGGCAGTATTGATGCAGGAGAACCATCCCATAGCTTATATAAGTCAAGAATTGAGGGATTCCAGTAAATATGCCTCTGCATATGAAAGGGAAATGCTGGGATTATTGTTGGCTGTCAAGAAATGGAGACAGTATTTGTTGGGAATGGAATTTATAGTGAAAACTGATCACAAACCACTGAAGTACCTATTAGAACAAAGATTGTATACTGAAGCTCAGCACACCTGGTTGTTAAAGTTATGCAATTTCAAGTATAAAGTGGAGTATAAGAAGGGAAGGGAAAACAGAGCTGCTGACAGCCTCTCCAGAAGAAGTGAAGCTCCTGACACTCCTGCCTTGCTGGAAATATCTGTGGTAAAATCTGATTGGATTGAGTTACTAAAGGATATGGTCAGTACTGATGCCTTATTCTCTGATTTAAACAGCAGGTGGAATGAGGGCTTATTGGATTCTGCTAAGTATCAGAAAAAAGGTGATCTCTTTTATTACAAAGGGAGAATCCTCATAAATCCTTCTTCTTCCCTCATTCAACTGTTACTGTCTGAGCACCATGATACTCCTATGGGTGGACATTCTGGATATGAAAAAACTTACCAAAGATTAAAGAGGGTGGTATACTGGCAAGGTATGAAAAACAGTGTCAAAAGGTATATCAGGGAATGTGATACTGCCAGAGATTTAAGTATGAGACTACCAAACCTGCAGGGTTACTGCAACCTTTGCCTATTCCTCAAAATGTCTGGGAGGATATCTCCATGGATTTTATAGAGGGATTGCCAAAAAGTGGAGGTAAATCTGTTATCTTTGCCATTGTTGACAGGTTAACAAAGTTTGCACATTTTTTGTCTCTCTCTCACCCATACACTGCTAAGTCAGTGGCTGCTGTCTTCATGGATAACATCTACAGTTTGTATGGAATGCCACTGAGTATAGTTTCTGACAGGGATGCTGTATTTACCAGTGAATTCTGGAAAGAATTGTGGTCCTTACAGGGAACTAAACTGCTTTTCAGTACTTCCTTTCATCCCCAAACTGATGGGCAGACAGAGGTAATCAATAGATGCTTGGAAACTTACTTACGTTGCTTTTGTTCCCACAAACCACAAGAGTGGTGTAAGTGGCTGCCCTGGGCTCAGTATTGGTACAATTCCAGTTGGCATTCAGCCATTAAGATGGCTCCATACCAGGCTGTTTATGGAAAAGCACCTCCCACTATCTCATCTTATATTCCTAAAACTGCTAGGCTACAAAGTGTTGAGAATGCACTGTTGGATAGAGATGCAACTCTCCAGTTACTGAAGGATAATTTGGTTCATGCGCAGGATAGAATGAAAAAGTGGGCAGATTTGCATAGAACTGAGAGAACGTTTGAAGTGGGGGATTGGGTGTTTTTGAGATTGCAGCCTTATAGGCAGATCTCAGTAGGAGGAAGAAGGTCCCATAAGCTTTCTCCCTTGTTCTATGGTCCATATAAGATTCTGGAGAAAATTGGTCCAGTTGCTTACAAACTGGAACTACCTGATGAGGCCAAAATCCATCCAGTGTTCCATATTTCACAACTGAAAAAGAAACTGGGTAAAGGCATTCAGGTCCACAATCAGGTTCCTGCTCATGTTGTGGAGGTGATCAAGGAACCTGACTTCGTCTTGGACAGGAGAATGGTGAAGAGGCTTGGGAAAGCAACAACTGAAGTGCTGGTTAAATGGAAGCAATTGCCTTTAGAGGAGGCTACCTGGGAGAATTACTGGGAACTTATCAAAAGGTTCCCTGTCTTCGATCTTGAGACAAGATCGATTTCAAGGGGGGAGCATTGATACAGTTCTTATCTTTCAGGCCCGTTATCTCTGATATTTGGATTCAATTCTTATCTTTCTTCTTTTTCTTTGTTTGAATTGTAACGGCTATGATGGAAGAACTCTGAGCCGTCTTCCTCTTCTTTGCTTAAATTTGTTGACGGGCCGGGTCCGGTTTGGCTTTGAGACTCGGGGACGGGTCCGGCTGGGCCTGGTTACTCGACCCGTTAATAGACCCATCCGGCCCATTTGTGAAACGCGGGAATAAATAGCTGGCCTTCGTTATTGTGGGGATCTAGGATGTAAAAAAGCCCTAATTGGGAACGAGCTTGAGCTGAGCTCGTCTACTGAGATCAATAAACCCATTTTGCTTCTTCTCCACTTTTCCTCTGGTGTTGCCTGTTCTCCCTGTTCTTTCTAACCTTTTGCAGGTTGAGATGCCGCCGAGGAACCGCCATCGCTATCAACCAGTCATCGCCGATGCCATGGAAGACGGCGAAGGCGTATCAATGGTATCAGAGCCTCAGGTTCCGGAGTTCCCTGAGGATCATGGAGACGACGGCGACGACTTCACTCCAAAAGTTGAACCACGAAGGTCAGTGTCTTTTGATGGAGGTTGGGATTCCAAGAAGGATCCAGATCAAGGGAACACTCTTGGAGTAGGTCCGTCTTCTCAAACAGAAGATCAAATTGACTTCCGATTCAGAGCACTTGATGAAAGAACTGCACTAAGAAATCGGATACTGGAGGAGAAGGTTGGTGATAATATGAGAGCTATTGATGATCGGTTCCGTTCTCTGGAAGGGAAGATAGATCGTGATTATGAAGAACTAAGTGATCTGATCTCAAGATTGTGCCAAGAACCACGGTTTGCAAGTAGGGAAGCCGATGGATCTGGTAGAGATGAAACTCCTCTAATTGGAAGGTCCAAGGGAAATCCTTCCCAAGTGAGGCAGGCAACCATGGGAGGAGGAAAATCTGAGCACTTCTTGAGAAGAAACCAGAAGCCTTCAACGCCCTTCAACATACCGGGTAAGCTTCCTATGCCAAAACATCCTAAGGTGGAAATTCCCACATTCAGGGGTGAAGGTGACATCTTAAACTGGTTGTATCAATTGGAACATGTCTTTGCTATACATCATACTCCAATTGAGGATCGGGTGGAGTTCTGTGTCTTTTTCCTTCAAGGAGAGGCTCTGCTGTGGTGGAGGTGGCTGGAAAAACATAAGGGAGGATCAGTCACTTGGCCAGAGTTTTATGATGAGATGCTTTTGCAGTACGGCCCTGATGAATTGGATGATCCCCTGGCTGCCTTGGCTAATTTGAAGCAGACTGGTACTGTACAGGAGTACCATAAATCTTTCATAAGGTTGGCTCACTTGATTGATGAATCTGAGAAAAATTTAATTAGTTTGTTCTTGTCTGGTCTGAGGGAAGATCTAAGAGGAAAGGTCAAGTTAGATAAGCCATTGACCATGGTTTCAGCCTATAGAATAGCAGTAGCTAGGGAATCCATTACAGAAGCAGAGAAGAAATTAAATAGAATAGCTACTTACAGGGGAACTGTCAGCACACCAGGATTAAGCCCAAAAAATTCTATGAATCCGACTACTAGCAGAGAGGTTGGTCCTGCAACAATTGCTCCAGCCAGAAGATTGTCCCCATCTCAGGTGGAGGAATATAGGAGGAAAGGTTTATGTTTCAAGTGTGATGAACATTATACTCCTGGACATAAATGCAAGGGGAAGAGCTTGATGTTAATTGAGTGTGAAGATGTTGAGAGTGAGCAGGAAGAGATCTTATTAAGACCTAAGGAAGGATTTGGGGAAAACTTACATGAACTTTCACTCAATGCTATGGAAGGAAGTGTATCACCCAGGACCATTAGACTCTGTGGACAAATAAACAGGAAGCCTGTTATGGTGTTATTGGATACTGGTTCCACCCATAATTTCATTGATCCAAAGGTAGTGCAGAGAACTGGGTTGGTGATTACACCTGAGTTGGTTTTTGATGTTACTATAGCTGGGGATGATAAATTGCAAAGTGAAGGGGTGTGTAAATCTGTGTGTTTCAAATGTCAGGGACTGGAAATTGTTACTGACTTCCATGTCTTACCTATAGGGGGATGCCAGATGGTGTTGGGAATAGATTGGCTGCAGACTTTGGATGAGATGACTGTGAACTTTAAGGAAAGAAAAGTAAAGATCATCAAAGATAGCCATTCTTGGGAATTACAGGGGGTATCCTCTAATGCTATGGAGTTAGTATCAGTTAAGGTTATGGAAAAAACTCTTTATCAGTCAACCAAAGGGTGGGTCTTATATGTTTGTCAGCAAACAGAAACTCAGTCTGATCTAGAGACTAATCTCCAGTTGCAGTCCTTGTGTAAGGAATATGACATAGTCTTTAGAGAAGTTATGGGTCTTCCTCCCAAGAGGAGTCATGACCATCAAATAACATTGGCTCCTGGTACTGAACCTATCAATCTGAGGCCTTACAGGCATCCTTGGGAGCAAAAGAATGTTATAGAAAAGATGGTTGAGGAAATGTTGGAGACTGGAATTATCAGAAATAGTAAGAGCCCATATGCTTCACCAGTTGTGTTGGTCAAGAAAACTGATGGCACTTGGAGGTTATGTGTGGACTATAGGGCATTGAATCAAAAGACAATCAAAGATAAATATCCCATACCCCTGATTGATGAATTACTGGATGAGTTATATGGAGCACAAATTTTTCAAAATTGGACTTGAGAAGTGGATACCACCAGATCAGGATGAGGGAAGAAGACATACCTAAAACAGCCTTCAGGACCCATACAGGCCATTATGAATATTTAGTGATGCCTTTTGGGTTGACTAATGCCCCTGCTACTTTTCAGGCTTTGATGAATGAGCTCTTTAAACCTTATTTGAGGAAGTTTGTGCTCATCTTCTTTGATGATATACTTGTCTACAGCAAGGACCTACAGGATCATCTGAACCATGTAAGGGTAGTGCTGGACATTTTACAAAAGAATCAACTGTTTGCTAAGAAGAGCAAGTGCCAATTTGGGGTGTCAGAGGTAGCTTATTTAGGGCATGTTGTGTCAGCACAAGGGGTGGCTGTTGATCAAAACAAAATACAAGTTGTGATTGACTGGCCAGTTCCTAAAACCTTGAAAGCATTGAGGGGTTTTCTAGGTCTGACTGGTTATTACAGGAAATTTATCAAAGGATACAGTACTCTTGCTGCTCCTTTGACTGCCCTTACTAAGAAGCATGCATTTCAGTGGGATGGAAAAGCTCAGAAGGCCTTTGAAATTTTGAAAATAGCTCTCACAAATCCACCAGTATTAGCACTTCCCAATTACACTTCACCATTTGTGATTGAGTGTGATGCTTCTGCCACCAGAATTGGGGCAGTATTGATGCAGGAGAACCATCCCATAGCTTATATAAGTCAAGAATTGAGGGATTCCAGTAAATATGCCTCTGCATATGAAAGGGAAATGCTGGGATTATTGTTGGCTGTCAAGAAATGGAGACAGTATTTGTTGGGAATGGAATTTATAGTGAAAACTGATCACAAACCACTGAAGTACCTATTAGAACAAAGATTGTATACTGAAGCTCAGCACACCTGGTTGTTAAAGTTATGCAATTTCAAGTATAAAGTGGAGTATAAGAAGGGAAGGGAAAACAGAGCTGCTGACAGCCTCTCCAGAAGAAGTGAAGCACCTGACACTCCGGCCTTGCTGGAAATATCTGTGGTAAAATCTGATTGGATTGAGTTACTAAAGGATATGGTCAGTACTGATGCCTTCTTCTCTGATTTAAACAGCAAGTGGAATGAGGGCTTATTGGATTCTGCTAAGTATCAGAAAAAAGGTGATCTCTTTTATTACAAAGGGAGAATCCTCATAAATCCTTCTTCTTCCCTCATTCAACTGTTACTGTCTGAGCACCATGATACTCCTATGGGTGGACATTCTAGATATGAAAAAACTTACCAAAGATTAAAGAGGGTGGTATACTGGCAAGGTATGAAAAACAGTGTCAAAAGGTATATCAGGGAATGTGATACCTGCCAGAGATTTAAGTATGAGACTACCAAACCTGCAGGGTTACTGCAACCTTTGCCTATTCCTCAAAATGTCTGGGAGGATATCTCCATGGATTTTATAGAGGGATTGCCAAAAAGTGGAGGTAAATCTGTTATCTTTGTCATTGTTGACAGGTTAACAAAGTTTGCACATTTTTTGTCTCTCTCTCACCCATACACTGCTAAGTCAGTGGCTGCTGTCTTCATGGATAACATCTACAGTTTGTATGGAATGCCACTGAGTATAGTTTCTGACAGGGATGCTGTATTTACCAGTGAATTCTGGAAAGAATTGTGGTCCTTACAGGGAACTAAACTGCTTTTCAGTACTTCCTTTCATCCCCAAACTGATGGGCAGACAGAGGTAATCAATAGATGCTTGGAAACTTACTTACGTTGCTTTTGTTCCCACAAACCACAAGAGTGGTGTAAGTGGCTGCCCTGGGCTCAGTATTGGTACAATTCCAGTTGGCATTCAGCCATTAAGATGGCTCCATACCAGGCTGTTTATGGAAAAGCACCTCCCACTATCTCATCTTATATTCCTAAAACTGCTAGGCTACAAAGTGTTGAGGATGCACTGTTGGATAGAGATGCAACTCTCCAGTTACTGAAGGATAATTTGGTTCATGCGCAGGATAGAATGAAAAAGTGGGCAGATTTGCATAGAACTGAGAGAACGTTTGAAGTGGGGGATTGGGTGTTTTTGAGATTGCAGCCTTATAGGCAGATCTCAGTAGGAGGAAGAAGGTCCCATAAGCTTTCTCCCTTGTTCTATGGTCCATATAAGATTCTGGAGAAAATTGGTCCAGTTGCTTACAAACTGGAACTACCTGATGAGGCCAAAATCCATCCAGTGTTCCATATTTCACAACTGAAAAAGAAACTGGGTAAAGGCATTTAGGTCCACAATCAGGTTCCTGCTCATGTTGTGGAGGTGATCAAGGAACCTGACTTCGTCTTGGACAGGAGAATGGTGAAGAGGCTTGGGAAAGCAACAACTGAAGTGCTGGTTAAATGGAAGCAATTGCCTTTAGAGGAGGCTACCTGGGAGAATTACTGGGAACTTATCAAAAGGTTCCCTGTCTTCGATCTTGAGACAAGATCGATTTCAAGGGGGGAGCATTGATACAGTTCTTATCTTTCAGGCCCGTTATCTCTGATATTTGGATTCAATTCTTATCTTTCTTCTTTTTCTTTGTTTGAATTGTAACGGCTATGATGGAAGTAACTCTGAGCCGTCTTCCTCTTCTTTGCTTAAATTCGTTGACGGGCCGGGTCCGGTTTGGCTTTGAGACTCGGGGACGGGTCCGGCTGGGCCTGGTTACTCGACCCGTTAATAGACCCATCCGGCCCATTTGTGAAACACGGGAATAAATAGCTGGCCTTCGTTATTGTGGAGATCTAGGATGTAAAAAAGCCCTAATTGGGAACGAGCTTGAGCTGAGCTCGTCTACTGAGATCAATAAACCCATTTTGCTTCTTCTTCTCCACTTTTCCTCTGGTGTTGCCTGTTCTCCCTGTTCTTTCTAACCTTTTGCAGGTTGAGATGCCGCCGAGGAACCGCCATCGCTATCAACCAGTCATCGCCGATGCCATGGAAGACGGCGAAGGCGTATCAGATGAGGTGAAAAAGAGGCTCAAGTCGGTTGAGTTCCGTTTCTTAACAGCTGAACCCCTCCCGTCAACAAATTTCCGCCAGAATGATGCAGGGAAGAAGAGGCCTAGAGTGATCAGGTGTCGTTCCATAACAATGTGATACTCTATGTCTACTACACTCCTTACAAGATGATAACAAGTCGAGTGATCCATTCAGGTAAAGATTGCACTCCCTGTTCAAGGCAAACACCAGGTCAAGTAACATGACACTACTTGGAATAACGGCTCTTCAGGTCGAGTACATTATGCTTCTTGAAATATTAATTAGAAAATTTTTTGATGGAAATTTAACGCAAAGGTATGCACAATATCGCCAAAGTCGAGCAACACATACAAAAATAAAGTAAAGAAACTGGGGAAACTCCCCAAAGGAAGGAAGCGTACTTAGCAACGAGATGTTGTTCAAAAACAGAATACTGCTCGAAATTCGTATAAAGCATATTGATTGATGATAGAAAATATAGAGGAAATAGAAGCGTGAACGAAAACAAATTCTACTTCTCATTGACAAAATGATCTACAATTGGAAAAGAACCTTCTGGTTTTACGTTTTCTGTTAGATTATCTTTACACTCTATTCTTTCTTCAATGGGAATTCCATCCTCAGATATGATATTAAGAGCCTTAACAGTGGTAACAAGTCTTGGATCCTTATATGTATGTATGTGTGTGTGTATATATATATATATATATATATATATATATATATATATATATATAATTCAGAGCATTCCTACAGCCAAGATGGTATATTCGGTGGCGTCCTCCTGAGCTTCTTCGAGCTGATAATGATGCTCTTTCTCAAGATGTTCAATTCAAAGATAATATGCTCTCTCTATTCTATTTATGGCAGCTTGAGCATGAACCTAGCACTGCCTCCTTAATTTTGCTCGAATATCCTTCTCTCTTCAAATGGGCATTGCGTTCTCTGACACGGTCTCATGCAAAGTTTAATTGATATCATCTATCTCAGCTCACAACAGATTGGAATTCTCTTCTTAATAAATGGTATATATTCTTTTTTCGAAGCTCCAACATTTCTTTTGCCTACTCAGTGCAAGTCTTCAGATTAGAATTCTCTTCTGCAAGATCCAATATTTTCGCATCCACGTTGTCAGGAAGTTTTGACAACACAAATATTTTTAGTTGTAAAGCTCCATTCTCCTTATTCAATTGTTCGACTAATTGTGACACTTCCTCTAACTTTTCTTGACATCAACGACTAGTTCTGCATACGCATTTATGGTGGATAAATCCTGTATATGTGCTCAACACTTACAAACAATTAGTACCAAATGATAGATGATGTCCTGAAAATGCAAATGATTACAAGGCAAGTACCTTAAAAAGCTAACCTCGATCATGCTAGCCCTCACAAAGCTTATGTTCTCAAAGGGAGAACATATGGACATATATTGGTCAGTTCTAGGAGTTCTAATCACCTCCCCAATTGAAGCAGAAACTGCAAGAGCTTTGAAAAGGCATTGTTTCAACGCCTCACCATCACAAAATGCGACGGTTTTCGAATATTGATGGTAATTTTGTTTGATAAACTGCTTAGTAGGTCGCGTCGAGCAACCCATAACTTTGGCCTTAGGAGGAGTTTGCAAAAAAGAATGATCCGGCGGAAAAAGTATTGTAAAGGTTTTTACTGTAGCTGGCAAAGGGCGGCGACATGCTAAAAATTTCTCTCTATTCTCTCCAGCGATAGTTTTCGATGGCGACTTAATTTGACATCTACAATGCTCTGATTTCCCATTATCTATTTTCAAACATGATATATTCCTTTTCTCAATTTTACTAGAAAGGAAAGGGAAATTTTGTTCTCCATCGCTTGAAATAGACACTTTGTTGATGAATGGAGAATTTATGTCGAACAGCAGAACATCCTCAGTGTTCTATGGAAGCGATAGGTAATGGTTGATAAGGAATTCTTTTTTCTGAAGCTAGCGAGTATTAAATAAGAATTTTTGAAGAACTTCTAAAGAATCTCCAAATATTTAAGAAAGAAACTTTTGTATCTTAGCACTTGGGGACCCCCAATAGACAGAATTAGGCCATCCAAAACCATAAAGATATGTTGCATTCCTTAGGCAAACATAGCAGAAGCGGAAATAATAGTCTTCCTGATTTGGGTTTCGTAAATGCTTAATGAGCAAGTTGGAAAACTAAAAACCACCAAATCTTCGCAGATTGTAAGTAATAAAATTGCAGAAAAACATCTGGATCTGTAGTTATTTGGTTCATTGAACAAAGACTGCAGAACCGTAGCATTATGCGGTAGGCATGTGGAGAAAATTGAGCAGGTGCGAGCCCAAAGAGAATTAGAAAAATAAGAATGAAAGGCAGAAAAGACAAGTGAAGACCAGCCAACAAACAGTTCAAATATATGCCGAACTGTTGATATGATGATTTCACTACTATATTAGTTCTGCAAATATTAAGTCCACATCATCAGGAGCACGACAATCTACACGAAGTCGAACCAGATCTTCTTTATTATGATTTTCGAAGCCATCTGATTGAGAAACTAAATCTGTGGACATGGCGGCAACCATCATTCCTCGAACAATAAAAGTGGAGGCATATTTGCAAACCTAATAGAAGAGAAGGGTTCATAGACCACCAAGCAGTTAGAAGATCCAGAGATTTATTTTTCTTCCTCAACAGACCTGATCCAATAAAGATCGACTCGGCTCCGTCCCGAAGGGGGACATATGATGAGTATAATACTATTAGGGTCTAGGGAACCCAAAGTTAGACAGACATAGTAGAGAAGTCAATGATCGAAAGTAATGCAGTCATAACAATCAAGCAACTCTGGAGTCGAGCAAGAGTCGTTCCTAGGTTCCTCATCTTCTCCAAAAGGAAATATAGATACGAACTTTCTCAGAGAAGATTCCCAATGACCAGCTCAACAACCTTCTAACTAATTTTTAATAACCAGACTCTCTCCTTCCCTATAAATAGAGGAAGGGACTCCTAATGAGATACATGAGATTCTTCACTTAAGCACTCCTATAGTCCATTCCACTTCGTTCATTTACTGACTTGATTGTCTAAGGGGCTTTGTCGAAATCAAGCCCCCATGATGCTAACCTTTTTTCATAATTGTAGACGATTGAAGGGCTCAAACGTGAGCAAATCATACATCTACTTTCCGCCCAAAATCAAAGTCTCGTCCTAGAGATGCCATGCAAGAGAAAATGATGGCTCTATGGTAGAACGAGACATGGGACCTTGTTTCTTTCATCTAGAAATGTCAATGGGTGTAAAATGTAAAGTTGAAGCCAAACGACTAGTAGCCAAAGGATACTCTCAGGTTTATGGTATTGACTACCATGACATGTTTTCACTTGTAGTCAACATGGATTTAGTTCAGATACCTATCTCATTGGTTGCAATTTAACCTTGACCTTTGCATTATCTAGATATTAAGAACACAGTTCCTTCATGGCATTCTTGACGAAGAGGTACATATGGTGTAACTTCCCAGTTTTGTTACCAAGGAGAGTTTATGAAAGTGTAAATTGAAAAAAAAAAATCTTATATGGGTTGAAACAGTCACCAAGAGACTGGTTTGGATGGTTTATATGAGTTGTCAGAAGTCTGGTCGTTCTCTTCTAAAAAAAAGACCACTCGATTTTCTTTTGTCAATTTTAGGGAAAAAGAATACTTATGATAGTAGATAATTATGATCACAAGTGATGGTACACAAAGAATTACAAATCTAAAAACAGATAACATTTTCAGACAACGAAACTTGGATCTTTGCAATATTTCTTGGGAATTTTAGTGGTAAGATCCAAGAAAAAAAAATCTATCTCAAAGAAATATTTGTTTAACATATTGTCTGAAGCTATCTTGTTATAGGGTACAAAGTTGTGGATATATTAATGGAGATTAATATCAAATTATTACTGGATTAGGGAGAGACGTTACTAGATCAGAAGGACTTCAATAATTCCGAAAGATATCAAAGACTGGTAGGAAAGTTAAACTTTTTGATAGTAACTAGACTTGACATCACATTTATAGTTAGTGTGGTAAGGTAGTTTCTTTTAGCACCAAAGACGAGTTATTGGAATACAACAGTACGAATATTCAGATATTTGAAAAAGGCTTCGAGAAAAAGATTTTTGTATTTAGATTGCGGCCATACTCATGTGTCCGGTTGTTCAGATGCAGTTAGACAGGCTCACCTATTGATGGGTAATAAATCACAGGCTATTGTGTATTTGCTAGGGGAAATCTTGTGTCTTAGAGTAAAAGTGTGATTATTGTATCACGGTCTAGTGTTGAGTAAGAATGTCATGCAATGACACATTTGACTTGTTAGTTGACTTGGTTAAAAGACCTCTTGTTGTAGCTTTGTTTCACTTTAGAATCTCCTATAAGATTGTATCGTGATAATCATATAATCAATCATATATGAAAATCCTGTATTTCACGGGTGCACAAAATATATTGAGGTAGATTGCTATTTGAAGATAAGATTATCTAAACTCAACATGTGTCATCAACTCATCAGTTAACAAACATACTCAAGATGTCTCTTGAAAAGACTCGAGTTGATTTTATTTGTAGCAAGTTACACATGTACGCTATATATGCTCCAACTTGAGGGAGAGTGTATTTAGAAGTCATTACATAATTAAGAGTCGTATTGTTATATGTTATAAGAGTTATAAATATATTTACCTATAAATAAGAGTATAAAAAGGAAACTCGCCAACTCTCTAATTTCATAATCTAAATCTTCTCAAAGCCAATACCAATTATGTAACCATACTTGAGTAAAATTGTGTTTGTTTTGTTTGCTCTTTATACGCAAACAACTAATTATCCATTTGTTCTTTGATAATATCATCATATAATTATAGGATAGTTTGTTAAGTATCATATTATCTATTTGTTTATTATAGATATGTTAATTGATAAAATAAATTTTGTGTGCAATGTGTATATTTCATCATTTCCCTTGAGATTAGTTTGATAGGGTCTACCTCTGCCTTCCTCTGCTTCAACCTCGTTGGTAGGTCTGTTGAGTCGTGGCTGGAAAAGACAACTATAAGTCTTCTTGCAAGATTCCATGGTTAATGCTTGTCGAAGAAGAATAAGAAGATCAAGATGATTCCAAGATCACCACACATAGCTTCTTCAGCCCCTCAGACAATGTCATCCACCAGCTCGACCTCCTCGAAACGAGATACATACGATTATTGTCAAAGATGGTGATGTTTGTCTCTGAAAAGATTTTGTAGGTTCAAATGCTCAATCCTATGTCTCAAGGTCCAGTAGTCTTTCTTTACTAACAGCCTTGTGGGGCTGCTCTAACAAACAAGGCCAGGGCAATTTGTGATGATCGCTCCTAGATCAATCAGAGCAATTTGTGGGCCTTCCCAAATGAAATCTATTTCAAGAATACACACCATATCATATATTGTAGCAGGTAAATTGTGAAGCACTGCATTGGCGACAAGCGGGTCAAGGTGATAGTTGACCTAGTGTGCAAGAAGCTAGATGGTGGAGAAAGTATATGAATTAATTTGTTTACGTGTAACGACAGAGGAGGGATCAAGTAGGACAATCGAGTTCAAGATTCACAAGGTGAAACTGAGGCAAAAGAAAGTTAAAAGTGAAAACTTGGGTGGTTAAGTAATCTTCTTGGGCATTAACATGTCCTTTTCTGTATTTGCACATGATGCATTTGAATATAGCTCAATTCTATCTACCTCGTGGATGATTTATGATGATAATATATTATTTATTGTTACTGATGATATGAGTAATGGAGACAGGTGATGATTATGTTGAGTGGTACAATATGAGAATATCCAATCTTAAATATGGAAGCATAAAACCGCAACTCTCAACTAAATCGGTGTAAAAACAATGCTAAACGGCTTGATCCATGGATCTCATTTTCACGATGAGAGCCAAGGGAGAGACAAGGGGGAAAACTATTCCATCCTTAAGATCCTAACTATTGGTGGACTCCACGTATTAGTGCCCAAAATTTAATAACCATTTTTAGCTGTAACTTCTAGAAATGTAGTTGTAGTCATTATTTTTTTTCATTTGTCATGATTAGGGTTGTTACAAATCCCAACTACCTGAAACCTACCCAGATCTGACCCGTACTCTTACCACCCACTTACGAGCTGGTATGTGCTGGATTTAAAAGTTAGACTCGTTCATAAAATCAGGCACGGTCTGGATACCTTTCAAGTAAACCCGACACAAACCTGATCCATTTAGTCATTGAGTAGGGACGAGTGGTGCCTATATTATCTGACTTGGACTCGGACCCGACAAGACCCGTTAAATACTTGTTACTTAAATAAATAAATAAATATACTATTATCAATAATAGTGAACATGCTTTTATTATATCTGACTCATTACTAAAATGAATTGACTTGTTAAAAAATATAAGTTTATCTAACTACTAACATCAATTATAATTACGTAACACATTAACACTTTAAACCCTAAGAATAAAAGTCAAATTCCACTTCATTTTTTCAATTACTTTGTAGCCACCACCTACATCATCGTCCTTCTCTACTAGATCTAAAAGTTGGATTGAACCGGTAAGTGGCTCATTATATAACTCAAGAAGGAGGGTATGCATTGTTGGAGTTAGAAATTTAAGTTTTTCTTTTAGTTATAATGAAAAATTTTTAAGGTAAATTGCACGAAACACCCATGCACTATCAGGAGTGATGCATCAACCCGCTGATCAATTTTTTATTGTGATCCTTCTCTTCCACCACCACCACCATTGCCTCCTTCACCTCCTTCTCTTCAAACCCATAACCACCTCCTCCTCCTTCGAACCCACCACCACCTCCCTATTTCAAACCCACCACCTCCTTTTCTTCCTAAAACCCACTACAATTAACACGTCCTCTATCACCACCATTATCTTCTCCTAGAACCCACCATCCTCTCCCTCCATCTCCTTCTCAACCTTCACCTCCTCCATCTCCATCACCACCCAACCCAAAAACCCTTTTCTATGTGAAACTTAATTTAGTTTGACTCCTCTCCTTCTCTTCCCCACCCCTACCTCTTCCATTCCATTATTATCACAACTCTATCCTTTTTTCTTCGTCTCTCTATTACTAAGGATTTTCTTGGAAAGAAGATAATTAGAAAGTTAGTTTATTAAAATTTATTTAAAAAATGAGTTATTGAAGTAATAGGAGGATTAAATGGGTCATGTACCCAGCACATGACTAATTTGGAGACAAAAGTTATTAGTGTTATAATATAAGAGGTCAATGTGCAAGTTTTTATAGTTCAGGGGGTTTAATGCAACACCCCTAATAGTACAAGGGTGTTCTCGCAATTTACTCAAACTCTTATAATAAGTTTGTTCTCTAGTTACATTATTTTTCTAAAGTTTCAATTATATTCTTGAATTTAGTGTGTTATTGCTTGTTGTTTAATTAATTCTTTTGATTTTGTAATGTTTGTTAGTCCTTTTGACGAAATTTAAATACACCCGATAAAGGCCCCATACCCAATCAGAGCACACCCGCAACGGGTGCGGTATGAGACTATATAGTAAATACCTTACCTATTAACCTGGTGGGTACATTATTCATGTACCTAGCCTGAACGTGTTCATTATAAGGTCTAGTCTGGGTCCGAAAGTGATACCCGTAAGGGGTTCAGATTTGAGACCTGATCGGATAGCAACCTTAATCATGATTCTACGGTTAATTAATTTGAAGAATTGTAGTGACTAGTTTTAATTACTGTTAGAATTATTAGTCTTGATGTGAGTATAGTCAACTAATTATGAGTGTACTTATCATTATAAACTAATCTAAATAAACATGAGATGTAGCCTAGGGTTTGATCCACTTGCACTCTATTTTCTCAGTTCTCTCCCTTCCTCTCTTTTCTTCTTCTCTTCTTCTCTTAAACTTTCAATTTTCACTTGATATCAGAGAAATTTAAAGATACTGCATATCTCATCAATCCCGCATAACAAATTTTTTTTCTGGGGCGTCTCTTGATGATTGTGTGATCGTGGTATGTTCGTGGTGCAAGATCTAGAGTTTCTGCAGATCTTTCTGTTAGTGGTATATTCATGGATGAGATCTAGGATTTCTGCAGATATCTCTATTCGTGGTGTGAGATCTAGAGTTTCTTCATATCTCACTGTTTGTAGTGTATTCTTGGATGAGATTTATAGTTTCTGCAGATCTCCTGTTTCTGTTCATTGTGAGATCTAGGAGTTCTGAGATCTCGTCTTCATATTGCATCTGCAAGCATGGTGGGGACCAAATATTCTAGCGAGGTTAGTAGTGGTGGTAGTAACAACCTTTTTACTGTCATTTATAATAATGATGAAACAGAAAAATAGATTACTGCAGTGAAACTCAATGGTGCGAATTATCTCGACTGGTCTAAGGCTTTCAAAGTAGCATTGAGGCGAAGAAAAGGTTGAAGTTTTTATTGGAAGATCACAACCTGAAATGACAACAGACTATGATTAGATGAGCGCAGATGCATATGTTATGTCATAGTTGTGGCATAGTATGGAGTCGCACATTGCCTCTAATGTTCAGTGGTGTGAGACAACCTAATAGATTTGAACATTTCTAGAAGAATTCTATTCACATAAGTGAAATGTAGCCCGTATCTATGAAGTGCATGAGTTTGTGCACCACAAAGCAGAACGGAAAACCTGTGGAATGAGTATTTGGCTACAAAGAATGCCTTTTGGTGGGAACTGATGCAGTATCATCCAATGACTACTGATTTGAAGGAAGCTCAGCGACAGAAAGAGGAATTTCATGTTGCTCTCATCCTAATTGGCTTGGATCCTGCGCTCGAACCTTATAAGGCCCGGATCCTTACTGGAAAGGACTGCCTATAGTGAAGAAAATGTTTGGGCCCCTAAATAGTTCATTTCTAGGATAGAGTTCTGTGGTACCGAGTAATGACTCCTTTACCTTGGTTATTGTCCTCGCGTTCATGGTAGTGGCCGTGATAGTGGTCGTGGTAATGGCGGACGTGGTGGTAAAGATGGTGGTTGTAGTGGTGGTCGAGGAGGTGGTCGTGATGTTAGTGATGGTGGTCGTGGTAGTGGCTGTAGTGGTGTCCGTGGTCCATGATTGAGATTTTACCTGCACACAAAATATAGTATTTCAGATTTAAGAATAGGATGTGCAAGGTACTCAATTCTACCGCTATAGCAAGTGGCTATGCGGGCCGTGATCCACAGAGAGGGACTAGCGATGGAAGCTTGTTTAGTAAGTTCTCTAAAGTGTTTGAATTAATAGTTGTTAAAGTCAGGTTAGAAAGAAAGTAGTAGATGGAGAAGATGGAGAAATAGAAGTGATATTTACAATGAAATTGAAGAAGTGTGAAAAAGATTGGGAATTTGGTGATTGGCACTAAAAATAAAAGAAAGAAAACTAAAAACTAAAAAAAACATATTTACCTCTTCGGCCTGTTTACTTTTGATCCGTTGCAACGACTTACCTTGTCTTTGAAGGCATTCAAGCATGGCGTATAGGATCTTCCACCTTCTCGATCTACACTACAAAAATAAAAGACAAACTATACTAGCAAGAGAAGGTTTGTTCATCACCATAGGCCATCAAGGGCACTTCAACGGCTAAGCAGTCTCGAAGCTATCAGATTCTCTTGGATTGCAAGACATCAGAGGGAAACAAAAACAAAACAAGAATAGAAGAACAAAAATAAACTTTGAGTTGATTCATTTAACAATGGAAGAAAAGATTACTTACACCGATGTCACCTCAGTACAAGCTTGATCTCCTTCCTCCATGAAAGTATCCTCTCCTCTCAGTTACAAAAATTACATAAAAGAAAACTAAAAAAACCTAAGTTACAATCTACAAGTTAGCCTAAGAAAAACCCTAATTTTTTGTTTCTGTCCTCGACTCTGTACGCCTTCTCTGTTGCTCTGCAGGGGTATTTATAGGAGCTGGAAGACATAGAGTCCCAATACGACTCCTCGACGAAAGCAGCTGGCCAACCTTATCTGGATTGCCGCGGAAACGCGGCTTTGGCCGTGTTTCCGCGGCCTTAGCTTTGCCCCTGGCCACGCGCTTTCGCGCGTGGCCTCCTCTAGTTCGTCCATCTGAGTTTATCCTTTTAGAGCTGTCATCCTGACTCTTTATGTTGAAATTTGGGGATAACTTGGGAAGCAAGTTACCCTAAATTCAAATCTTTCAAATCTTTTAAAACGAATTTCATCTTTGCACTCTCCTCCTTTTATCTTTATCCTTGTCCTGCAAGTGTTTAGGGTTGAGTAGAAGTCTATCCCTTCCCTCTTCTTTTAGTATTTGTAACTTTTGCATTGGGCTTGGACATGGGCTTTTGGGCTTCATTTAAGGCTTTATTCTTTATTTAATTAATTACTCAAGGCCTGCACACATTAAATAATAAAACATTAGTAATAGTGCATAATTGTAGGAATAAATATGAAAATGTGATAGTAAATATAGTAATAAATATGCATTTTTTACTACCTATCACACCCCCACACTTATCTTTTTGCTCGTCCTCGAGTAAAAATCAAAAAGAAAAGAAAAATTAATCTATCCTAACTCACTTTCGTAGGCATCACGGTTACACTTAGCATGTGCAACAAGCCGTTAAACCTCTAGGTTACCCTAGAGGACGAGTGTTGTCTCGTGAGGGTTTTCAGCGGATTACACCCACAAAATCCATAAAAAGGAAAATATTTGAAATATGTTTGAAAA
The DNA here is from genome assembly GCA_038442645.1 of Agave tequilana. Taxonomy (NCBI): domain Eukaryota; kingdom Viridiplantae; phylum Streptophyta; class Magnoliopsida; order Asparagales; family Asparagaceae; genus Agave; species Agave tequilana. Next base: position 276,708 of record JAVJIF010031460.1, read on the forward strand.
AACTAAGTAATCTATAAGTTTTTAGGATTATCATTTTTATTCATTCTTAAACTTAGTCTTTATATAGTAAATTGTTATCCATTTTAGGTAAGGATCAAAATTGAATTTTTGTATTCTTTTTCGTTACCAAAAGTCATATGCATCCTTGTGAATCTTTACTAGGAATTCCTTCACTTGGACTCTCATGCCTCTTTATTATTATTTTCTCTTTTTTTTAATATGTATAACTCATCTAATTTTCTTTCGTGTAAGTATCAAGGCTTCTTGAGGCCCTCATACCTAACTAATTGACTATTAGATGTGTTAGTACATATATAAGTAATTTTTCTTAGTTTCCTTAGGCTTTCTAATCCACCCATGTAGCGAACTTAAAGTCGGTGGCTCCCAAACCGGTCGGTTTTAGGGCACAGGGTGAGAAAACACCCCACGGACTTAAGGATTCGAGTGAACTAGGCCACAAAACTAAGGTTTTTATTTATACAATCACCTTTAGGCGTGAATACTTATGCTTCTTGAGGCACATATATTCAACTTAATTAGTGAATTTTTTTTTATTTTATATATATTTTTTTAGTATTATTTTTTATAGGGCACAAGAGTCTTTGTTTTAGAATCCTAGATGTGTAAGTGTATTAGGTATGCACATTTCATTAAGGTAAAAATTAAGACTAATTAATTATTCAATTTTTCCTCCTATACCTAAAAATTCAACAATTTATTTATTTTGACCAAGTTTTTAGAAATCCTAATCATGATTTTCCTAATTCTTAAGACTAGCTTAGATTTCTTTCAAAAGATAAGTCAAAATATTGTCCTTTTTTTAAAATTTTTTTAATTTTTTTATAGTTAGTATCTAACTATGTTAGTATATTAGTAAAACCTCCCCCACACTTATTTCATGCATTGTCCTCAATGTATGAATGTATGCATGTATGCATGAAAAAGAAGAAAGGGAAGGCAGATGTTACCTCAAGGTGGTGGTTTAATTGGTCCCAGAACTGCGGCCCAATCTACTTTTCGTGGAATTCGGAGGAACCCACCAGAAATCTCTCTTGTATAACCCACTAAAATGATGTCTGTATGAACATTTTTTAAAATTCCACCCCATCTAATTTCCAAATTTCATAATAATTTTCGGAGTCAATTTTGTCAACCGCCTTGTCCCAAAATGGAGTATGAAAAAGATAGAATGATTGACTTGGACTTAAGAAGTACGGGAACAAATACCGACTCAGGAAAGTAACTTAAATCAAGTAAAGGTTCAGGAGTCGAGCTTGGTTCAAGAAGTGGGTCCAAATCAAGAAGTTGAAACTCAAGTCCACAATTATTTTCTCACAATAGAATGTGACTTAATATTGGTGATTCAAGTTCAGGAATGATAAGTGTGGGAATCAAAACTGACTCTAAAATATTACCTAAGTCGGGTAACAAAACAGGAGTCAATGTTCGGGAATTTGAACTTGATCACAGATTTGAGAATTTAGGTCACATTTCTCATTGAGTTCAATGTCATAAAAATTAGAACTTGCCAATTTATTCATGGGACTTTCAAAATTATAAAATTGGTCAAGTTCAATATGATCATCAAAAATGGGTGATTCAATTTCATGATGAATTGGCACAGGATCCAATGTTGACTCGGGGAAAAGATTGAAATCAGGTGGAGACACCGGAGTCATTATTGAATCATGAAGTAAAATTGAATCACTAAGTTGAGGTTCATGATCATATTCATTTTCAAGTTCAATTTCAGGAAAGGAATAACTTGCCAAACTGTCAATGTCATTTTCAAAATTTGGAGTTTGGGCAAGTTCAAATGATTGTACTGAAATAGAATCTTGTTTTCCAAAGCAACGTGACTCTTCGGCTCTAAGAGAATGGTTAGCGACATCAGAAATGGCCGAACGGTGAGAACGTAAAGTTTGAACCATCATATCTATTTCATGATCACGAGCGATTCTAGCCTGAGTCATGACTTCAAGCATCTTTTCATAGTCGATAGGTTCATCATTTTGTTGTGATAGGACTTGAAAAGATGAAGTGTTGTTGTGACAGTCATGATGAAATTGTAAGTCGGTCAGATTCTGTGATTGTTGCTTGGACTCACGCATCATCATGTCCAAGATTGATGGTGATTGTTGCTTGGACTCATGCATACTCATCATTTCCAAGATAGATGGTTTTCTATTTTGAACTGGTGGATCTGAGTATGAATCTTGAAAATATTGTAGACAAGGTGGATAAGGAGGACAAGTTGGTTGAAAATTGGACTCGGGGGAGGTGAATCCCCATGGACTCTGTGAAGAGTAGAAATCGTTGTGGAAATTATGGTCATAAGATGGGGGGCATGGGATATATTCATTCGGATAAGACCACTCCGGCACACTAGGTTGGTTAAAGTTAGGATATGCCGGGTTGGTAATATCCGAAAAAAAGTTGGAGTGTAATATGGATTATTATTAAAATTGAAAAAATTGTTGTTATAAGCCATATCACAAATAAAACACAAACAAAGAAAAAGAAAACAAACAAATAATCAAACAAAAAAGAAAAAATTTCTAACCTAAGTTAGGGCAGACTTATGACCTAGACAACTCCTAACTGGTTAAACTGTCCACGGGAGGTATAATGCAGACTTTGACCACAAGCTAATCAGCCAGGTCAGGGCAAGATTGGTGGGAGGTTTTCCGTCAAAGACGTTCCTTAATTAAATAACCACCAATCTTCGGGCTTTCGGCCCTCAATCCCCTTCCTAGACACTGATTTGGCAGGAGTCAAATTCCAACACCGTTCCCCCTTAGGATAATCTCCTAATTGAGTCCGAGATGTCCCTAGGGCCAACGTCTACTCATTTTTAGTTAGGCTTGGGTTAGTGAGTGAGGAGATTGTTTGTGGGCCAAGGAAGGGTGATGAAATCCCCACCTTATCTTATTTATAGGACAAGCCCTTAAGTCAATTTAGTGCACGTGTAAAGCAATAGACAAATATTCACTCAAAAGCAGTAAATCAGCCAAGGGTTGCTTCCTAGTCTATATGCAATGCGAACATACCTTGTCTCCAGCACTCTTCAATAGAAATTAAAAAAAATTAAATAGACACGTGACTATATGCAAGAGTCTATTTTTTTTCAACAAATAGGTTACTGTTAATTAATTAGCAGTGTGCATGGTGATCATAGAGAAAAGTAAACAGAGCAGTAAACAAATCTTTCAATTTACAGCAACCTACAGAAAACAGAGTGAGTAGTTCACTACACAGGCCGCGAAAACGCGGCTATTGCCGCGCAAACGCGGCTCTGTAGTAGGCTCTGCTGCTATGCCTTCGAGGGCAGAGGCATAGAGTTGCTATATGTCTTTTGCTGCTGTTAGTTTTCCTGTTCTCGGATCCTGCAAACAAAAAGAATAATAAATCAATAATAATTATTATTTTTTTTTAGAGAATAACTTACCGTCCCTCCCCGGCAACGGCGCCAAAATTTTGATTGAGATTTTACCTGCACACAAAATATAGTATTTCAGATTTAAGAATAGGATGTGCAAGGTACTCAATTCTACCGCTATAGCAAGTGGCTATGCGGGTCGTGATCCACAGGGAGGGACTAGCGATGGAAGCTTGTTTAGTAAGTTCTCTAAAGTGTTTGAATTAATAGTTGTTAAAGTCAGGTTAGAAAGAAAGTGGTAGATTAAGAAAATGGAGAAATAGAAGTGATATTTACAATGAAATTGAAGAAGTGTGAAAAAGATTGGGAATTTGGTGATTTGCACTAAAAATAAAAGAAAAAACTAAAAACTAAAAAAAACATATTTACCTCTTCGGCCTGTTTACTTTTGATCCGTTGCAACGACTTACCTTGTCTTTGAAGGCATTCAAGCATGGCGTATAGGATCTTCCACCTTCTCGATCTACACTACGAAAACAAAAGACAAACTATACTAGCAAGAGAAGGTTTGTTCATCACCATAGGCCATCAAGGGCACTTCAACGGCTAAGCAGTCTCGAAGCTATCAGATTCTCTTGGATTGCAAGACATCAGAGAGAAACAAAAACAAAACAAGAATAGAAGAACAAAAATAAACTTTGAGTTGATTCAATTAACAATGGAAGAAAAGATTACTTACACCGATGTCACCTCAGTACAAGCTTGATCTCCTTCCTCCATGAAAGTATCCTCTCCTCTCAGTTACAAAAATTACATAAAAGAAAACTAAAAAAACTTAAGTTACAATCTACAAGTTAGCCTAAGAAAAACCCTAATTTTTTGTTTCTGTCCTCGACTCTGTACGCCTTCTCTGTTGCTCTGCAGGGGTATTTATAGGAGTTGGAAGACGTAGAGTCCCAATACGACTCCTCGACGAAAGCAGCTGGCCAACCTTATCTGGATTGCCGCGGAAACGCGGCTTTGGCCGCGTTTCCGCGGCCTTAGCTTTGCCCCTGGCCACGCGCTTTCGCGCATGGTCCTCTGGTCCGTCCATCTGAGTTTATCCTTTTAGAGCTATCATCCTGACTCTTTATGTTGAAATTTCGGGATAACTTGGGAAGCAAGTTACCCTAAATCCAAATCTTCCAAATCTTTTAAAACGAATTTCATCTTTGCACTCTCCTCATTTTATCTTTATCCTTGTCCTGCAAGTGTTTAGGGTTGAGTAGAAGTCTATCCATTCCCTCTTCTTTTAGTATTTGCAACTTTTGCATTGGGCTTGGACATGGGCTTTTGGACTTCATTTAAGGCTTTATTCTTTATTTAATTAATTACTCAAGGCCTGCACACATTAAATAATAAAACATTAGTAATAGTGCATAATTGTAGGAATAAATATGAAAATGTGAGAGTAAATGTAGTGATAAATATGCATTTTTTACTACCTATCAGTCCACCATGGAGATGTTATTGTGACATGAATGGTCACACTAAAGACTAATGTTGGAATAAGTGAGGTAAACGCGAGTATGCACATCAAGTCTATGATGAAAAATGTAGTTCCAATTTTTGAGCTCGAATATGATGTTTTCAGTTCTAATCTGGCTTCAGCTTCCGATACCTCCAATCTACTTGAACAGATCCTCTAGAAGCTGAATGTTCTTTCTAGTACCTCCTCTCAATCTACTGCAACCATGACACATATAGGTAAATTCAGTTTTGTGGCAACTCAGTCACCATCCTCCTGGGTTATCGACTCAGGAGCTAGTTCTCACATGTCTGATATAAATTCACTCTTTCATAATCGTTGTAATATAACATAATATTGTCTTAGATGATAGGTCTACTCATTCTGTACTTGAAAAATGTGTCATTCACCCTATCCAATCAGTCTTTATTTGATTTTATTATATATGCTTAACTTTTCTTTCAATTTGTTATATGTGAGCCAACTAACCAAATCACTTCAATGTTCCGTAATATTTTCTCTTAATTCTTGTGTTTTCATGACCACATGACGAAGAAGGTGATTAATTCAGGGCATGAAAAAGATGGGTTGTACTACTTGGATATACCTGAAAGGGCTTTCACTTCAATTTCTACTTCTCCATTGCAGTGGCAACAATGTTTAGGTCATCGTCTTTAGATAAGTTGCGTCAATTTGTTCCCTGTTTGAGTTATATTTCTATTTTAGAATGTGAGACTTATTAGTTGCGCAAGCATCACTGTAGTTTTTTCCACACCTTGTTGAGAGTCATCAGTTGTAGTTATTTAAACTTATATTTCTATTTTAGAATGCGAGACTTATTAGTTGTGCAAGCATCACTGTAGTTTTTTCCACACCTTGTTGAGAGTCATCAGTTGTAGTTATTTAAACTTATCATACTGACATTTGGAGTCCGTCTAGAGTCAAAAGTACGAAAGGATTTCAGTATTTTGTTATCTTTATTGATGATTGTTCTAGAATGACTTGGTTATATTTAATGAAAGAACGATCTGAGTTTTCACATGTGTTATCCAGTTTTTATAATGAAATACATCCTCAGTTTGATAAATGCATTAAAGTTTTATGTTCTGATAATGCTTTGGAGTATACTCAATTGTCTGTGGCCTTTTTACCAATCATGGCATCATTCATCAAACCAGTTGTGTCCACACTTCTTAGCAAAATGGTGTAGCTGAACGCAAACAATGACACCTTTTAGATGTAGCTCGAACTTGTATCTTCAATACGCATGTCCCTAAATAGTATTGGGCAGATGTCGTTCTTACTACATGCTATTTGATTAATCACATGCCATCATCTGTGTTGAATAACCAAGTCTCTTTCTTCATGTTGCATCCAGGTGTCTCTCTTTTCTTTACCTCCTTGTGTGTTTGGGTGTGTTGCCTTTGTTTACCACCTAAAACATAATCAAGACAAGTTGGCTCCTCGATCTCTTATGAACCTGTAGCAGCGCAAGTATAGTTTAAAATGCTTTTTAAATGAACAAATAAATATATTTCTTTCAAAAGACAACATACCTCCAACAATTTTGGTTCACTGCTAGATGCAACTATAAGTAATGTGCAACTCTATCCATCTCACGCTTGAGGCACTCCTCAGCCTATTAAAAGAACAAAGACCATTGACAAGAACATGGGCAAAATACGTGCACGCGCGGTGGAGAGAGTTGACCAGGAGGAGGTCATCGTCGATGCAGGAGGTAGCTATCAACGCTTTGCTGCTGATCAGAGAGCTGATCGCAGGGGAGGTCTTTGTCGACAAAGAGGGAGGTGACGGTGGAAGGATCAACCGCAAGGGGAGGTCGTCGTCGAAGGGGGAGGTCATCACAGGAGGATCAATGCTTTATGAACTTCTTCGTCGTCAAGCTTCGGGAGCCCTAATTCCCCAGGAGGATCGTCGCCGATGTAAGCTTGGGAGCTTCAAATAAAATTAAAGCTTTGGGAGCTTTATCGTCTCGTCGCCGTGAGCATCGAGAGCTTCTTCGTGAGATTCAAGAGCTTCGTTGTTGCCACAGGACGATCGATGATGCGGATAATTTAGGGCTTGCGAGCCCTAATTCTTCAACACGCGACAATTTATATTCCCAATTATTGGATCGGGTTTGAGTTTAGTTAGCTTAATTGGATCGAAATTCAAACCCATTTAGAAAATGATTGAATAACGTTTAAACGGATACTAATTAATCACCGATTAGATGCTTAATCATTGCTTAAGCGAATTAATCGCCTGGCCAAGTAACCCGACCGCTTCTTCAAACTCTGTTCGATTTCAGGCCGAAAACGTTTAAGCGGCCGATTAATCGGCCACTTAAATCTTTTTTTAGAACATTACTTCTTTTACCTTTGTCTAGAAGGATCAATTTTATATATGTATACGTGTTGTACCCTTCAATCGCGGGGATGTTTCATTTGTTAGAATTTTACCTTGTTTTCAAGAGAAGCTGATGGTCCAAGAAAATCAAATTGAGTTGGGAAGACGATGGCTTGAAGCAGAAGAAGCAAATCAAGGTGAAACAGTTTCCTTTTCAGGCGATTATAAGTTCTCTTATTCTGATAGGATACGAATTGGATTAAATTTCTAGATCAACTCCTAAAAGGATTGATCAAGATTCTTCAACCATTCAAAAACTAAGATCATCTCATAGTCCAAATAGAAATTGTATTGTAAAATTCTATAAATAAAGGTTGTAACCAAGCATTGTAATTACCTCAACCAAGCTAATTTTAAGGGGAAAAAGGTGGAGGACACCAAAGAGATCAGAAGAAACTAAGCAAAGAGAGGAGTAAGGAGAAGGTGCATAGAGATAAGGTAATACTCTTCTAATATAAGTCTAGATTAAGGAGGAAGGTGAATACTCTTGTTGCATCAGAGGAAGGTTAAATCTCTTTGTACCAAGTTATTAATAAAGCTTTCTCAAGTTCTCTCCCCATGGATGTAGGCCAAGTTTAGGCCGATCCACGTTAAATCCTCGTGTTTTTTTCGTATTACTCTTTTGTCTAGGTATTTCTAGTTTGCTTTACAATAGTTTTCTTTTGCAAGTACTGATCATATTGCCAAGTTTCGCAAATGTCGATCCTGGGAGTAAAAATTGGTATCGTAGAATATCAATTTCGTCACAACAATTGGTATCAGAGTTGAAGGTTAACGAAGTGCGATATGTCGAAAATAGAAAGTCTATGACAAAGTTCGAGGTCGAAAAGTACAATGGCAAAGAAAACTTCAGCTTATGGCAAAAGAGGGTAAAGGCACTGCTGGTGCAATAGAGTCTTCACAAGACCTTGTAGGGTAAGTCAGCAAAACCTACAAGCACGTCAAATGAGGATTGGGAGATGGATCTAAATGCGCCAAGCACAATCCAACTATGTCTCGCAGACGAGGTGATGCACAATGTGATGGATGAAGAAACAGCTACAGGATTGTGGTCAATGTTAGAGACGTACATGACGAAAAGCCTTACCAACAAGCTGTATCTCAAGAAATAACTATATGCGCTACGCATGAATGAAAGGACAGCGGTGTTGGAGCATCTAAACTTCTTCAATAAGGTCATCAGCGAGCTTGTAGCTGTTAATGTCAAAATCGACGAGGAGGACAAGGCGTTGATACTTCTCAGTTCGCTTCCAGAGTCATATAATCACATCATCACTATCATGCTCTACAGTAAGGAAACTCTCATCTAGGAGGAGATCACGTCAACTCTCTCATCTAATGAGATTAAGAAAAGGCCAAATCAAGAGGAACAGACAGGATCGGGTTTGGTGGTCACGGGAAGGAAAGGAAGAGGAAAAGGAAAGAAAGGTTCGGGCTCGTCAAAGGCATGTCACTTTTGTCACATGGAAGGTTATGGAAGAATGACTCAAGCATCGACAAGAGTGGTTGAAAAAGAAGGAGCAAGCTGCGGAGGCAGGCTTAGCATTGAGCGGTTTAGAGGAAATCGAAGTATTAATGGCTTTCAACAAAGATAACACTTCTCAAAATACAGGCTGGATATTTGATTCAGATGTACAGTTCATGTATGTTCCCAAAAGGAGCTGTTCAAGTCCTTAATTGTAAAGGAAAAAGGGATTGTCAAGATAGTAGATAGCTCGGCTTGCGAGGTCATTGGCACTGGGACAGTCAAGGTTACAGAAAGAGATGGGACGGTGCGTACTCTGAAGGTGGTCTGATATGTCCCGGAGACACGCTACAATCTAATATCCATAAGGGTGCTCAACGAAGAAAGATATCGGATCCAAGTGCAACAACGCGTCGTCACAGTTAGCTAAGGGACAGGGTAATCCTAAAAGGAGAGAAATGTGGAAGGGTTATACAAGCTAAAGGAAGGAAAATCAGTTTCGAGGTGGAGTTTCAAAGACAAGCTTGGAAGGGAGTTCATCGCGAGGTGGAGCTTCAAGGAAAACTGCAACGGGATGTGAACCGAATCAAAGTGTTGCGGGAAGGAGAAAGAGTGCATTCTGGTAAGGCCCGAGATGGCCCAAGCCATGGCGGTAAATCAGCAAAAGGCCCCGGGGAGAGGGCACAAGAGTTAAATGCTTAATGACATTATTACAACGAAGGAAAGAATCAAGGTATTAATCTGAAATCTCAAGTTGTTTTACTAAAGGCTTGAAAAGCAAGTCAAGGTAAAAATTGTTAGGATTTTGCCTTGTTTTCAAGAGTTGATGGTCCAAGAAAATTCAATTGAGTTGGAAAAGACGATGGCTTGAAGCAGAAGAAGCAAATCAAGGTAAAACAGTTTTCTTTTCAGGCGATTGCAAGTTTCCTTATTCTGATAGGATACGAATTGGATTAAATTCCTATTCAATGAAGGATTATTTCTAAAGATTAAAGAGTCTAGAATTCTTCTATATTAAGGAGATCAACTCCTAAAAGGATTGATCAAGATTCTTCAACCATCCAAAGGTCAAGATCATCTCATAGTCCAAATAGGAGTTGTATTGTAAAATCCTATAAATAAAAGTTGTAACCAAGCATTGTAATTGCTTTAACCATGCTGATATCAAGGAGAAAAAGGTGGAGAACACCAAGAAGATCAGAAGGAAGCCAAGCAAAGAGAGGAGTAAGATGAAGGTGCATAGAGATAAGGTAATGCTCTTCTAATTTAAGTCTAGATCAAGGAGAAATGTGATACTCTTGTTGCATCAAGATGAATGTTAAATCTCTTTGTACCAAGTTATTAATAAAACTCTCTCAAGTTCTCTCTCCGTGGATGTAGGCCAAGTTTGGGCCGAACCACGTTAAATCCTCTTGTTCTTTCTTATTACTCTTTTGTTTAGATATTGTTAGTTTGCTTTACAATAGTTTTCTTTTGCAAGTACTGATCATATTGTCAAGTTCTGCAAACGTCGATCCTAGAAGTAACAATTGGTATCGTAGAATATTAATTTCGTCACAACATCATTAAGATATTTTAATGAAATGCGGGGGGACTTTCTTGTCTCACGATTTTTCTCAAAAAAAGTAACTCACTTTTATTTAAGTTTGATTATTCCTTCAAACTTCTTAAGCTAGCTTCTGCATAGTGCGCGTAGACTTCAACCTCTTGGAACCTTCACTATATCACAGATTCTCTGTCTTCCATTTCTAAGCCTTCTAGAATTTTCTAGGATGTATTGAAAGTAAAAAAAGGATTTTCAGCAGCATGCACATTTGTTACATCAATTAATAGAAGAACTAATTAAAAAAAAGGTTTTCAAGATAAGAAAAGGACTCAACAGTTAACTTATTAAAACTTTTTTTATTAATATCTTCTATTAACTTATGTTCATAATGCTGAAAATCCTTTTGTTGCTTTCAGTTCTAGAATATACAAAGCTAGTTTTTCATACATTCTAGAAAATAAGTGAAGTGAACTGCGAGTCTTTTTTCAGTTTCAATAAGCTAAAAAAAACTACCCTCATAGGAGCGAGGAGGCTTTGTATAAAGACCGGTGAGGGAGGTCCCTGGTTTAATCCCCACAACTGTCAAACGGGGAGTTGGTTTGTGGCTTGGGTAATTAGTTAAGTGTGTGTGTCTTTGCCTTGTGTGTGTGTGTGTGTGTGTCTAGGTGAGGGTAAAGTAGAGCTATACACGTCCGATGCACGCATGTCATAAAATTCTTTCACTAAAATCCTCAGAAAAAGGATTATCCCAAAATTAGAATCTTTTGAGATTCATCACATTAACAACATCAATAATGACTATACAAGCTAAGAAAAAGTCCTGGTTATCATAGATATCATCTTCAACAGCAATGAACAAAGAGTTTAAAAAAATCCATTTTTCATAGTCGTTAAGTATGACTGATTCTCTTGATAGAATATAAAGTAAAGAAAACCCTGCCTTGTGTCATGTTATTGAGTTCGTAAACCTATGCAGAACCTAAGAAAACATTTAAAAATTAGAAAAGAAGGTTATAGGCCATTATATTTGAACGATATTATTTATCACTATATATACAAATGCACGTATATACTTACAACTGATCCCGGGATTAAGAAGGAAAAAAGGGTCACGTGTGCATGCTATAATGTCCAATATTTTTTTGTACCTATAGTAAATAAAGAAATAACAAACTTCGATGTCAAAAGTACCTAAATAAGCTCACAGATAAAAAACTGTTAAACATAAGTATGCAGAAAATATAAAACATTTCAAGACATTACCTTTCATCCAACATTTCAAAGTCAAAGCTTCATCACAATATATACAATATCCATATTTACTTTATACCTGTATAGAAAAGCCAAGAAAATTCTAACCATCCATCACTTAAGAAGTCATGTTGGAAGATTTTTTTCGAGGAAGATAAAAAGATAACCATTTGCACCCTTGATTCCCTCACAAGTGTTTCTCTCTTTAGGTCGAAATATACCTCTTCCAATATTATTTCCTTTTAAGTATAAATTATTAATAATAAAAAAAATTATAAATAGAAATTTAAAGAATCATATATCATAACTAGAATGAAGGAGTCAAACAAAAGAAATCTCATAACAAAAGACAGTACAATTTAGAAGATGAACAAAAAGCAATATTAGTAAGTAAACTGAACTCACCAATATCAGCAAGAATAAGAACACCACAAGGTCGTAAAAGATATATTAGTTTTGAATTCCACACACACAAACGCTCAGCCAACCCTTAAAAAGGAAAGGAAGCAAAGGAAAGAAAGATACGGCATTATTTGGTTGGCCAAACCCTACATGTCATTTCAAAAGTCAATCCCCTGTATATTCTCATGACGAAGCCAGGGTCCTTGAACTCCAGACTGACTAATTGGGTCATTCTGCTATCTCAATGTGACATGACTTTTGTACCCCAAAAGGCGATCAAAGGTCAAGCTCTCGCAGATTTTCTGGCAGCCCATTCAGTTCCGAAAACTTCAAAACTACATATAGACATTCCGGACAAGGTTATCGAAGATAATATGACCTCAGGGGATGATGTATGACAGATATTCTTTGACGGTGCATCAAGAATAGGCCCTACAGGAAAGATCATTGGCTGGAGTGGGGGTGATATTTGTCTCACCAGAGAATAATCACGTTCTTCCTCGTGTATTCTCATTGACGAAATCCTGCTCCAACAATGTAGCCGAGTAGAATACTTTGCTCATTGGCCTCCAGCTCGCTCAACAAATGGGGGTACAGTACCTTGAAGCTTATGGTGTCTCCAAATTGATCATCAATCAAGTCAAAAGAGAATATAAGGTCCGTCATGAAGACCTGATACCTTATCACTATGCAGTCATTAAGTTGGCTAACTCATTAGATGGCTTCTACATTAGCCATGTGTCTCGCCTCTTGAATACAAAGGTGGACACTTTAGCAGCGCTCGCGGCTACATTGGCCCTGCCAGCAGACACCATTTATCGTCTTACAATGGCTACTCGTCATCTTTTTTGTCCGAAGTACGGTTTAGAGATTAGCGAAGTTCATATAACCTTGACAAACTTCGATCTAAGGGACTGACGATTCTCGATCATCGACTATGCCTTACATGGCATACTGCCCGATGATCCCAAGGAAGTGGCTTCTATTCGACAAAGATCTACTCGGCTCTACTATGATGCAGTGGTAAAGACGTTGTACCGTCGTTCATATGACGGTACACTTCTTCGTTGTCTAACCAACTCGGAAGCGCAGGAAGTACTTAAAGAGGCCCATGATGGCATGTGTGGAGCTCATCAACCAGGTCCGAAGCTCAAGGACCGACCGCACTGACTCGGCTACTATTGGCCAACTATGATCGCTGACGCAATCGAATATGCAAGAAGGTGTAAGGCCTATCAAATCCACGTGGATTTTATACACCAACCCCCAGAGTTACTCCACCCTACAATCGCTTCATAGCCATTTGAAGCATAGGGAATCGATGTTGCAGGACCTATCAGTCTTCCATCGGCAAAAGGTCATCTGTTCATCTTTGCAATAACCGATTACTTCTCAAAGTGGACGAAAGTTGCACCACTCGTTGAAGTTAAAACCGCTAATGTGGTCAACTTCATCAAAAACTATGTCATCCACCGATCTGGTGTTCCCAGACAGATCATCCACGACAATGGTCCCCAATTTGCAAGCCAATCATTCTATAGATTTTGCGACAAGTACCGGATCCAGAATGTGATTTCAACTACTTACAACCCTGCCGCCAACAGGTTAGCAGAAGCGTTCAATAAAATGATCATCAAGATCCTCAAAAAGTTCGTCTCCATGAGCAAACGAGACTGGAATGAGAAGCTCAGCGAATATCTTTGGACATACCGAACAACGGTCCGCACTCCTACAGGTAATACGCCTTTTTCTCTAGTTTACGGGTGAGAAGCAATCATACTTTTAGAGATACAAATGTCGTCACTTCGTATTTCTCTGGCAACCAAGATGACAGAAGGAGATAATGATCGTTTATGTCTCCGAGAGCTGGAAGTATTGGATGAGAAGCGACTATAAGCTCAACTGCACATTGAGTTGTACCAAGCTCGAATATCGAAGGCTTTCAACAAAAAGATAAATGAGAGTCTTTCAGAAAGGTGGTTTGGTCATAGCTGTCAGGCCACCTATGGTCCTGACACATAAGACTAAAGGCAAATTCCAATCTAAGTGGGAAGGACCCTTCATGGTAGAGATAGTCTACTCGAACGGAACATACCGCCTAGCAAATCCGAACGGTGACACACTCATGATGCCGATTAATGGAAAGTTCTTAAAGAAGTAGTATCCCTGATCATGTTAACACCATACCTGATCAAAGAAGTACTGTACATGACCACGTTAATATTAAACCTCTGGTCATTAAGACAGACTTGTCTGACTATTTCTTCTCCAAGAAATCCCTTTCATCAAGCAGAATCAATTAATTTCATCTCCGCTTCTTCTGGGACTCTGGCTGACATCAATAGACGATGAAGAGAAGACAAAAGCAAAATTTTCAGATTTAGCCTTGTCACTCTTCTCATTTGAAAGAGTAGGTCATATTTTTAAAAGTCGAGCATGCCTAAACAGTGATTTTAGGCACTCTTCTTCCTGATCATTCCTCTCGATCCAAAAGAATGATGACTGTTCAATATGTAATAGTGGCATGTCTCCAATCATTCCTTCGCCTCTGTCATTCGGCGAGCCATGATTCAGTCTCGCAATGACCTTGATCGAACCGAATTCATTAAAGAAGGTTCGCGACGCATCTCGCAGGACCTTTCCACTATTTCTACATTCATATCTGGATTCAGTGCTCAGCTGAAAACCTGAGTCTTGGCTATGACGAACTAAAATAAAGCTTCGCGAGGAATCTCATCTTAATCGATAAATTCCCTCTGAACTCATGTTCCATGTCTCGACTTGACGACCAGCCGAGAACAAGAATCCCGATTAGGTAACACTTCATCAAGAATTTTAACTTACTCGACAAATGTCCTACAAAGTTTATTCTCAACTCTCTAATTCCCAACGAGATTTTAGAGGTCACCAGTGAAATACAGAAAAGTCACTTCAAATGGCACGATCCGAAGCCTTCAGCGAATAAGGCTAGAGGAAAATATTGGCTCCTAAGCCAAATATAAAATCCTCAACAACTCATCATGCTGAGGGGAATAACATAGCTAGCCGAACTCAACGGTAGTTGGTAAAGGCAAACCAAATTCGTAGATAGCGGAGGATTTGCTAAAAATCCTAAGAAACCTGATCCCAGTTGATTCCTCCAGAATCCTCTACCAATTTTCTCCCATGAAATAGTGGATCCACAAAGCGTCATGTTAAAGCTTTTACCTCTGACTTTTCCATATGCAATGGTGGCATGCCTTTAGTCACATTCTCCTTTTTTTTGATCGATTGAAGTCCGACTTCACAACCCGTTGATTCAAATATTCAGATGAACATATTAAATGAGTTTATCTGATGACTTATCAAGCCGAACATATTAAAGAAGGCTCGAGAGCATCTTTGCAAAACTTTTTCAGTGTTTTCACATTCATTTCAAGATGTGACAACCGATCGATCAATCGGGAGTTGAGAAAAGTCCCCTAGGGATAGGTAAAACTTCTCTATCAAATTCAAAGTGTACAAATGATTATTCCATCCAAAGAGAATTCATTTCAGGAGTATTATTCTCCTATTCCCCAACGGGAATACTTCGATCCCTAAACAAATCTTAAAAGCGCTGCCTCATATTCCCCGGCGAAATTCTCTAGCAATATTCTTGCATTTGTAGAGAACGATCAATTCCATCAACGTCTCCTGCCAATTCTCGTCCATTGAATGGAAGGACCACATAAAACTGTAATCATTTCCCCCAACGAAATGAACTATAGATCAAGTTTGTCATGTTAACATTAAACCAGCAAAATTTTCGATATATACCCAGCGGATCGAAACTTCACTTGTCGTTCTTCTCCATAGAATGGCAAGTCCACTCAAATTATGCAGATCAATGCTCGTCAAGTTAACATTATACCTCTGACAACTCTTTTTCAGAGCTCGCAGGGAATGAGCGTTTCTCTATCCCTGGTGGAGTTCTCTAACGAACGACTTCCTGAAAATCCCGCTGGAAGTTGCAAGTTGTCACATTAATGATTACCTATGACAGCTCCTTATAGATTCCCATGGAGTCTCAGAGAACGATAAATTCTCTCTTCAAAACCCTCACAAGATATCCATTCCCCAAAGAGGTATCAAGTTATCACATTAATGATTACCTTTGATAACTTTTAGGAGTGTTGCCTCCTATCTTCCCCAACTTAATTGTCACGTTAATGCTTATCTCTGACAACTCTTTAAAGTATTTCCTCGCGGAATATGTAGGAATGCTAATTTCCTTCTAAAATTCTCATTGGATTCCATTTAACTCCCCAACGAGTTTTAATAGATTCCCTTCAGAGTCCTTTAATATCCTTTTCAGTCTCCAGTGAACTCTTTGGTTGTCACGTTAACATTATACCTCTGACAATTCCTTCCAAAACTCCTCCAAGGAAACGCTAAATTCACTACGAAGTATCAAATCACATTCCCCAGTGGAATAACTCTTTTTATCGTCATGTCTAGTTCGCCACCTCTGAACGGCGGGCTCTGAGTCTGATGTTTCTTAGTCGGTTATGTACAGTTATCACCTCTGAACCGACGGGTGCCCAGATCTCTTCCCCTCTATTGTACTCAAACTATCACATTCAGTTCGCCACCTCTGAACAGAGGAGTACGTAACCTTGTTCTCCTTTCCCCCGTCAGGGTCGGGAGTCTTTACTGTCAGGTTAGTCAATCACCTCTGAACAACGAATTGCGAGCCTGACGTCTCTTAGTCGGCCATGTTCAGTTTATCTCCTCTGAACCAACGGGTGCCAGATCCAATTCACTCATGCAGTCCCTAGTGGACTAGTTGTCATGTTAACATTATAACCTCTGACAGCGGATCTGGAATTTAGCGTGTCTTAATCTATCATAGTCAAGTTTATCACCTCTGAATAGATGGGTCCCTAAAACCGGGCTCACCTTTCTTTTGTCGTTATGTCCAGTTTGTCACCTCTGAATGACAAAATTCAAGCTTGGTGTCTTCTCAATCGGTTATGTCCAGTTCATCACCTTTGAACCGACAGAAAGCCAAGTCTCATCCTTTAGTCCAGTAGGGACTATTTTTTATTGTCATGTCTAGTCTATCACCTCTTAACAGTAAGGTTCTGAATTCGATAATTCCCAACGGTTATATCCATTCGTCACCTCTGAACCAATTGATGTCCGAATTTCATCCTTCAGTCCTTTATGGACTTCTTTTGCTGTCAAGTTAATCAATACCTCTGAACAGCAAGGGCTCTGAGTTTGGTTATTTCTCAATCGGTTAGGTCCAGTCAATCACCTCTGAATGACAAAATTTCGAGTATGTAATCCTTAATCAATTATGTCCAGTTCGTCACTTCTGAACTGAAGGATTTCAGATCTCACCCAGTAGGGACTATCTTACCGATGTTATGTCCAGTTTGTCACCTCTGAACAGCGAACTTTTTTTCTAGTGATTTCTAACCTGTCACGTCCAGTCAATCACCTCTGAACAGACAGATTCCTAGATCTACACTCTTTTATCCACACTGGATTCTCTTTCCTAGACTAACTTTATCATGTCTGTAATATCTGAATAATGTTAGTCTTGTTCTTTAAATTCATTCAGGGATTTTGCTTGGTGAAATTTCACCCCTTCAGTTCTTTCCAATTAACCTGCATGTTAAGTTTTTCTCATATGGAAAACTTATATTACTTGTGGGACAAGCAAAGAACGAAGAAGGAAGAGAAAGACGCCAAACAAGTCATTGATCGAAAAATAGATTTTATTAATTGATAAGAAAATACAATAAAAGAAGATACAAGATGTTACAAATCAAGCTTGTCTCTCATAAGATTTGATCTTTATCTCAAGAGCAGACAATCTGTTGTTTCTCTCCTCTTCGGCCTACAGCAGAGCCTGTGACATCGCTCCTCCCGATTGAATGCAGTCATTGTCTCCAAGCGGGACTTGAGCTCCTCCAAAGATGTCCACTTCTGTGTACCTGAGTGTTAGATGTGGATGCTCTCAGCCATCATCTCATCCAGGTAGATGGCTTTGGCTTGACTCACCGGCTCAGCTTTTGAAAGAATAAGGTTGGCCATTGCAATCATCTCCTTTGCTTTCTTGATCTGATCCCTCGCAGCATCAAGCTCTTCACTAGAGATAATCATTGCCTCTGCAACCTCAGTTTTCTGGGCCTCCAGGGATTTTAGCTCCTAAGACAGTGCCCTCTACTTCTTGGGACGTCTCTAGATAGTTCTTTTGCATCTGTTCCGCGAGACGTTCCAGTTCAGCTTCGACCAATAGAGTGAGGTCTAACTGCCTCAGGTTACTCTATTCACGGATGTCCTTTTCGAGATTGGCGATCAGTTCTTCCAAGGACTCAGCTTCAGTGATCCCTCCAACATCCTGGATACTTTCTATCGCTCGAGAGAATATGGGTCTCCAAGAAGCAAAAGTGTGGGGTGCTTTTGAAAATCATGGAGAGAGCGGCTTCAAGCTTTTGTAGGAGGCTTCCACGAGCTCTCTGATTAATTCATCATGGGAATCAACCTCGATCGGTTGAGGGGCAATGGCTGCAGGAGGGCTCTGTTGAGGCAAGGTCGTTATGAATGACTCTGGGATGGCTGAGTGGCGGCTATTGGAGCGATCTTCGGAAAAAGAAGTCTTGAGAGGAACAGCCTCCAAGAAGCAAAAGTCAGGCACTGAGATCGCCTAACGGTAAATGTTGAAGAACCAACCTTGGTGGCCTCCACCAAATCAGAAGCCAAGGGACTAGAAAGAGCTGACGGAATTAAAGATGACTCCGTCTCAGGCTCCGGCTGATCTCCACTTTGCTCAGGTGTTGTCCGAGCAGGAGAGAGAGACTCCGTCTCGACTGTTGCCAACAGCATTTCTCCTCTTGTGGCCTATTGTTGAACTACACTTTGAAGAACAAGGCTCAACAACACGGGATCGATCACCGGTGGAGCCACTTCCTCCTCTTGTTCAGGCTCTGATGTCGCTAGAGGAGCAACTTCCATAGGAGATTCTGCAAAATTTTTTAGATTTAGCAATGAATATAGAAAACGTTTGCTGAATTCGAAATACTACAATCATTACCTGCAGAGGTCGAGGTTGTGATGATAACCTCAGATCCAGCTACCTCACCATGGGAGTTTCAATGGAGACATGCTCGGTAGTAGTAACGTGCTCGGTCGCAGCAGCTTCGACAGCAGGAGGAACCTCGGGAGTAAGTGTTTCTATAGGAGCAACGGGAAGAGGGGCGTCCTCTACGGGGACCTCAGAGGTTTCAAGGGTTCCCAAATCCTCAATCTCGTCTCTTTGGGTGGTTACCTCAGTTGGGCGGAAGACTCGATATCTAGCATGTCTCCATTGAAGCCCTCCGGGTTGAGGTAGTCACCCACGTCTTCTGAACGAAGTGAGAAGAGGACGTCCCACACCTCATCCTCCTCCTCATCTACATTCCAAGATTTAGAGTTAGTCATGGAAATGGACAATTAAAATAGAAAACAAGCTGATCTTATTTGTGACCGGTACAAACTGCACTGAAGCTTCGCTGGCAGCTGGTTCAATCACTGATGGAGCGGAAGGAGGGACGTAAGAAGCCACTGGTGGAGCAAGAGGAGGAACGTAAGCAGGCACTCGAGCAGCAGGAGGAGGGGCATGAATCACTGGTGCTTCTGTCTCTCTAATTTGCAGAGTCCCTCGATGCCGACTTGAGGGCTTGTTAGTCTTCATCCTCTTCTTCTGAGCAGAAACAACTAGAGGAGGCGACCTGCGCTTTCGCTTGAAGTGAGTGTCGGGATCCTCTTCTTCTTCCTCCCCCTCCTCGATGTCAGCAGTGGCAACGACTTCCTGGGCGGATTTGCTACCTACTTCAACAGGGTGTGGGCTCGCCAGCAACTTCTTGGGCAGGTTCACTACCTACTTCACCAGGGTGTGGGCTCGCGGCAACTGAAGCCTCACTACCAACATCAGCAATGTATTCACAAGTCCCAGTAATCGAAGGCATTTCCATTGTTGCTGCTCCGCTCTCTTTGCCTTCAAACGGGCCGCAATCCATTTTATTCTGGTAAAATTAATTTTGCATAAGGATGAGGGCGTGTTTGAGACCTGGTACCATTAACCAAACCCCAGACTGGTGAGGAGATTGGGAGTTCGGTATGGCAGACAAAATCGAGCTCCCATGCAGCCAGTTATGAAGTGTCTCCAAGCCCTGCCACTATGAATCAAGCTCCCCACGTACCCGAGCTGAGGGTTTGGATTCCCAATATACACTTGGTCATAATTGAACTATCTGACGAAGCGGCTTGACAGATAAGGCTCAAGATAGAAGTAAGAAGGTCCTGATGCTGACCAGCCATTTGAAGGTGCCCAACCTGAGAGAATCACGGTTGTCCCCATTCTCCTGGAATTCCCTACCGTACTTTGTACCTAGGATATGGGGGAACAGCGAAAGAGGCTATACGAGTCTTTATAACTAACCATCCTCCGAACTCCCGCCAAGTACTGGCCTACCCGCTGAGAATTCTCGAAGCGGCTGAGGTGGGCATGGTGTTCACCCTCTGGAGGCTCTTCCCCTAGCTGGATGAGAACCGGACTATGAGGTTGAACCACGCCATCAAATAGGCATATGGTAGCTCTACTCGGTGAGAAGGCCCGACACGTGGGAAGACCAATTCTTTCCCCGCCCTCTTGACAGTTGTCCTCGCGCAAAATTGCTCCATCAATGCACGAAGCCTACTTTGGATGCGGCGGATCATAGCGCGAAACAGCCCGAGCGATCATCCATACACCAATTGAACGGCCGAAAAGATCACTAAAAGCGTCATGCCGTCGTGGGGTCGAGAGGGAATTACACATCTCTTCAACCAGCCTGACAAGAAACCGGCCAATAATGCCTTCCGAGATATCAGTATCTTGGCTGACAATGAAAGCTCAAGAATATGTCCTCTCGCTCATTATCCCTGTCATCCTCCTCTAGGATGACATTTTCATGATCATTCGCCCTCGTAGCCTTGGCGATTCGCTTGTCATCCGCTGGAGTCTAACGACTTTCAAAAGGTCCATCCAGAGGAAACAAATAATCAACCTAGGTCTTCAAGCTATTTTTAGCTCCGCAACCAGAATGAAAGTCGAGACATATGTAAAAATGACACATGAGCTCTCGATATGTCTCGTAGAGGGTCGGTTCCTTCTTCTCCAGCTGTGCTAGCTCTTCGGCACACGGAAAATACTCCTCGTTTGGTAACGAACCCATTGGGAAGTTTAATACTTCCCACATCTCGTTGAGCGCATCTCCAGTTCACCGATTGGTGTAAAGAATGCCCCGACACCGGATAATACATCTCAAGAATGGCGTAGAAAGTGGGTATGCTGATACTGATCCCAAAACATGTGGCTCTGATAGCCTCATAAAGTCCCAGCAGCATCAGATCGTCCGCAAATACTTCTAACACATACAGTGTAAGGCTGCTCCACCACTATTGTTTGAATACGAACACTTACCCACCCTAGCGTCCAGAAGTCTGTGGCGGGGTAATTTTCTCCCGCATTCATGAATTGGTTCAAGAAGGTCGAAACCTTTGTCTGGTTCTTCCCCACGGGCACGTCACGACTAACATTGCCTGGGTGCATACCTAGGATGCTTTGCGGAAGTCTACTTCTACTGAATCCACAGCTGGTCAAAATCCCCACGTGCACCAATTTCGTGCCCCGACTCACCGACTAGGTCATCTATCGCTTTATTGTCACAGACTGAAAAAAGGCGAGGGGATAGTGGTGCTTGCTCTCTAGAAGGTAGTAGCGATCTCCATTTAGGGTGTAAACTCATTGCCCTTTTCTGGCAAGCAATTGTTGATCAATATCTGGTGCTGCATCTCCAAAAAGAAAGTCGGGCTTCCTAAGTATTGTACGGTTCTCCCCCTCGAACACAACTGTCGACATGATTATTCGGAGCGTTCGCTCATCCCCACCCAAGATGAATGCATTGCGTTCGGGAGTACTCTCTTCGCTAAAGAGTGACGCCTGCCTCTGGAACTGGAAATGAACGTTCCCATCCATCCCTCTCACGGACCCGAACAAAGTGTTAGATGGGCCAGGAGAATAATGCACTGCAAAACAATAAAGAACAAACATGTTAGCCTCTAAAGAAGAAGGAAAATGCAGAAAAAATCCTATGTTTTAGCTTTGCTCTTCAAGCGAAGCTAACTCAAATTTAGCTTCGCTCCTCAAACGAAGATAGCTTCGCTCTAAGTCAGAGCCTTGTACTGCACAAAGGCAGAGTGCAAAAAGGCCCAAGGGCTAGCTTCGCGTAGAAGTTTAAGAGGCATTTGTGCCTAAGATAATTATGGGCTCGGCGACCCTCATTTATAGCTTCGCCCTGAGGCTCAGCTTCGCATTCTGTCATGTGACAAAATGCAAAAAGCCCCAAGGGCTAGCTTCGCATGGAAGCTTAAGAGGCATTTGTGCCTAAGAAAGTTCAAAGAACGCAATGACCTTCATCTAACTTCACTGCGAAGCTCAGCTTTGCATTCTGTCACTTGACAGAATGCAAAAAGCCCGAAGGGCTAGCTTTGCCTGAAAGCTTCTTAAAGAAACCCTTCAGTTTCTGATATTGATCAGCAAAATTAAAGGGGAATAAATCCCCTAAAATTTGACAAAATCAAATGTAATGGAGTTCAACTCCCTGAAATCATCAGATTCTGATAAATCTTGAAAGATCCGCCATGGATTAAGTCAAAATTGGCTGTGAAAGAGATTGAAAAATCTTTTAAAAGGGGCGACCCTTACCAGCAATTAGACACTCGATGGTCGGAGGAGGTGGCGCCGCCGCTACAGAGGTAGCTACCTCTTTTCCTAGACGCTGCTTAGGAGCCACTGAAGTTTGCAAAGAAATCTCGAGAGATCTGAATGAAAAAGACGAAGAGAGGCGATTCTCTGAAAGTTCTTGAGAGTTCGAAAGAGAAGAAAACTTCTTAAAAATTCAACCAAAGTTGGCTTTTATAGACACTAAGTGTCTCTAGCTTCGCCTCCTCAAAAGGAATGCACAGTTGTCGCTTCAAATTAATTTGAAATGACAGTTTAAAGGGTGAAAACCCTACAACGAAGCTATTTTAGCTTCGCTCAGACGCCATCTTCAGCTTCGCATGAAACTTTATTTTAGCTCTGCTGCGAGCTCATCACTAGCTTCGCATGAAGTTTTATTTTAACTTTGCTGCAAGCTAATTCTTTAGCTTTGCACGAAGCTCTATCTTAACTCCGCTGAGAGCTTATCCATTTAGCTTCGTATAAAGCTTACTCCACATGGAGTTTCCTGAGTGGACCAATTTGGCAACCCAGTTCATTGCACATTTGCACCAAATGGGCTTTCACATAAGCAATGTCAAAATTTAGGTCTCAGGCTTCAGGTTCAAAGTGTTTCGGAATATGCACCAATCCATTACTGATTCATGAAAATTTTGAAGGGGGTTTTGGGGTTTTGTTGACACTCTGAAAAGATGAACTCCCAGACAACATTTCAACCGGTCCGAACAATGACACTCTTAAAAGACAAATCGCAGACAGGCTGAAGAAATGTCCATCCCTGATGGACAAACCAGTGACTTGAACTCCACTGATCCAGTAAAGCAGACAGTGAGCCAAACATTATCTTCTGAAGAAAGCTCAAACACCTAGCTTCCCTGCAAGCTCTTTTCTAGCTTCGCAGCAAGCTCAGTAGCTCCGTTGTGAGCTAATTTTTTAGCTTCACCTGAAGCTTTTCATAGCTCTGTTGAGAGCTCTTTTTAGCTTCACTGCAAGCTCAGTGCTAGCTTCGCAGCAAGCTATCTTTAGCTCCACTGTTGGCTTACTTTTTAGCTTCGCATGGAGCTCTTTTATAGCTCCACTGTGAGCTTATTTTCTAGGTCCGTTGCAGGCTCTTATGGTCATTTTTGACCATTCAAATCTCAACACAAGATTAATATGATTGATGTCACATTCTAAGCAGTTAATTGCCATGATCTTTTAGTTGGAGAAGATCAAGGAAAATCCCTCAATCAGTTGGAGAGGATCAAAAGAAATCTCTCAATCAGTTGGAGAAATCAAGAGATTGTCGTAACCCTGAGCCAACTGCTGAAAGGGTGTGATGATGTCTCCTGGTATAATCGCAACCCTGGATAGATGTCCCCCTCAAAATCTTTTTAGGATTGTATGACATTTGTTTATCATGTCACTATGTTATTTTGTGCATTAGAGCATCTTTGCATAATATACTTAAGAGTTGTCCCCCTCACATAAGATGGATATCGAGATTGTCCCTCACATAATATACTTAAGTGCATAATATACTTTGCATAATATACTTAAGAGTTGTCCCCCTCACATAGAGTATCTTTGCATAACATCTGTAAGCAAATACACAGATGAATATCGAGATTATGTGCATTAATTGGAGGGAAGTACATATCACTCTGGGATGCCTAGACTTTTGGTAAGTTCCAAACAGGGTTTAAGCACAACTCCTTATTTATCACCATTCAAGTTGTAGTTTAGTGATCCTTTAATATAACATAACAGAGAGATCACAATAGTTTTCCTACACATCTAGTGTGGCCGAACATGACTCAGAGTTAACATCCCCATAAGGGGTATCCTCTTTGACTGAAATGGTCATTTCCCTTGTGGGTCTTGGTCAAAGGATTCAACACTCTATTAGAGTGGTAACAAGGACCCAATCCATTTACTTAAAACAATATAAGAGGACATTGTGTGTAGCTAAAAAGTATTTACTCCTTGGATGTCCATAATGAGATGTAAAGTTCTGAAATCAGACAGAATAATGAAAGGTGACTTCTCCTTGAATGATTTGCAAGCCTTCAAAAGGGAGAAAACAATAGCAATGATCATTGAATGAAGAGATAAAATAATCCTCAAAGAAGTGACTAATCCTCCCACGGGTTAAGAACAAGTTGTATAGAATGGCATATTTCCAAATTGAAATGGGTCCATCACATGTCTAAGATGACAATGTTTAGTGATAAGTGAAATATTACAAGGCACTCATGATTAATTAAACTCTTGAATTTTCAATTTGAAAATTAGAATAAATGAGACTGTGAAACCCGTTTCAAATAAGATTTGTGTGTGAATTCAAATCTTAATTACCCTTATCACAATACATCCAAATCCTAATCCCACTTCAAATCGCAACCACATCTCTAATTTTATCCAACCTTTCCAATCTCAAATCAAATCCCGAGTTAGCACAAAATTCAAAATCCCACCCATATCACAACTAGCTACAAAAATCAAAACAATTAAACAGAAAACTAAACTTTGTCTACCTCTTCACATCACAGCCGCCTCTCCTTCCTAATCTTTTTGTTTTTTTAAATAATTTTTATGCAAAAAAGTAAATGAAGTTCCTAACTATACACTGATGCAAATTTCTTACTTAAATCATTCTCTGATACCAAATGATGTGAAACAAGATGCAAGTGACATGTGGAATCAGTGATGATCCTGAAATTCACAATGTTTCACTACAAATGCGATTTTTGTAGGAATAAAATTATAACTAACAATATGGTGGGATGAATTTTAACAAAGTTACAATGTAGATAAAATAATTCTAACCTCAACTAAATTCAACACAATATCTAGTTACTGGAAATAGTCCTATTCGCAATATTTACATGAGCAAGCAATAAGAGTCAAGCAAAAGCACACATACTCACAATATGGTGGACAGCAGGAATACTGATAATATTTAAGAGATAAAACATGTAGTATAACCCGAATGACATACCGAGTGTTAAGGGTAGAAAATTACCTACCGAGAAGCCATGTCCTAGGGATCTTCTCTTGTGAACTTAGTGTGCTGAATTGGCTTCTGATTGATTGTGTTTGTTGGACCTGTAACTGAACTGTATTACTCTCCTTGATGTTGTGATTATCTCCGTCGTTGCAGGGTTATTGAGGACCAGTCGACTCAAAGTTGTTGACCTGGCAGTTGATGACGTGGCCGGGGCAGTCGAGGGAAGATGGTGGGGGTTGACCTTGTTACTGTTGTTGTTGATCACAGAGGAGGAGAATGTGGCCGGCTTTATCAGCTGAATGCATAGCCAGGGAGGAGGATTCGAGGGGAGGAGATACAAGACTTCAAAGATGATGTTAATGTACTGTCGCTGGTTGTTAATGTTGCCGTCGAGAAGAGGTGATGAAGAAGATGCTTGGTGGTGATGCTCACTGGTGGCGAGTGAGGGAAAGAGATGGTCGGAGCGACTGCAGCAAATGAGGATAGCAGCTTGTAGTGGGTTGCGAAAGGGAAAAAATGGAGAAAATGAGGAAGGAGAGGTGGTTGTGCTGTGAAGAGGAAGATAGAGTTTAGCTCTCTGTTTGATTGTTTTGATTTTGTTAGCTAGTTGTGATATGGGTGGGATTTTGAATTTTGTGGCTAACTCTGGATTGGATTTGAGATTAGAAAGGTTGGATAAGATTAGAGATGTCGTTGGGATTTGAAGTGGGATTAGGAATTAGATGTACTGGGATAAGTGTAATTAAGATTTAGATTCACATGCAAATCTTATTTGAAACGGGTTTCGCACTCCAATTTCATATTCAAATTTTCATACTGAAAATTCAAGAATTTTATTAATCAAGAATGCCTTGCATTTTATTTCAACTGAAGCCAATAAATAGACTTACAGACTACTGATGTTTTCCCACACAACCGATGTGGTAATAAATAAAATAAATAATACAAAGCAATAAAGAGAAACGCTACTCGACAAATAGAATAAGACTCCAGCTAGAACCACATGACTGCGGCTTGACGGCTGGCTGTAACCCAACGTATAGCAGCAGTATGACGCCTCCTCCGCGAATATACATGATGGTACCTCTTCCTCAAATGTGCAGATGCCATGTCCTCATCATCAGGCTTCTTACAAAAAAATAAAAAATAAAACACTCATGTCTCATTTCTATAAATATAACTCAATTGAGCCGCACCCTCCACTTCCCAATTGGAGAAACGTTCTACCATAATTCTTTTACTAGTATGTTTTTGCACTGTTTACATACGAGAGCAATCACCAATCCACTTATACAGCTGAAACGGTGTTCCCCTCTCATCAACTATATTTTTGAGATGCATAACAAAGGTATTTGCAACTTTCATGAGACCCCACCCAAAATGGAACAATTAGAATGAGAATTTGTGGTACCTACATAACATCTAAGTTTCTACTCTCGTTGTAATGAGCTAGTGGTGCAAATATTAAGTCATTTTGTATTGGTTGTTGGTTAAAGAGAATGAGAATTTGAAAAATACATGGTTTTCTTGTAACAAATGGTGAAAGCAGTAAGATACAGGGTGTTCTCAAAAATTTGTTTGCCCAAAAACATAGTTATTAATCTCAATACATCCAAAAGAGGACAGCAGCAGCATCTAACTAGAAGAGGAAAACATAATGGAGGCTATGAAGATGACTAAGAACAACAAATGTGTCTATTCTGGGATGACGAATCATGTTATGTTAACATGGAAGAATATATATAATACAGCAAATCTTTCTCATTAAAGTCCTATTACTAGGAATAAGTTTTTTTACCCAAAAACATTATTGCTAACCTTTGAGAGTGAAGGTTTATGATTATACAATTATTCACAATAAATTCTCAGTTGATTTGCAAGAACGTCACCCCCCCCCCCCCCGAAAAAAAAACCACCACTGTAGACTGCAAGAAGATCAATACCTACTAACCTACCCAAGAACTTAACAAGAAGACCAACCTATTTAAGGTCAACTGCAATATACCAGAAAAGAAAGTTGAGATCCATACACAAGAAGAAAAACAAAGTAAACATCACACTCAAAAGTTTAAACAACCAAAACAATTTAGTTTACAAAAGCCAAACCACAATAAAAATCCCCCTTCTGGAAACCCAATGAAAGCAGATAGCAAATAATATTAGCAATCAGGACAGTGGTCAAAGACTCAAAGCAGATACTGCGTTGAGCTGAGGCCTAAGTAGTTGTCTGTATCCTAGAAGAGTGGTAATTGTTAATAATTAAAAAGAAACAAAGCCAACCCAGGCCTTGTTACTAAGTAGTGCCATTTTGTTGCCAATCAATTGCAAAGGAAAGAGCCACTTTACACAAAATGGCATATAAAAACATTAAACAAAGTTTACAATAATGGAAATTGATCCCCTTAATTTAGCACAAATCAGGAAATAAATGAAATAGATAAATATTTTCGAAGTTCATAAAGGGACAGAGGTCTTACAGTTACATGATTGTTTCACGCAACAGCTTTCCAAGGATAAACCTGGGCATAAAATGAAGTGGGTAAGTTTTATAAGACGTTAAAATTATAACCAAACATATAAAAAGAATCAGCAAATAGAACACTCTCATTTGTTTGTGGAGTTCCATCTCCAACAACATTTTGAAGACTATAACAAATGAAAACTTAACTAGACAGTGCAGAATAATCATGGAACAAGGGCTAATCCTATAACCACTAGAATCAATCACGAAAGAATTATCTAGAAAACCAATCTGAAATAAATTAAAAATAAGAAAATCAAGCAAAAACAGGATACTGCTAACCTATTGTCAAAAGGGCTAATGCAGGAACGACTAGAATTGATCAAAATAATGGGTCTTCAAAGAATTGAAGAAAGAGATAACAAGTGGACTCACTACTACAAATATTTGTATCATTAAATCGTGCTGGCAGTACAAATGGAATACTTGTACCTGGAAGTCCATCTCTGCACTGTCTGAATCTGCATACTCTAGGTTCCTATCAAAGTGCACAAAGTGGGACAATTGGTTAGGTGTATTTTATGCAAACTATATAAGGATATACCACTATCATGGTTCAAAGACTCGGCCGAGTCGGAGACGAGTCGGCCGAGTCGTATCCGTCTCGGCCCGCTCCGAGACGAGTCCGAGTCACGAGTCGGTCGACTCAACTCAGAGGAGACCGACTCGGCTGAGAATCGGAGTTGACTCGGTCGACTCGGCATTATGATGATGATTTTGTGCCTCATCGTAATTCAGTGTGGAAATAACTACATTAGCATGTATTTATGAATGTAGTTTGCGCAATTTACTATATTGTGCATGTATTTTGATATGCTTATACCGACGACGCGTTTATTTATGGTTACGCTTTATGTTTAGTATGCTAGGTGATATATTTTGGACATGTGATACATGAATGTGGATGTCTACATTTTTTAAAGATTTGTCGTGATTTTTTCAAAATTTTTTGAGCTTTCTATGTAGCGTTTTATGCGTATCGCCTGATAACAATCCGAGTCGCCGAAACCGATCTGTCTCAGTGCCAGCCGAGTCGGCGGCCGAGACCGCAACTGTGAACCATGACCACTATTGTTGTGTCAGGTACAAAGAAAAGATGTCAGTTGGATGACAGAAGGGAACAAAAAGGTTGAAGGTGAAGAACACAGGACATATATATGACAAGAGTATCAAAAATAACAAAAACATGTTGATCAATCTTTAAAGCATGATGAGATCTACTTCTGGCATAACAGCTTGCACATTAAGTACAATCGGTTATGGGATCAATTTGGAAGAAACAAAACAAAAGATTAAGCTAATCAAACAATATAAGGGTGATAAAGTGAGTTCACATCCATAAATAGACAAAACTCTCCAACATGAAGAACTAAAAATCAAAATGCACAATGCTGCTTTGCAAAATTGATAAAAAACAAAAAAGGAAAAGGAAAAAAGAGAGTCCTGCCAAACTCAAAAAAATCTTCAATTGCCTCAAATGTCAAATAAAATCTTCGTGCACAAACCAGTGAAATAAATAACCAGAAAGCTATGACCTCCAATTATCACATTATTGACTCGACCAGAAAACCATCTGTAACTTGACATTATCGCAAGTAAAATGAACAGTTTAAAGAAATATCATGAGTCATGACAAAGATAATGCAAACACCTGAACCTCAATAATGTCATGGAACAGGAGCAATATCGATGAAGCACGGACCCAAATATGAGCCTGTGTCCGTTTCTCACACGTGTTGAACACCGAGACTTGTAGGAACTTCTGACACATCAGACACTAGATCCATGTCAGTTTTCAACGAACCACATCACTGTGTATTTGGAGACGTGGTACTAAAAGACTTTAAGGAATTGTGTGTGAGACGCAGACTTTCTTGAGTTAGTCAATTGGAGGTGACAAAGAGGTTCAACACTCATGGTTTTCTGCTGAGAAGAAATCATCACTTCAATTGTGCCTACTAAAAGTTAATAAAAAATTAACTTTTAAAAAAACCATCTGAAACAAATAACCAAAAATATGAAATAGGTCAGCTTAAAATTATACTACTGACTCATTCAGAAAAGCAACTGAGGATAACTAGAATTGAAGGAATCAACTAAAGAAATCTCATAATGAAGACAATAGAAAACAAAAACAAGATACACATGAAAAGAAATTGGAAATTGAATTAAATTTACTATACTAATATCAACATGAACAGGATCTTCATGTGGCCTTGCAAAGAGACCTGGGTCCAAATACATTCCAGTAGCTCTAGGTTACAGCCTATTATCACATAAAAGAAAATTAAGAAAGAAAGAGAGAGAGAGAGAGAGAATCAATATAACAGATCATACTCTAATCAGAAAGGAAAAACCTATCCAAAGAGAAGGACAGTACAAAGCATTACCATTAACAAATGGAATACATTATATCCAAAAGCTATTTCAGTGCCTCAAATTTGTTGCTTTGATTTGAAGTGTTTAAAGGAGAATCTGGTTGATCACTCCGGATTGGATCCCCCAAGGGTGACTGAGAGGGAAACGTGTCGAAGAGTATGAAAACGGTTCACTAATATTTCTGATTGCAACATCTTGAATTGGTTGGTTAAAAAGCATAAGGTGACCAAATTTAACATTTCATGAGAAGAGTTTCCCTTGCAAGGACATTATAATGGACCAGAATAAAGACTACGGACTTGAATGCTCAGATGATATAACAAAAGTCTAGACAAGCTTGGATGTGTCCTCTGGCATAACAACTTCATTTAAAGTAATTGAAAGCACAAAAATAATATCCCAAAATCTAGAGGCTAGTGGAATAACTCATGGTCCTGAAACTTTCAAAAATAAATATGGATTAAAGACCAACCAACAGAGGGTTAAATAAGAAATCAAGTTCAAAAGAAGCCACCTGAAGTCTACAAGGGGAATGAATTAGAATCACACAGTTTGATTAACCAACCTACTCAAAGTTACAAAATATAAAGATAGACGGGTGAGACCAAAGACCACTTGTCACACAGTGGTCAGCTGCAGGATCAAATTGAATCAAAATTATGTGGGACAGACTAGGAAGACAGATCACTGCATTGGAGGCCAACTACTGCATGAAAGTCCAATGCAATCAACTCTCATGCTCTCATCAAAGTGAACAAGGACATATACTTTTGGGTCTAATTAAAATAACCATATGCTGCACATACGTCTGACTCAAGAAAGGTCATTTGTGGCAAATCCATGAGGAAAACATCACTGAAATATAAATAATAGACAATTGACATCCAGCCGTTCAAGTAATAATGAATATGATACTCATTGCTTGCACTTTGTTTCACCATATTTGCAGCTATCCCAACCAAATGCTGAAAAGAATCATTAACCAAGGATATTGTCATAATATGCAGGTAACTATTAAAGCCCCAATGCAGACACATTTGTGAAATCAAATCCATAATAATACATCACTTTGCAAGCAGAAAGGACGGAATAAGTAACAGAACACAACAACAAAAAGGCCTTAGCAAATCAATTAAAAAAAGTGTTCAAAATGTTGGTAGCTATTAAACCATATTGAATTGAATTATTAATTAAGGAGACACTTAAAATAAATGTAGATACCCAGTAAACCCTTCCAGAGATGTATTTTGGAGTCACATCCATAGTTAAACATAACCCTGCAAGCAGAAAGAACTGAGTAAGTAAACTAACCTTCTTACACACACCAAGGGCAGTCATTGCTTGAACCCACACTTAGTACGACAACCATAATAGAAATAAGGAACATGTCATGGAAAAGCCAGTGACCAGATTATATTACAGTGTCAACACTTTAAAGAGTGGGGGGGAAACTAAGGTTTCCAATATCAATTGCAAAGGAAAAACATATTGAGCACCCAAAATTGGACTGGACTAGCAAAAAAATGTTGCAGATAGTTTGGGCAAAATACAACAATATTTGTATTTGACTTCCCAACATAGAATTATACAAAGAATGATGATGTATGGGGAGACTAGTAACAAAAAAAAGTAGCGTATTGTGGTACACAAAAAATATATGTTAGAAATGAACCATATTTAAAATAATTATTCACCAAGAAAGATTGGTCAGTTCTTTCATCAATAGCTTTCTTGATTTTAAGTTAATCCCCATAGCCAACCCCGTTTTGAGAGGAAAGGGAAAGGCATGCAGATTAGTCCCTACTTTAAACATATTTGTCAAAACTTTGTATGAAATATATAAAATCATCAACAAATTATAATAGAAAAAAATAATAGAGTGAATAGTTACAATGAATGTCAGCGCTCATAACAGACTCCTTGCAGAGATAAAACTTTGTGAAGTCACAACCATAATTAAACATAGCTCTGCAAAGAACAGAAAAGAAGTAAATTACACCAAGTCATAAGTACTAAGAAAAAACAAACTACAGATATAACCTTCACAAACACACTGACAACAGAAGAAATCTCATAACAACAGAACTTACAAAGTTAGAAGGTCGACAAGAACCTAAATTGGCAAGTGATATGAACTCACTAATACCAACAATGGTCCAGCATGAGAAAATTCCCATGAGGTCGTACAAGGTGTCTTAGTTATGAATCTTAGTAACACAAAGATGAGCCTAACAAGGCCACCCAACCCAACACCCCCCACCAATCCGCGGGGTGGGGGGGTGTTGGGGGTTGCGGGTACCCAAATGTAACATCAATAAAGAAAAAAGAAAAGAATAATAATCAACAATGTAAGTACCTTTCTAAACAGAATGACAACACACACACACACACAAAAAGAAAGAAACAGAATGATAATACAAACAGAGAGACACATTCTAAATAGAATGACAACACATGGACTCTCAGCAGAATGACAATACACGCATATAGACACACATACCAAACAGAATGACAAGACACACGCACATCACGCAGACAGAATGACACTACACACAAAGAGAAACGCGCGCACGCGCGCGCGCGCATGCACACACACACAGAGTAATTGCATATATAGCCAGATATATCCAAGCAAATCCTGCTTAAAAAATAAGAAGACTCGTTAAGAGTGAATAACTGAGCATGAAGAAAATCATTAACAACTGGGGTATCCTATATACAACAACTATTCACTGCCTATAATTCCAAATTGGAATTAAGTGTTAGAAGCGCAATTTGGTAGATTTCTCTAGATTTGATCCTCCCAAGTATGATTTAGGGGGGAAACATGACAAAAATTAAAGTACGAAAATGACTAAGAAGTATGTCAGATTGCAACATTATGAATTGGTTGGTTAAAAATGACAGAAACCACATTTAACATATTCACAAGAATACTTTCGCTTACAAGCTAGGACGTAATTTGACCAAAATAAAGACTATGAAGCTACAATGAATCAAGCTTTGATGCATCAAGAACTCCTTTGAGACAATAACTTTTATAAAATACTCAAAAGCACATATAATAAAAATCACAAATCTGGAGCCATTTTCTGTTTTTAGAGTTTACAAATTAAATATAAACCAAACCAATTGAAGGGAGTGGCAAAAAACAAAAACATTAAAGCCACCGCCTAATAGGGACAAAACTAGAAGCATACTGTTAAGTCCATCAGTATTCAAACAAACAGAAGTAAGGACAGAGATGTGACCATCCAGGATATTACTTGACCGTTCTGTTGCACTCTGTAATAAAATTGGACCAAATTAAATTGGGGAGGAAATCACTGCAACTGAAAGATGTCATTTAAAACAAAATCCAAAACTTGAAGCAATGTGCACATATCCTAAAAAAAGAATTCTTGTCAACCAAAATAAATTTTTCCTACAAAAAATGGTGAAACCCTCAATGACCCAAAATCGAAGCATAGACTAACTAATTACAGCCAGTATTGGGCATATCAATTTCAGAAAACCAAGGATCAAGCACGAGATTTCACCGACACAAGACAACAAACACTGATTTTGAACTTTTTTTAATAGGTCGATTGTAAAAGGCAAAAGTGAAATTTAACAAAGTCTTCATGATTTGTCCTTGCAAAAACTAATCACTTTCAACAACACGCTAAAAGTAAAAAAACCCTAAAACTCTAATTCAACAAATACACAATAACTAAGAGACTGAGAGATCCACAACAACAAACCCTAATTTCAAGAGAGGGAGACAGAATCAAACGATAAAATTGGGATCAATTAAACCCTACTAAGTTGCAGGCATCAAATCTTATAGAAGAAATAAGAAAGAAAAGTCTCACCTCTGACTGGATCTGCTGCCGATTCCCTCGTTTCTTCTCTTATCTTCAAGTACAGAATAACTGAGAGATTCACGGGCAGAAACCCAAATTTCAAGGGACAAGGCACAAAGTAAAATAATAAAATTAGAATCAATTAAACCCCAGTTTGCAGCAGGCATTAAATCTAAAAGAAGAAATAAGAAAGAAAACTTCACCTTTGACCGGATCTGCTGCCGATCCCTTCCTCTTCCTTCGCTCCAGTTTACAAGATAATTGAGAGATTCACGGACAGAAACCCTAATTTCAAGCGAGAATGGACAGAATCAAATAATAAAAGTTGGGATCAATTAAACCCTAATTCGCTGCAGGCATTAAATCTTATAGAAGAAATAAGAAAGAAAACCTCACGTTTGATTGAGTCTCCTGCCTATCCCTTCGTCTCTTCTCATCTCTTCGAGTGACGATTTCCATTTCCATTTCGATTTCGATTTCGAACATAGTGAGGCGGGGAGAGAGGGGGCTGTATTTATAGAGGGGTTGGGAGGGGTTTTGACTGGTTGACTGCGTCAGAGGAACGCTCCATGTAAAAAAATGCGTATTTACAGTAAACGCGTATTCTTGAATGTATATGCGTAAAACTACGACCAGAAGGAAATACACATTTTTTTAACCATAAATCTACGCGCATATTTATGCAAGAAAATCACAATTACTCGATATATAACCAATAGCCTATAATCTATTTATAATTTACAGTCTCTAAATTTTTTGTAAACAAAGAATGGAGCCCTTATTATAAATTATATAACGGGAAAGGTGGAGAAAACCCCCCAAAGGTGACCATTTTCAACAATACTACTCCCTAATATACATTTTTTTTGACTTCCCTCCTCCTCGTTAAATCTGTAATTTTTGTTAAAACTGAATTATTCAATCACCAAAATGCTCTTTTTAATCATAAAAACCTTCTACTTCCTCCTCAAAAACAATTTCTCTGCCCCAAATATAATGGTGATGAGCAGAGAAAGAAGCTTTTAGAGCATTTTTACTTTTATCTTTCTTTTCTCTGGTACAACTCAATTGCAATTTGAGGATTTAAGGGATTTTATACATTCAATTTATCGGGAACTACTTCTTCTTCTTCTTGTTTTTTGGGCAAATAATTTTGTAGTTTTTTCTTATTATTTTGGATTTCCAATGGCAAAAATATAGAAATAAAAACATAAAATATTTGTCTCTGTAGAAAGAATTACAAGATGCTCTTTGTTACAACTGCAATCAAAAGAACTATTTTTGTTTTTGTTGTTATAATCGTCTTTGCCTTTCATCGATTTTAGGCTCGGTGGTAAATTGTGCTGCTTTGGGTTATAGCTTTAAGTATTTAATTGATTTTTTTAAAAGTTGTTTCTGGATGCTATGAATTGACAAGACAGGGTTAATTTGGTTACTTTCCTCTACGTTTGCGTTATTAAATCATTGACATGTTTGCATGGTTATGCTTTTTGAAGAGACGTACCTTTAGCGAAACAGAGAAGTGATTGATCTCCAAACCCTCTCCTTCCCTTGCTCCTCAGTCAGCTTGCACTCTCGTCGTTCTCAGCGCTTTAAACTCGGTCTCAACCAAAATCGTCTGAGATCTAATGGTTTTAGCGAGACAACATTGAGGGAGAGATTAGATGAGGTTGGGGATTATTTGAAAGAAATAAAATGGAGAGAAAGATAAGTAACTGGGAGTTTTAATTCTATATTTTAAAAAAAATAGTATCTTAAGTGTTTTTAGCGGCTGGGGGATGGGGCATGAGTCACGCGTGCAATCAGATCGAATACACATCAGGTGTTGCTTTTATCATATTTCTATCTGCACTCAACTTTCGGATACGGAGACGAATATTGACGGATGTGAAAAAATGATATCTGTATACGTCAAAATCGGATATCGGATATGGATCGGGATTGGATATTAGCGGATAGGATGTGGATACTAATCGGATATGCAAAAACGGATACAGTTACGGATAAACTAAACAAACTAAACGTATATACTTATATTATCTCATCTAAAATAATATAAAATGTAATATAAACTATTACATTACAAATTGTAAGACTTTCATACTATATTTATGTTTATATATGTTTTAGTAGAACTTCTTGCTCTATTTTTTCTGCTTAAAAAAAGCTATGATATTATAAATTGAATAAATTGAGAAGAGCAAGAGAAAGAAAAACTTAACTCGAACTAAAATAAAACCATACGCTTATCTCCTTTCCCACTCAGTTTGGGTCAACATATAATTCAACAGCTTGAGTGCATAATCGAATTAAACCGCAAAGATAGATGTTGAAGACTGGGCCTGCCCTCATATCCAGTAAATAAAACAGAATACAGAGTGGATTTGAATATTTAGTATATATCATTATACACTTAAACCATTAGAAATCGAGCTTGATCTCAAACTCACCATAAGCTGTTTTTATTTTATTCTTTTTATTTTCTGAGGGAAGTATTTTGTGTCAACATATGATTCAGCACCTTGGGCACATAAAACTAGTCAGATATGAACTACAAAGATAGATGTTGAAAGACTGAGCATGCTCTCATATCCAGTAAGTATAAAGGAATATGGAGTGGATTTGGATGTTGAGTGTATATCAATTTATACACTTAAACCACTAGAAATCGAGCTGGATCTCAAACTAAACCAAAATCTATTTTATTTTATTCTTTTTTTTAGGGAAGCATTTTGTTAATTTATACTGTCCTTTTATCTTTCTTCTTTCATTTTTTTCATTATTCACAAATTAATTAATTATTTAACTTTTTCTAAAACTAAGGCAGACTTAATGTTGGAGGTGCACACTGGATCACCTGTTCAATATAATATTATTATCAATAAATATGGTATTATTAATCATCAATTTTCATTTGTGAGAACTTGTCAGCATGCTTAGGATCAGAAAATTCAAAAGGGACCCAATCTCAACTGAGACCTGCCCCAGCCCCTGCCCCGCCTCCCCCCCATCCAATTCTCCCCATCACGATTCGAAAATCCACTTGTGCATACCTTTTTAATTGCCCATGCCTGCTCGCTTTTCTCGTCTCATCCAAAAACCCTAGAACCAAGAAAAAGAAGAAGAATAAAAAAAAGGGAAATAAATGAAGAGGAAGAAGAAGATGGATTGGGTTTCCAATCGCGACCGATCAAGCCAAAAATCTCGAGACAATCGTGGCAATAGAGACCGAGACAACACCATATCTGAAACGATCAAAGATGACCGCCACTATAATTACAACCACAAGCACTGCCATTACCACTGTGCAAAGCAAAATGACGACCGTCGCCACCAATCAAGGGGGATTCGGCACAGATCCCAAGAGTGAGCGGTCCCTCCATAGGGTCAGGGATTCGGTTGAACGCTATAGGGTTTAATATACTTGTGAATATCCGAAACTGAATCTGACTTGAAAAACCCCATTTGCATCTATATCTGTATCTGATAACGGATTATCCGAATACGTCAGATACAAAAATAATTATATCCGAATTCGTGTGGCTAGCGGATTCGGAGGACTGATATCCACATCCTATTGCACCGCTGCATGAGACCTTAATTGAGGGTAAAAATGTCTTTTGTATACACTATTAACAACCATATGGTAGTTTACTGAAAGTGTCAAAGTTCATGATAGTTTTTTGTATTTTCTAAAGTTCATAGTATATCATCCAAAACAGTTAAAAGTCCATGGTTGTTTTATGAATTTTAACCGATTTGCCGTCGTAAAATAGCTTTTAACGTGGATTGGGCTCAAGTTAAGGCCTAATAGTATGACTATTCTTCATGGGCTAATGATTGTATAGACCATTGAAATTGTCTTCATCATTGCAAGTGGGCTAGGCCCATATGTGAAGACCCACCTGTGATACACTTGTACATACGGGGTTAATAATCATTATTGCCTTGGGGAAAAAAATTTAATCACTAATACTCAAATATTTATACCTCTACTTTGAAATTTAGGACAATCAAGGACGAGAAAAATAGAAGCACATAAGAAGTGATAATTAGATCATCTTTTAGTTCTTAATTAAGAGTTTACTCACATGCTATATTGCAAAACAGTGAGAAACTATAAATATACTTACACAAAAGGTGAAGAAAATTTTGAGTAAAGATAAACTATTTATAAATTCTAACGGGTCTAATTCTTATGTTGGTTCCAATTGTAATGATGATTCAATGGTCGCAATTGCATAATCCATAGTTACATGTATTGTTCAAATTTAGCTCATTAATTAGCAAACCAATTATATCCCAAGTGAACAGTCTTTTATGAGAGTTCTTAAGGTCCTAATCACCTAAACTAGCAGTAAGCAAAGAAATTTTCGAATTAAATTTGCATTGGTGCACTAAAGAGAATATTAGGCAACAAATTGAGTTCATGGGCAGCGAGCTCATTTTCTGCACCCAATGTGGCCTGAAAAAAGATTTAAAACCTTGTTGGTAGAGTTTTTTTAACTCTATTGGAGTTAGTCAGAAAGAACAGTAGTCAATGGTGTCAATTGTGATAGCGTGTCAGAGTTAGATTGCATAATGATAAAGGAAACATAGAGTAGTCGACTTATAGAAAACATAAGTTGACTTATAGAGTTGACTGGTGACTAATAGAGAGTTGGGTATTTACACTAGTCAGCTGATAAATAATATTAGTCGACTAATGCGGATAACCTGACAATACTGAGTCTGATTCTGATTTCGTTTCTAATCCGATTTCAGAGTTTTTGATTTCCTTCTGTTCGTGAACTCGCTGGCTATATATTTAGGGATGTTGTATTTGTAATCTGAATTGATCCGATTGGAGAGTTCTAAGATTAGTTTGTTTGATGGAATTCTACGGCAAATTGCGTAGTTTCTCTATTTGGATCATTTTTTATCAGTTGGTCTTAGGTCAATTTATAACCTTGTAACTCAGTTGTTTGAATAAGATCTTCTCCCTTATGCTCTAAGGATGTAGGCAAGTTGTCGAACCTCGTTAAATCTTATTTTCTCTCTTTGATTTGTGTTCGTGCCATACTTGTTTGGTGATTGACTCAATATTGACACTCTTATCTTGGTGTGGCATATTGGATCTCCAGAAGTCGTAACAAGTGTGAGCGTCCTAGGTTTGGCTGGGATTGTGTGTCGATCTCAAAAGCATCATGATCTGTTCGGCAGAGATAGCTTGATAGAGCTCGATTTGTTGGGTTTGTGGATGTTTGTCGTCTAAAACTTCTAACTCTTGGAAGCGTAGTCGATGCTTCTCCTCGTCTACCATCCTAATTGTCAAGGCAACTCGCAGGGACGGGATCTGGATCTCCAATGGAAGTACAGTTCACATCTGTAAACCAAGAAAAACAGTGTGGCCTTTGTCGGGGTTCTCGCCGTTGTGTGATAAACCCATAGGCAATTAGCTAATTTATCGTCCCAATCACATTGACTTAAGCTTTCCAATAGTCTTATTAAAAACTTCTGCAAGGCCATTAGCAGCTGGATAGTATGCCATTAATGATAGACGTTGGATTTTGAATTTATTACAGAACCTCTGAAATGCTTGGCTAATGAATTAGGGTCCATTATCGTAGACGATTCGTCGGGGTACACTAAAGCGGTAAAGCATGTGATGCTTGATGAACTTGATCACGTTTGGTGTCTTTACTTCCTTCAAGGGAACAACTTCCGCCCATTTAGAGAAGTAATATGTTATGGCCAAGATGAAGCAATGTCCTTTGGATGTCAGATGGCTGATGGGTCCAATAATCCCCACATCTCAAAAGGTCATAAGGCGGTAGTCAGATGAAGATGTCCTGATGCTTGATGGATGAAGTCACCATGGATCTGACAGGCATGGTATCGATTAGCATAGGCAATGACATCAGGGATCATCTTCGGCCAGTAATAGCCAAGTCTTCTAAGCCGGTCTCTGAGCTTTGGTCCAGGTTGGTGAGCTCTGCACACATCGTCATGAGCTTCATTGAGTGCCTTCTGTACCTCTTTGAGTGAAAGGCATCAGAGTAGGATTCCATCGTACGATCGGTGATACAATGTTCACATGATCATATTGTAATAGAATCAAGGAGCTTTCTTTCTGATAGCAGCTGCCTCCTTGAAGTCATCAGGCAATATACTATACAAGACAAAGTCAATGTCAGGGAATCAGCAATCTCTAGGTTCAAGACTTGTCGAAGTCTCAAGAATCTCTTTAACTTGAAAGTCTCCTCTTGGGGCTATACTGTATTCAAAGACGAATTTGCAACAGTACAAGTCATGACTATAGACATGTACTCTCTCCGTGGCTTCAGCTGGAAGGGCCAATGAAGTAGCGAGAGATGCCAGTGCATTTGCATGCATATTTTGCTTAAACAGTACATTGTCAATATAGAAGTTTTCAAACTTCTCTGCCATGACAATGGTCGCGTTGTGATAGGGCACCAAGTCTTCATGTCAGACTTTGTACTCTCACGAACCTGGTCAACGATGAGTTTTGAATCACCGTATGCTTTGAGATTTTTGACTCCAATCTCTTCAACAAGTTGCATCCCGATCAAGAGAGCATTGCATTCTGAGACATTGTTGTCTCAGAACACGGCCTAGTTAACGAAAATGCACGAGGGATCACATAGTTATGTGGGGATATAAGTACCACCCCCACACCTGCGATGATATTTCCCTCGGGACTCGTCCTTGATGCTCCATTTAAGAATAGTTACCACACTTGTTCTTCTGAGGAGGTGTTGATCACGTTAATTTCTGCAATCCCATCTGAAAGATCGTCATAAAGTTTTGAAGTTCCTGGAGCTGGATGATGGCCAGGAAATCTATCACAGCTTGACCTTTGATCACCTTTTGTAGCATGAATTGCATCTCGTATAGTGAGAGCAATATGGCCTATTTTGCTAATCTACAGTTCAGCGAGATGGTCTTGTCATGAGCAATCACAAGGGATTAACTCTGAAGATGACGTGAATGTGTTGCCCCATAAGATAGAGTCGCATCTTCTGGACAGCAAAGGCTAATGCTAGTATGCCTTCTCGATTGGATTGTAACGGTGCTCCGCCCCAATCAATTTTCTACTTAAATAACAGATTACTTGTTCATGGTTTGATCATTGTCTTGAGCTAGCAAAGCTCCTAAGGAATGATCCATCGCTCGAACGCATAATAGGAAAGGTTTTCCTAATACTGGAGCCACCAGAACGGGCGGGTGTGTGAGATACTCCTTTATCTCTTCGAATGATTCTTGGTAAGTATTGTCCCAACCAAATGAGACTCCCTTCTTCATTAACTTGGTGAAGGGTTGGCATCATCCTGGAAGATTCGACATAAATCTCCAGATATATGCCAATCTTCCTTGTAGGTACTAGGCCTCTGAGTTCTTTAAGATTTCTCGGAGGTTGCATCTCTTGGATGGCGCAGACTTTCTCTGGATCAAGGTGAATTTCTTTGGACGTTACAACAAATCAAAGGAATTTGCCACTGGCTACCACCAGGAAAGATTTAGTCAAGTTCATCTTCAATTGGTGAGCCTGCATGATATCGAATACTCTTTCCAGGTCTGCGAGATGATCATCTTTGTCATGACTTTTCACGGTGATATCATCAACATAGCATTCTACGGTCTTGCGTCTATGCTCATGGAAGATCGCATTTATGACGCGTTGATATGTCGCACTAGCGTTCTTCAAGCCAAAGGGTATTACTGTGTAACAGTATGCTCCGAAAGGCGTCTTGAAAGATGTGTGCTTTTCATCTTCAGGTTACATATTTATTTGATTATATCTTGAGAAGCCATTCATGAAAGACATCCTCTCAAAACCACACGTATTATCAATGATAACATTTGAAATCGGGAGAGGGAATTTTGTAAATCACCTAGAGGGGGGGTGAATAGGTGATGGCTAATCTAATGGTCACTTAATGATGAATTATGCAAATAATGCGGAAGCTAAAAACAATTATGACCTAATTAAATCTTTTACACTAAACACTATGTATAACACAAGAGTGTTGCCGAATTCCCCGTGAAGGGCTCTGGACAAACTCCTCTAGATTCCCCTTGAATGGGTTGAGGTGCCGCGTTGGCTCTCTTAGTTGAATACAAGTGTTAGCAACAATCCCAAGCAAGTATATCAATATGAGCACAAATGAATATATCAAGCATATAAAGATAGACAATAATTGAATGCAAGATATAAACAAGAGACAAAGAGAGAGAGAGAGAGAGCAATCGCAAACACAAGGGTATGTTTCGAGGTTCGAGCACACTTACTCTACATCCCCGCCTTCGACACACGAAGGATTTCCACTATGCAAGATCCCAATGGATCTCTCCTCGGTGCCGCAACACCTACAAGCCCTCGGACTCCCTAGTCCCGTACACACCGCAAGCCCACCGGCTCGCCGAGGCCGCACCTCGTACAACAAGTTCGCACCCGAACTCGAAACAACGCAGACACACACGTCCGCCTCCTCAAAGTACAAGAAATGATCTCTTGGTGATCTAAACACTTGATCACCAGTAAAAACTCTCACTACAACACACCTATAGGATGTATAATCAATGGTTGCTCAAGTGTGGTGTGAGAAAATCAAGGATGTAAAAGGTGGAGGAAAAACTCAAAGACTTTCTTTTAACACTCTTTATAAAAACTTCCCTTTAGATAGGAAATATTTGCTCTCTATTTTGTGGAGAAAACTCTTCTAAAAGTCTGGGAAAAATTAGCTCTAAGAGTCTCTAAAATCTTAGCTCAAAACAATGACCAAACCCCCTTTTATAGAGGTCAGAAAAATGTGACCGTTGGGGTCTGTCAGAGCTTCCGGTCGACCGCCCGGTCGACCGCCAACGGTCAAAAATCCGACCGTTGGAGCCTCCGGTCGACCGCCCGGTCGACCCAAAAATCCAGAGAGCAGAACTCTCTGCTGCGGTCGACCGTCCGGTCCGGTCGACCGGACCACTGTGCTGCCAGACACGCACAAGTCTGTGCACGTCGGTCGACCGTGAGTCGACCGGACCATGGTGCGGTCGACCGCTCGGTCGACCGGACCAGCCTGTCAGCCAGTTCCAGGTCTGGAAAACTGGTTTAAAAATTAATCTTAAAATCTTTTAACACTTATAAAAATTCCATAAACTTGTTTTAACATTCTATATTGAAAACCAAACTTGTGATAAAAATTTTCAAGACATATATCAACATATTCATATCATTTCAGCGTCTTGCAAATTTTATCAAAAATCAAAACATGTATTTATCAAACTTGGTTTTCATAATTTCACAAAATATAAAAACAAGATATTTGATTTCATTTTAAAGCATAGTGTGTATGGATATGATCCACTACACAATCATAATGTAATATCTATG
Organism: Agave tequilana; assembly: GCA_038442645.1. Classification (NCBI taxonomy): domain Eukaryota; kingdom Viridiplantae; phylum Streptophyta; class Magnoliopsida; order Asparagales; family Asparagaceae; genus Agave; species Agave tequilana. The sequence continues at coordinate 320,560 of JAVJIF010031460.1, forward strand.
TTTTTGTCATAAAGCTCTAAACTTGGTTTTGGTTTAAAGATATGTATATGATAAATATCAAAAGCCAAACTTGTATTTTTCCAAAATGAAAAATCTTTTGTAAACCAAAAATCTTTTATGAAAACAATTCTAAATCAAGAGTGTGTGTGCATGGTATACTTGAGCAATCCACCAACTATCTATCCTTTACATTTTTAACTAAAACAAAAATAAAATCTTATACCTAGACACAAGTCTTCATCTTCTTGAAGTCTTCACTTGAAGGCTTCTCATCTTCTTGACTTGGTCCAAGCTTGATCCAAAAGCTCCTTGGATCACCCCGTGCTAGCTCCAAATCTTGACATTTTAACCTTTGTTGAGCTATGCACCTACTAAGATCTTGATAATGAATCTGTCACTAATTAAACACAAGATCATTAGTAAACATAACTTCATGAGTTGATCATCATCAAAACTAGGGTGATAGGCCTTTGGGCCAACAATCTCCCCCTTTTTGATGATGACAAAACTCATGGAGTTATATATGCATGGATTAAAGTAAAGCTTCAAGGAAGCTCCCCCTTAACTCATGCATACCAAATAAATAATAATATATGACAATGAAGCTCATAAATATGTATGCAAATGATGGAGATGAAACAAAATAAATCTTTTTCTCCTATTTGCAAAACAAAACATATATGCATAAATAACAAGGAAGACAAATACTACTCCCCCTTAAGCAATGAAAACATGCATATATATACTCAAATACTTCTCCCCCTTTTTGTCAATCATCAACAAAGGGTTCAAAGTAAAATCAAATCAAATAAATTTTTCTCCCCTTTTTGTCAAAAACAAAAAAAGATCAAGAAGGGGTGAAACAAATCAATCAATAAAGGTTTATATGCGATATACATTCATGAAGAGGAAGACGCTAAGTTAGCTTCCCTACACATATGCATTACATGAAGAAGGGATGACAAGCCCTAACTCACATAACACATATTATGTAATGCATAAGAGGAGATGTGAAGCTCCCCATACACACGTATATCATATAAAGAAGAGTTGTCAAGCTCCTCAATTTATAATATACTCAACATGAATCCATATGTAAGAGAGATGTTAAGCTCTCCTTGCATATAGGAAATACGAATCAAACATTTTGAATTTTTCTTTAAAAATTTTGAACTTACTTAATAAAACACATTTTGAGATATCAAATCAACATATTTTTTTTTATTTATTTTGATATCAATAGTAAACATATGAAAAAAAATTTTATTTTTCATCATAAACTTATTTTTCATCATAAACTTTGTGCTTTTAAAAAAATGTGAGCCAATTGATTGTAAGTAAGCACATGAAAATCATATATATGTATGAGAAATGAGTATACCAATTGAAATTGAAACATACATATATATAAGAAACAAAATATGAGTATATACAAAATAAGTTCATATTGATACCGATTGAAACGATTCAATGATACCAATTGACATAACAATAAAATCAAGTGTATATCTCATAACCTACCACCCTTGATATGCACAAGGTAAAAGATTTGTCAATTAAGCTTACAAGGCATACTCGCCCATCCATCCTCCCATAGATGGTAGGGGTTTTCAAAAGATAGATTTGAAAATAAGTTTAGTTTGAAAAACTCTACCAAATGAAGAATTTGCACTAGAAGAATGTTTTTCATGAAACACAAGTAAATCACATGGCACTAAAAACACTCTAATATCCATGAAGTCCATAAAATTTTCAAAAGAGGTGAGTGCACTAGTGTTATGTGGAACATGGTATCATGAAAATGTCAATAAAGCTCAATATTCCTTTAAATAAAAATCATCACAAATTTTTATTTTTATTTTTTTATTAAAAAATATGTTTCAAGATATATGTATGTTTGACAACACAATTGTTTGACACGGAGAGGGGGTGGCTGGTGTAACGTTTCCTGGAATCAGATGGAAAAGATTACAGCCGGCTTAATCTTCCGGTTACAAGGGAGGGGGAATATTGAATCTTGAATTCCCCCTTTGTTTAGTGCTGGGTTCTTCGTGTGGCGGTGGAGAGTGAATCTTGTTCTCCGTTGACCGGATGACTGTTTGGACCGTCGGGGATCTTCTCTTCGGTCGGTAGAGGGAGTAACTCAGCTCCGTCTACCAAAACTCTAGAAGAGGAGGTAGGCGAAGAGCGGCTAGTACTCAGTAAGCTCGCTGAAGGGTTTTCTCTCTCTGTCGATGATCTCTCTTTTACCCGATAATCGTCGTCGTCCTCTCTTGTTGTTGTCTGCCCTTCCTCCGATAATTGTCGACCCTCCTTCAATAGTGACGGGACTATTTATAGGGTTTTTAGGGGGTGATCGTGCTCCCTAAAAGTGCTCCACGATGAGGGCCAACTTCCCCGCTACATGGGCGGCGGATGGCGCCATAATCGGGTTAGTTGCAACCGAGACGTGGGTGTCGAGCCGACGCGTCTTGATGCTGAGACGCGGGCTTCGGGCTGACGCGCCTTGATGCTGAGACGCGGGCTTCGGGCTGACGCGCCTTGATGCTGAGACGCGGGCTTCGGGCTGACGCGCCTTGATGCTGAGACGCGGGCTATCTCTCGCGTCTTGATTGTCACATTTAGCCTTGCGCCTGGATCTTGGATCTCTGTGTTTTGGTGGCTTGTCTTGGTGATTTTTAGACAGCCTACAGAACCCCCTCCAAAGTTTTCGACATTCCGCAGTTAACTGGGACGGATTTCGAAATACTTTGGACTCTAGCTGAGTTCGCCTTCATGACTAGACTGTTGATGCTCCGGGTTTGATCTTATCTGGAGTTGGTCTTCGTGAGTGTACTGTTGAACTCTTTGAAGCCCCCAGAGTTGATCATGTTGAGTGTCTAGATGCACAGTCTAAACCTCCCCGATTGCTTTTAGTCTGTCACTGGCGCGCTTTAAGCCAGGAGTGGTTGGTCGTCTGCTTGCGTCAGTGTACTGTTGAACTGATTTTGCAGAAGCAGGAGGCCAAACACAGGTTCTTTTTCAAAAAGCAGAGATGGTACTGCTGTAAAGGCGCGATTTGCGTCCTTTGGAAATGGAGACGCGACTGATCTTCAGAAGGCAGACGCGATATTTGGTCAGACTGGAAGGACGCGAATTTCTTAGAGAGACGCGACCTTCCGAATGCATTCATGGAGAGGCTGACGTGGCATGTTCATCGAGGAGGTGCGTTCTTTGGGCGCGAATTCTGTGCCATGTCATGATTACGCCGCCAGCTGGCCTAGGGAACCGGCGAAATTTCGCCTTTTGGCGCGCGAATTTCCTGGTTCATTAAATGAACTGCTCCACGTGTCGACTGCTGACTCGTGGCGGGGTTGCGACGCATGATCTTCTCCGTTCAGAAATGATTTGGTTACACGCGTCAAGCGGTGACTCGCTGCAGCGTCTACCGGGCCACGCGCCGCGTATCTTCGCGAATCCCTGTGCCTATAAAAGGCAACAGTTGGAGAGATGCATCTTCTTCTCCGAACGCACTCGCTGAGAAAAAGAATTTCCTTCTCTGTTCATCTTCGAACTTGTTCATCTCCTTGCTCGGATTTCTGAACATCAATGGCACCCAAGACTAAACCAACTGTATCGTCCTCAAAGGCGACCGTCGCCGAGGCCCAGAGGGGCGGCTCCTCCTCTGCGCAGGACGTCGTTCTCCCAGGTCTCCAAGGTAAAGGCCTCTTAGGCGGAAGTTTCGCCATTAAAGAAAGTTCAAAGAACTTTTAAGAACCCTTAACACGTGATTTTCAAATCGTGTTTGATTCCCAGACGCAGTCTTTGGGATGATAACCGAGGCGCGGGTTTGGACCCTCGCGCCCTTGAGTCCTGCGCTTCAGATTCTTCGCTTAGAATATTTTCTATTTGTGAAGGGTTCAGACGCGGACTTAGTTTACAGAACGCGGATTTGATCCTTGCGTTCTGTTTCATCAGCTGCTGATTTTGATGAATCTGGCACCCGAGTCCAAGTACTTCGACATCTGGGGATGTGAAAGGAAGGGGTTACCCTCCTTAACTTCTGGCGATTATGGTAGTGGAAAGGTTAAGGTGGATAACTCCCTTCTTTTCGCACCCCAGAAGTGACATCAAGGAGAATGTTGTGGAGACGCCGATCCCATAGGTCTGGACGCAGATTTGATAATTCCTGCGTCCAGTGCCTCTTCTGCGTGGATGCGCAGGTCTGGACGCGGATTTTATAACTCCTGCGTCCAGTGTCTCTTCTGCGTGGATGCGCAGGTCTGGACGCGGATTTGATAATTCCTGCGTCCAGTGTCTCTTCTGCGTTCGGATTATGAACACTTAGCATTTTTTTTTCTTGCTTTTGATAGAGTATCTAACTAAGTGTCCTTTTCTTTTTGCAGCGCCACGCCCTGCTACTTCACTCGCCAAGAAGTGCCACTTTGGTCATGTAGGTGGTGCTGACCGGGATTTGACTTTTGTATTGCAAAGGACTGTTCCTGTGACTGCTGACAAATCACCGGATCGCAGAGAGAGGCTCTCAAATGTTGACATGAGAACTCTTCGGGTGTTTATGACTGATGCAGCATTCGCAACAGATGCTCGCATCAAGCTGGAGAAGCCTGCCTTCTTCTTCGGAGATCGTATCCACGAGGGCGGCCATAGCGTGTACGACGGAACTTACAAATGGCTCCGTAAATAAAGGGTGGAAGATTCTTTCTTCCAGACATGGAGAGGATGTTCCCGCTGTCCTACTTCCAGCATATGTCCGTCCCTCGGAAGATGGAATGGGACCTTGCTCGATATGTTCCCGAGGTCACTCTCGGTGATTTGGGCTCCCACAAAGTCTACCGTCATGATAGCCATGACAGGTCAGTTATCGGCCTTTTCCCTGGGTCGCGCAGGACTGAGGTTCCAGCTGGGGAGATACCACAACTTGGCACTACCTTCCTCAACGCCTTCATGGAGGCGGAGGGTGACTACCCGGTTGGGTTCCGTGCGCCGGGGTGGGTCCGTTCCACGGAGAACTATTGGTGGGGCAGGATGGTCGGCTTTGTCCTTACCGAGCTCGGGGGCCTGCTAAAGCGCGTGGGACTGTACTCGGCAGTCAGGGCCGTGCAGTGGGGGATCCCTCAAAGCTCTCAGAACTTCTTCGGGATTCTAGAGCGTTATAATCCTTCGACGGGGACGTTCTTCACTCCGGTCGGAGAGATGGGCCTTGCTCTGCACGAGCTGCACGAGGTCTCGGGGCTGTCGACAGGGGATATCCCCTATGAGGAATATGTCCCGACCACTGTGGAGCTTCGCTATGTGAAGGAGGAGTTTCCCCTCATATATGAGACCTACTGGGAAGTGCTATGTCACTTCCACATTTGCGGCCAGATAACCAAATGGCGGTCGCAGGGGGTCAAGCAACTGTCTTGGGCCAGTTACTTGTTCAATAATGTCAACACCAAAGACCATCGGATAACCCGATTGGATCCCAGCTCTGACAGGGAGATTGAAGACAGGATCGACCAGGCTCCGAACAGCTTCTACACCACGGAGTCGAACGAGGACGGTTTCGACCCTGACTTAGTTTTTGAAAGCATTCACCATCAAGCCCGGACCCCTATCTCCGATCGGGCGCTGTTGACGGGCTTTCTGATGCTGTGGCTGAAGCGCTGTGTGGTGCCCACACTGCCGCATGAAGTCATTGTTGCTGACGTGGTGTACCCGGCGGTGCTCCTGGCTCATGGGAACCCCATAGCCCTTCTCCCGGCCGTGGCGGCTGGTATTCAGAGCGGGCTGCGGGTGCTCACTAAGAGTTTCTGCGAGCCACCAAAAACTGCAGACTCCGAGGGAAAGCCGTATGTTGACTCAGAGGGGAGTCCGACGGTGAAGCGTCCCAACCCTCGTGTCGAGCTGCCTTACACGTACCTTATTGCTTGGTACGTGATGCATTGCCCTTCTTTGATGACGGCAGCGCGTTGGAGGGAGAATTCTATCCCTTTCGTACAGCGGTTGGAGGGTTCAAAATGGCGTGATCCTTATATATATTACGTCCGGAAGTGCCTTTCAGACCCTGCAAACTACCAGCTCAATCGCTGCCTCCTCCAGATCCCTGATGCATCTTTCGGGGATCTACTTGTTGATTCTGTTGGCCCAGATGACTTCACGAGGTTATCCGCGGGGGCCTTCTGGTGGTTGCTAAATATCCGGCCCGGATATGTGCTTTTCCGGCAAGGGACGTCATGTACCATTGAGCCGTACATGCTGAGTCGCTTCGCTCGACAGTTCGGCTATGATCAGCTCTATGTCGGGAACCCCAATGCTAGACTCGCCTTCGAAGGGAACCTGTTCGAGGGTGCTCGGGCCTGGTACTATAGTGTGGCTGGAGGGACGGGAGTATCTTTCCGTCTACCTCTCGAGGGGCCCAAGTGCCGTACGAGTTTCAGCTTCTGTACTTGGTACTCCCAAGCCATCCAAACGCCAGACTTTTTTCCGGCGTCTTCATGCATTGAGAGCATCAATGCAAGTCTCGAGGCCAGGACTGATTCTAGTAAACCGACGAAACTCGTAGAACAGTACCTGAAGGCCCAAAAGGAGGTCGGGCGAAGATCGAGGAGGGAGCCCCCAGCAGTGAGGGCGGAGCCGCGACCGGCAAGGGCAGAGCCACCAGCGACAAGGGTGGAGCCACCAGCCACGAGGGAGGAGCCGCGGGCCAAGAGGTCTAAGCAATTGGCGAGCAAGCGTCATCGACGCTCTGCTTCTATCGCTGAGCCCGCCCCAAAGAAGGCTCGGAGGGATTTAACGGCTGAAGTCTCTCAATCCGGAGACATCTCTGCCGGAGTTGAGGCTCCTCCTGAAGACGTCCCTGTTAGGGTTGAGGAACCGTCGGAAGATGAAGATTTCCCCACCCTAGTCCGTGCTCCTAGGTCGCGCAGCAAGACCGTGGAGGAAGGAGAGCTTGTTGAAGAGTCCACCGCCGCCGAAGATGACGAGTCACTGGAGGTTGACATAATGACTGGAGGGGATGTTGAGATTGCAGGCCTCTCAGTTCAACCCGAGCCTTCTTCTGCTCATGATGGGAGAGACGAGGCACAGCAGCCGGGGTCTCCTAGCATCTTCATTTCCAGTCTTAGGGCAGTCGACCCTAGTCCTACCACTGGGGTAATTGGAGGTAAGGCTCCTGTTGCGGAGCTTCCTCGCGTTGCGCTGTCGTCTTCTTCGTTATCGGGGGAAAGCGACTTCGAAGACGAGACCGACTATGGCGATGAACCCGCTCTTCCTGATCAGAGCAAATTCTTCCACATCTCGGAGGAGGAAATACATGAGGGTGAGCCATCGACTGCACCATCGCTGGCGATTATCCCTACTGAAGGTATTCTTTCCATCTTCTGTCTAATTTTCTCTTTGCATATTGAAGAGGATGTTCTAACATTCTTCTTTTATGCTGCAGGGCCAACCGAAGATGCTGAGGCTACAACCTCCTCGCGTATCGAGGAGATGGTGAAAGAGTTGACCCGGCACGAGGGGATTGAGGTCTCGGCTGCTGAGATACCCTCAAAGGGGGCAGCTGTTGAAACTAGGGAGCCTTCCACTCTGCCAGAAGAGGAAGTAACCACTGAGGCTGAGGAGGCTCTCACTCTGCCAGGCGAGGAGGTTACTGCTGAAGCCGAGGAGACTTCCGCTCCGCAGGATTTGACGTCTCCGGACCTCCAACCTGGTAAGGCAGCTCTATGCTTTAAATGTTTAGCTCTTCTATCATTGTGGCTAACATCGCGATAACTTGCAGAGAGGACCGAGGGGGCTCAGATGGAGAGTCCGATGGTTGGCACCCTTCCAGAAGGCCATACAGCTCAGGTCTCGGTGGAGGTTTCTGAGGAGGTCGTGCTTACTACTCCCTCATTGGTCGTGGAGGCTCCTGCAGAGGTAGTACCTCTGGAAGTGTCAGCGGCCGGTCTAGCTCTTGCTGTCTCGACGGCCAGCACGACTCTTGTGCGAGAAGATCCGCCTTATATCCCATATCCTGTGACAGAAAAGGGGTCGGGAAGCTTCCTAAGTGGTGAAGACATGGGGGAACTGGCACGTCAGATGGTGCAGCAATTCTTCGCTTCGATGAGATCATGTATTGATCTCATCTTACGTGGAAACAGCTCGTTCCAATTTGCCCAGACGCTTCTTAAAAATCTGGCCGTGAACGTCGAATTAACTGGAGGCCCTTCACTTGCCAAGGCGTGTCTATGGGTGGTAGAGCAACTGGGAGACTACCTGCAGGAGCTGGAGTCTTTGGAAGATGCTGGCTCTTTTAGTGAGGCCCAGGCCACCTTGACTAGGCTCCTAGCTGCTCAAGAACGAGAGCGACAGGAGGCGGAGGCACAAATCGCTGCAGAGATCCGCAATCTCGAATATTCCCAGGCTGAATGTCAGAAACTAGCTGGCGATTCAAGGGAATCCGAGCTTGTCATGCAGAGCACAGAGTAAGTCATCATCAGGGCTCGGGACACCATTGCCAAGGCAGAAGTTGTGCTTGCGCTCAATGAGGAAAAGCTTGCTACCATCAAAAAGCAGCTAGAGGAGCAACAAGCTGCTAGGGCGCGAGCTGAAGAGAGTCTGTCTCTACATTCTTCCAGGGTGGAATCTCTGCGAACGCAGCTGGCCGCAAGAAATTTCTTATCCGAAGAGGAGCTGCGGAACCGGGTTATTATGGAAGCTGAAAGGACGCGCCAACACGAGATTCACCGCCTTAGGGAACAAATCCGTACCTTGGCGAACCAGGACATTTAGCCTTCTTTTCTTTTCCCCCTTTTTTGTAAAGAAGAGGACACTCTGTTTAGAGTGTTTGTATCCACTTTTACTGTTTATAATAAAAGTTTGAAAAATTTTGCTCCATCTTCTTTGCTCAGCTGTAGGCGAATCCAACTCCTTGGTAACTGGCACTTAGGTAAGACTAAGTTCTGTTAATGAGACGCGGCCTTGACTCTGAGTCTTCTTAATGAGACGCGATATTGATCCATAAAGTGAGACGCGGTCGTCAGTCTACAGGAACTTAGATTTACTAAGTCCTTTTGATGAGACGCAGCATTGATCCATAAAGTGAGACGCGGTCGTCAGTCCATGGAGTGAGACGCAGCGTCAATCACAGGGTGAAACGCGGTCTTCTTGATGAGACGCAGCATTGATCCATAAAGTGAGACGCGGTCGTCAGTCCATGGAGTGAGACGCAGCGTCAATCACAGAGTGAAACGCGGTCTTCTTGATGAGACGCAGCATTGATCCATAAAGTGAGACGCGGTCGTCAGTCCATGGAGTGAGACGCAGCGTCAATCACAGAGTGAAACGCGGTTGCTAAGAAAGACGCGGATCGATCAGACACGGGATACGCAGCCTCGAGCGACTTTCCCATCTGCGTTCAATGCAGCATGACTTTAAAAGATTTTTAGGAGATCTTTGAACGTCAAGTCTTCACCGTCGATTGGGGTTCCGGGTAATCCGTTGCTTCCCAAGACGGTTATCCACGCGTCAGCCTCTTATTGGGTTCAGGCGTTAATGCTCTTGCATGCGGAACCGACGCTGGCGGTTGAAAAAAAAAACCGGCGCACTTCGACGGTTTCCAAAGCAGCGTTCCACGCGTCCGTTTTTGATTGGGCTTTGACAGTTGTGCGCGACGGTTCCGATTGATGCCCCATTAATGACAGTTATTAGGGACTGCCTATAAATAGAGTGCACCCTCTCCCTCTTCAACAATCCAACTTAGACTGTTTTCATTTGTTTTGCTCCGAGAGAAGTCTCGCCTTGAATTATCTTTCAGAGAACCGTCTTCATGGGTGAAGGTGACCCCGTGGATGAAGATGACCCAGAGCTCTCATGCCTCTGTTTGGTCTCTTCAGAAGGAATCCTCTCTCATGTCATCTTGCGCACCCGCGTTTGGATGCAGAGAGGTCAACTCTGGACAGAGGTTTCTGCTGGTATGTCACCCCGATGATGTCCATAGCCTGTATTTTGGCATAGGCATCTGAATGAAATTCTGGTGCATTCCTATTCTGGAATTTGTGCTGGTGACTTGAACTTTTCTGAACGCGGGCTCTTGACGCTGGCTTTGCTCATGGCTATTGCCTTGGCGCGTTTCAGACCTGAATCTTGCAACTCCTGTTCACCCAACAGAGAGATGGCAATTTTCGGCGTTTGAAGTTTTTCGCGTCTAGTACATTAGACGCGGGTGCAAACTGAGACCGCGTTTGAATCCTGGGCGTGGTACAGTTTTGACTCGCGTCTGTTTCTGCTGACGCGGTGGTTTGACTGTGCAGATCATTTCCGCGTCTGAAGTCTTCAATGACTGCCGCGTCTGTTACTTAGTTTTCTTTTGTTAAAGTATACTAAGTTCCAGATTTTCTGATTCTCTTATTTGTTCTTTGCAGGTTCGCTGGTCTCCTGGAAGAGTGCTTCAACCGGCGAGCTTGCTCAATGTTCGTTTGTAAGAGAGTAAATTATGGTCCTCGTCGTTTGTAAGAGAGTAAATTATATCTCTGACGAGGACCCAAATCTCGCCAAGGTCTCTTCAGATCTCCTGCACCACTCTTGCCTGATGGCAAGAGATGGTCAGGTCAAGTATGACGGCGAGGAGGTTCCGGCGGTTGCGGTGGCGGAGAGGATCCTCTTCCTCTCCCATCCCAGAAGTAACATCAAGGACAGTCCATGTCCTTTGGATGGCCTGCGGGGGAAAGATCAACTCTTGAACGAAGGGTTGCAGGCTCTTCTGTTGCCACCGGACCTCAAGAACACCATTGCTCCTGGCTTAGTCAGCTAGGGCGCTTTCGAAGTTGGCGTCGTGCATCAAAGTGCAATCGGTTCCAACAGTCGCCACAATTTGGCACTTCTTCAGACATCATGCACTTAGGATCAGATGCGGCTTCAAGGAGTGAGTACGGCCTCAGAGAGAGAGAGGGACTTCTTTGTACTCCTTAATTGTAACACTCCATCTTATTGTATAAGAGAGCGTTTTGTATCACTTTCATGTGTTTGGATATGAATAAAAGTGACACTTTTCTTTTTGCCTCTTTCTGTTGTCTTGAATGTTTTGTTTTAGAAGCAAAAGAATGATTTTGGTGGACCCGCCACTTTATAAAAGAAAGTGACAGGGGGAATGCGTACTCCCAGAGAAGGTGAACTTTTGTCAAGTGTCTAGGATTGACTTGATTCAAGGTCAGCTGGGGAATTTGATAAAACATTGTCATCGGTGTAATGTTAACCTAACAATGTCTTTAGGTGGACCTGTTATTCTGTTGAAGAGAATAACAAGTGAAACTAGACCCGCGAGGAATCTAGTAAAGCTTTTACCGTTAGAGGTGTGATATTAACTTAACGGGTTGGAGATAGTCTTGTCAGAAGTGTGGTGTTAACTCGACAAGGATGTGAGTCAGAGGTGTGATATTAACTTAACTCAGAATGTCACTGTCATAGGTGTAATGTTTAACTTAACAGTGAGGTAATGCTAGAGGTGTGATGTTGAACTTAGCATTGGTCATCTCGACTTAGACGAGGAAGTCGAGGAACGGTCATGGCCATAGGTGTATTGTTGAACTTAGCGATGACTCGGATGCTAGAAGTGTAGTGTTAACTTGGCATCGTCCATTTCAGCTTCGATACGGAAGTCTGAAGAAAGGTGACTATCAGAGGTGTGATATTAACTTGACAGGCACTCGATGTACTGCTTAGAGGTGTAATGTTAACTTGAACAGTAGTTTGTCAGAGGTGTAATGTTAACTTGACAAGAATTGGCTCGTGATAAGAGCAATTTGAGGACCTGTCATTCTATTGATGAGAATTGACAAGTGGAATTTGAAATGCCAGAGGTATAGTGTTAACTTGGCAAATTTGAGAGTTTGTTACTCTATGCAGAGTTAACAAGCAAAGTTTATACCCGACAAAGGGTATTCATTACCAGAGGTATAGTGTTAACGGAGTAATGATTGCACTTTGTGGTCCTACCATTCTATGGATGAGAATTGGTAAGGGACTTTGGAGGAAAGAGTGGACTCGAGTCCACTTAGGATTTTTAGCAAACCCTCAGCTATCAACGGATTTGACACGCCTTTACCAACTACCGTTTGAGTTGGGCTAGCCATGCTATTCCCCTCAGCATGATGAGTTGTCGAGGACTTACGTTGGGCTTAAAGGCCAACATTTTCCTCTATCCTTAGCCGTCGAGGGCGTCGGATCAAATGGGAACGTGTCCCTTAGGATTTTTAGCAAATCCTCAGCTGTCAACGGGTTTGACATGCCTTTACCAACTACCGTTTGAGTTGGGCTAGCCATGCTATTCCCTCAGCATGGTGAGTTGTCGAGGACTTATGTTGGGCTTAAAGGCCAACATTTCCCTCTATCCTTAGCCGTCGAGGGCGTCGGATGTTTGATCAGAGGTGTACTTTTAACTTGATCGGAAGAAGAGTACTATTAAGGATAGTACTTCTTCAAGAATTTGCCATTGATCGGCATCATGAGTGTATCGCCATTTGAAGTTATGAGGCGATATGATCCATTTGAGTAGACTGACTCTACTACAAATGGTCCCTCCCATTTGGGCTGAAATTTTCCTTTGTCTTGTGCGTCATGACCATGGGTCTTCGGACAGCTAAGACAAGGTCGCTTTCTTGAAAGTTCGCGCTTTGACTTTCTTGTTGAAGGCTCTGGTGATACGAGCTTAGTAAAGCTCGATTTGTTGTTGGGCCTGCAAACACTTGTCGTCTAAGGCTTCCAACTCCTGGAGTCGCTGCTGATGCTTCTCCTCAGTTGTCATTTCCGCTGTCAAGGCGACGCGTAGAGAGGGAATTTGTATTTCCAATGGAAGGACGGCTTCGCATCCGTATACCAAGGAAAATGGCGTGGCTTTAGTTGGGGTTCGCACCGTTGTGCGGTAGGCCCATAAGCATTCACCCAGCTTGTCGTCCCAGTCTCGTTGACTTTTCGAGACGAACTTTTTGAGAAGCTTGCCAATAGTCTTGTTGAAGGCTTCTGCAAGACCGTTAGCAGCAGGATAGTATGCCGTTGAGGACACACTCTGGATTCTGAACTTCGCGCAGAATCTCTGGAAAGCCTGGCTGATGAACTGGGGTCCATTGTCATGGATGATACGCCGAGGCACACCGAAGCGGTAAATAACGTGATGTTTCACGAACTTGATCACGTTAGAAGATTTCACCTCTTTCAAAGGGATAGCTTCGGCCCACTTTGAGAAGTAATCGGTTATCGCTAGAATGAACCGATGTCCTTTCGATGATGGTGGGCTGATAGGGCCAACCACGTCCATCCCCCACATTTCAAACGGCCAAGTAGAGGTCGTTGAGTGGAGGTACCCTGGTGCTTGATGGATGAAATCGCCGTGTATTTGGCAGGCGTAACATCTCTTAGCATAAGCGACAGCATCGGCAATCATCTTGGGCCAATAGTAACCCATCCTTTGGAGTCGATGTGCCAATTTCGGGCCAGGTTGATGAGCTCCACAAGTACCATCGTGGGCTTCTTTCAATACTCCTTGGGCTTCTTTTGTTGAGAGGCATCGGAGCAGGATCCCGTCATGCGATCGACGATACAATGTTCGCGAAATCGCATTATAGTAGAATTTGGGGGCTTTCCTCCGAATGGCGGCCGCCTCCTTGGTGTCTTCGGGCAGAATGCCGTATAAGACAAAATCAATGTAGGGGAATCGCCAGTCTTTAAGCCCTGAAGCGGTCGACACTTCAAGTGTTTCTTTACCGCGACGATCTCCCGCTGACCCTGGGTAGTCTCCGAGGGGAATTTTTGGACAGTATAGGTCGTGGCTATAGACGAATACTTTCTCCATTGCTCCAGCTGGAAGAGCTAAGGAAGCAGCGAGGGATGCGAGTGCATCCGCATGTGCATTTTGCCTGCGCGGTACATGGTCGATGTAAAAGTTTGAAAACCTTTCGGCCATGTGAATTGTCGCGTTGTAGTAGGGTACTAGATCTTCATGTCTGGCCTCGTACTCTCCGCGAACTTGGCTGACGATGAGTTTAGAGTCACCGTAAGCCTCGAGATTTTTAACGCCAATCTCATCGGCGAATTGCATCCCAATCAATAGAGCGTTGTATTCCGTCACATTGTTGGAACAAGGCTCCGTTAGTGAGACAGCTCGGGGGATCACATAATTTTGTGGGGAGACAAGTACTACTCCTACCCCCGCCACTACGTGTCCCTTTGGGCTTGTCCTTGATGCACCGTCGAAGAAAAGTTGCCATACTTGACTTTCGAACAACGTCTGAGTCAGGCAGACTTCGGCGGCCTCGTCTGGGAGATCCTCATAGAGTTTGGCTGCCCTCGGATCTGGGTGTTCAGCTAGGAAGTCTGCCACCGCTTGTCCCTTAATGGCTTTCTGCGGCAGAAAATGCATCTCATATTGTGATAGCAATATGGCCCATTTTGCCAGCCGGCCATTTAGTGAAGAAGGCTTTGTCATAAGTAACCTCAGAGGGTTGACTTTTGATATGACATTTATAGTCTGGCCTACCAGATAGTGTCGCATTTTCTGGATGGCGAACACTAATGCCAAACATTCCTTCTCGATCGGGTTGTACCGATGTTCGGCTCCGATCATTGTTCTACTCAGATAGTAGATTGCCTGTTCTCGTCCTTGTTCATCATTCTGAGCTAGTAGAGCTCCCAGGGAATGATCCATTGCTCGGACGTACACTAGGAAAGGCTTTCCGGACACCGGAGCTGCAAGAACTGGTGGTTGGGTGAGGTAGTGTTTGATCTCCTCAAATGCTTTTTGACAAGCGTCGTCCCAAATGAATGAAACACCCTTTTTCATCAGTTTGGCGAAGGGTTGGCATCTCCCGGAAAGGTTTGATATGAACCTGCGGATGTACGCCAATCGTCCTTGTAATACCCTGAGCTCCTTGAGGCTTCTGGGGGCTGCATCTCTTGGATAGCCCGGACTTTCTCTGGATCCAAATAGATTCCTGTGGAAGTCACAATAAATCCTAGGAATTTGCCACTGGCTACCCCCAGGAAGGATTTGGTGGGGTTCATCTTTAATTGATGAGCCCGCATGATGTCGAAGACCACCTTCAGGTCTGCTATGTGATCACCTTTAGTGCGACTCTTCACCGCGATGTCATCGACATAGCATTCCACCGTTTTCCGCATTTGCTGATGGAAAATGGCGTTCATGGCCCTTTGGTATGTTGCCCCTGCATTTTTCAGTCCGAAGGGCATGACGGTGTAACAATATACCCCTAGAGGAGTCCTGAAGGAGGTATGCTTTTCGTCATCGGGATACATCTTGATTTGATTGTATCCTGAGAACCCGTCCATAAAGGACATTCGCTCGAATCCACAAGTATTGTCAATCATGACATCTGTGATTGGCAATGGGAATTCGTCTTTGGGGCAGGCCTCGTTTAGATCACGGAAGTCGATGCAGATCCGGATCTTCCCATTCTTCTTAGCGACGGGGACGATGTTGGCTACCCAGTCGGGATGTTGTTCTTCCCGGATGAAGCCAGAATCGATGAGCTTTCTGACTTCTGATTGAATTGCCTCCATTATCTCTGGACGGAACCGTCGCTGCTGTTGTTTAACAGGCTTCATGTCCGGATTGATGTTGAGGCGATGCATAGCCACTTGAGGATCAAGTCCAGGCATGTCCTCATAATTCCAGGCGAAGACATCTATATACTCTTGTACAAGAGATATTAGATCCTTCTTCTCTGGAGGCGACAGGCCGTCACTTATGAAGATGGGCTTGGGGTTGGTCTCATCTCCTAGGTTGATCTGAACAACCTTGTCATCTGTGGGTGGCTCACGCTGTTCAAAGCGGATATCCCAAAGAGCATTCAAATGTTTGATCCAAGGATCTGTATCAGGTTGGATCATTTCTTCAACTTCATCTTCCAGATGGCCTGTTGAAACCATGTTTACTGAAAGCCCTTTGAAGATGTTGCCGACACTGACATCTGACTCCCATGATGACGTGTCTGAAGAGCAATCGTTGCTCGACGATTCTTGAGAATCAGAGGCTGATGGGACTGGAGTTGATACATAGCCCAACCCCCTGCGCGTCCGATGATAATAATCGGGGGCCTTCCCTTTTGGTACAAAGGATCGAAGTAGCGTCCTCTTCCTTTGCCGAAGTTCAACCCGGGCTTGTTGGTTATATCGTACCCCATTTGCTTCATCATTCTGAGTGCTTTCGATTCATAATGGTCGAGCTGAGGGGATTCCTCCTCGCTTTCCGATTCTTCGCGGGGCATTGGTTCAGACGAGATTCGCCCAAAAAGTATTGGTCTTTGGCCTTTTCGTCTTGCCGGAACCAAGAATATAGATTCCTGCGCATCGCCATTATCCTGGTATGTCCCGAAAGATGATTTTACTGGTACATGCAATGATGTCAAAGCATCCATTGCCGACCAGATGTCATCGTCTACGTCGGTAGTAGTATCCGACGGTATTGAATCGGATGCACACGCAGAAAAATATTCAAAGTCTAGATTCTCATTAATATACCAACCGCCTGCATCGTCGGTGGTATTATCAACATCGAGCTTATTAGTGCTCTTTACAAGTGGTTTTAACTCCCACAGGCACTTTTCTTGCTCGGGCTCAGTGTCAGCCTCATTACCAGAGTCTGGCGCCTCCAGTTGCGGGGTTTCATCCACCGGATCCTGATATAAAAGGGAATCCGTGAAATAATTCTCGACTCCCTTGAACGGATACCTTTCGGCAACCAACGTTTGCACCTTCCCACTCGCGTCAATGTATTTCATGACTTGGTGAAGAGTGGAGGGAACGATGGAGTTGCGGTGGATCCATGGTCGTCCTAGCAGCAGATTGTAGGAAGTGTCGGCGTCGATGACATAGCATGTCACCTCCGACTTGAGGCTCCCAATCTGGCACTTGAGCTTGATCTTCCCATCGGACGGGTGCCGTTGGCATTGAACCCGTAGATGGTCGTCTGTGTAGGGCTCAGACGGTGGGTAGGGATGCCGAGGTGTTGCATGACTCGGCGGGGCATGATGCTCAATGCGGACCCTGGATCTACCTGAACGCGGTTCACCTCAGATGATCCGATGTAACCTGTGAAGTACAGGGGTCGATCATGTTTCCCTTTAACCTGCATATCATCTGCCGTGAAGGTAATGCAGGGAGCATTCTGGGAGGTGTGGAGGCAGTCCTCTACATCTTCCTCCTTCGGCACCTGGGTCACGAAGGCCTCAGCATTTGCCAGAGCTTTTTGCAGAGCCTCTCTGGTTGACTTTGATAGCCTCAGGAGTTCATACAAGGTGATGCGTGCCGGGATGTTGGCTAGTTGAGCCAAGACATCGAAGTGGTAAGTGTCGAGGATCCTTCCGTTGCACCTTTTGGAAGGGCTCGAGAGAATCGAGTCTCCTTCTGCTTCGCCACAGGTGGCTTCGTGGAGGGCTTGGCTGATTCTACGGCTGGTTGCGGAGAAGCCGCTGCCGTCTCGCCGTACTGCTTCAAGTATGCCTGTCCTGAACGGGTCCCCGCCATCGGTTGGCTGGGCTCTGCGGCCAGGACTATTGTTTCCTCTTCTGAATCAGTCAGCGAGGGAACATCATCCTCTGCTTCTCGGGAGGAAGCACATACCACATGGCAGGACGAAGCTTTTGCCTTGCCTTTGGACTTCCTGTTGGTTACAGTAGTCCATTGTTGTTCATCGACGAGGTCAGGGTGGACCCACATGGTTTCCCCCTGAGGTGTAGGGACGGCTACCAAGCCCTTCTCCTGCTGCTGGTGAGGGTCTGTGTTGACCACTCTTAATTCTCCTCTTGGAATAGGAGTTACCCCCGCAGGCGTTGGAGGTTGTCTCCCGAACTGGAGAACCGACGTTACATTGGCCGTGACCTTCTTCTGCTCTGGTCGGAGCTTGAGCACCTCCGCGTCAATCAGAGCCTGAAGAATGTCCTTGAAGACGTAGCAACTTTTGGTAGGATGTCCCAACATCCTGTGGTACATGCAGTAGTTGGGATTGTCGGTCTTGCCGACTTCCTCCGGGCGTCTAATTTCAGGGAGCTTCAGTCGATTGCTCTTGTTGAGTAGCTTGAAGAGCGAATCGACGTGTTCCTCCTTGAAGGAATACTGCTTGTTGGGGCGTGGCTGGCTTGAAGAGCCACTTGCCCTGCCTGTTTGAGGTTTGGTGGGAGATTTGGTCTCCGTCGCCAAATTATCCTTCCGCTTCGTCTGGAGGGAGGTGTCTGGTGCCGGTGCACGCCTTGTCGACCTTTCCGGCCGCAGCTTGCCTTCCTCTGCCTTGACACGGGCAACAATCTCCTCAGCCTGTTCACCCTGTTGGACTAACTGCTTCCAGGTGCGGCTTTCAGCAACTCCTATTTGAGCAAGGAGTGAGGTTTGGAGATTGTGGCGGCATGTTTCCACCAGGGTGGCCTGGGTCATACCGCTTGGGCACCGGAGTGCCGTGTTCCGAAATCTTTCCACGAAAGATTTGACGGACTCCCCTCTCCGCTGTTTGGTAGCTAAAAGGGTGGGCATTGTGACTTCGGAGTCATCTTCGAAGAAGCGTGTCAAGAACAGCTTCTCTAGATCCCCCCAGTTCTTGATAGAACCCTCCGGGAGCTTCATAAACCACTCAAAAGCCAACCCTTTCAGGGTGCCGATGAACAGTCGCGCCAGAATGGCGTCATTATCTACCACATTCCCGGTCTGGGATTTGAAGTAGTAGATGTGCTGGTTGGGTGACCCCTTCCCGTCGAATGCTTGGAGGGTTGGAGCCTTGAACTTAGGAGGGTATGGAACTAAGTCCCACTCAGCCGGATAGGGCCGGACCACTCCAGCTTCTTGGAGGTCCTTGCGATTGGCAAGGGCCTCGAGGCGTCGTTCCAATTGACTCATCCTCTTAGCATGAGTCTTCTCCTGGTCTTGGTCGCTTCTTGCCTGCGACGAGGGCTTGGACACATCCGAGGTGGATCGTCGTGTCTCGTCGGAAGGTTCGGAGGGTGGGCTTCCTCCCTTTCTCCCTTTCCCCTTCGGCCGTCTAGGAGGAGATCTCGCTCTTTCTTCAAGCAATTTCTCAAGCATATGCTTAAGGGAGTCAATGGATCTCTGTTGAGAGGCGATTATATCCATCTGGTGCTTCTGTGTCTGTTCTAAACGCCTGGCCGTCTCCTCAGGAGTGTCTGCCATGTAGGCGGAAGCCTCCTTCTCGACGGAAGAGTTTGAAGCCTGCGACTCCACTATAGCAGAGTGAGAATCACCCATTCTAATGCCGCGGGCTAAGGCATTATAGTCAATTGGGGGAATGGCCCCTGTCCGGGTGCGAGTGTGTTGATACACCCCCTCCGGCTCAGAGTCAGATTCCTCTGAGTTGACCATTGGTTGTTTTCCCTTGCTTCTGCTAGTTATATTTGCAGTAAGCTCCGGGTATTCAACATCTGAGAAGGTTCTCCTCCTGTGGGAGCGTCTTCTTTTAGCTGACGGGGGAATCAGGGTCAGCTGTCTGATTAAGGACTGCTGGTGCACGCCTGACCCATAATGGCATCCAGAGAGCATATGGATGAGTTGCTGACAGCAGCATGACGAAGTGGCTTGATTGGCACTTCTTTTCCTTGTCAAATAATCCCTCAAATCCGTGGGAGGGGGTTAAAGAGACTGGTCTCGCAACGTCGAAGACGGGAGACAGTCATGTGCTGTTCAGCCTGGACGCAGACTTCAGGGACGCGGCTCTCATGACGCGGCTGTATGACGCGCGCGCGCGAGTCTCGCGTTGCTGCCTGATGCGTTTAGGCAGAGTTGCTTGAGAGAGAGTGGGCTGCTGGGCCCCACGCCTATGAGTGTGTACTTCCTGCGTTTGAAAAGACGCGGAGGTTTCACCCTGGCGTTTGATGAGTTGGTCCTCAGAGGACTCAACTTGAGGGGTCTCGCGTTTGGGTCGCCAAACGCGGATCTCACGCACTGGACGAGGTGCGGGCTCAGATTGTACGCCGCGTCCACCCCCAGTCAGACAACCAACGGTTCCGACTTGGAGTTGACGCGCGCGTCTCCTCTGTCGACGCTCAGTATTCCAGTTGCGTCGAGGAGGTGGAGAGAAACCAACAACATCCTGGTTTATAGAACCAAGAGTGTTCACCACGCGGGTCTCCTGAGAGACGTTGACGCGGGTATTCTGCGCGACGCAGTTGATCGCAGCAGCAGTGGTGCCTGGGACCACGCGGGCCTTCTGGGAGGCGTTGGCGCGTGTGTTCTGTGCGACGCGGTTGATCGCAACAGCAGTGCCGGAGGTCACGCGGGCCTTCTGGGAGGCGTTGGCGTGTGAACTTGTCTTGGCACAGTGGGCATCGGCACCCGGCAGAGCCTCAGATTGGGCTTCGGGTAGCTTTTCAGTTGAGACCCTGCGGCAGACGCGGGTCTTTGGGCTCTTGGAGCCAGAAGAGAGGAACTCTTCATACTTCGCCTGGTCGAACTCGACAACGAGTGTTTCGACCATCTTCCCCTTACGGAGAACATCATCCTGCGCCACGATCTGTTCGTCAGTGACGAAAGTAGTCCCCAGCGGAGTCGCCATCTCTTGTTTGACACGGAGAGGGGGTGGCTGGTGTAACGTTTCCTGGAATCAGATGGAAAAGATTACAGCCGGCTTAATCTTCCGGTTACAAGGGAGGGGGAATATTGAATCTTGAATTCCCCCTTTGTTTAGTGCTGGGTTCTTCGTGTGGCGGTGGAGAGTGAATCTTGTTCTCCGTTGACCGGATGACTGTTTGGACCGTCGGGGATCTTCTCTTCGGTCGGTAGAGGGAGTAACTCAGCTCCGTCTACCAAAACTCTAGAAGAGGAGGTAGGCGAAAGAGCGGCTAGTACTCAGTAAGCTCGCTGAAGGGTTTTCTCTCTCTCTGTCGATGATCTCTCTTTTACCCGATAATCGTCGTCGTCCTCTCTTGTTGTTGTCTGCCCTTCCTCTGATAATTGTCGACCCTCCTTCAATAGTGACGGGACTATTTATAGGGTTTTTAGGGGGTGATCGTGCCCCCTAAAAGTGCTCCACGATGAGGGCCAACTTCCCCGCTACATGGGCGGCGGATGGCGCCATAATCGGGGTAGTTGCAACCGAGACGTGGGTGTCGAGCCGACGCGTCTTGATGCTGAGACGCGGGCTTCGGGCTGACGCGCCTTGATGCTGAGACGCGGGCTTCGGGCTGACGCGCCTTGATGCTGAGACGCGGGCTTCGGGCTGACGCGCCTTGATGCTGAGACGCGAGCTATCTCTCGCGTCTTGATTGTCACATTTAGCCTTGCGCCTGGATCTTGGATCTCTGTGTTTTGGTGGCTTGTCTTGGTGATTTTTAGACAGCCTACACAATAAGTATACATACATATCTCTTAAACACAATTGAGTCCATATAAATAGATTTGCATTAAAGGCAAATGACTCAAGAGGTATACATGTATATCTAAAGTTTGGCAAAATACACATATACATGAAATGAAAACACATGATCATAAATCAAATCCAAAAAGTGGGAATATAAGTTTAAAAATGTATGTATCATCAAAACCAAGCAATACAAGCACATTTCATGGGTTCAAATAAGCATTAAGCACAAATATAGATAGATTTATTTGTGGCTCACAACATGTTCAAGTATAAATCCTAGTGTTGATAAAACTAACATATAAACTAATATTCAAATCATGAAGCATCAAATCTTTGAGAAAAATAGAATCATGTGTCAATCTTAAAAATTATTTGAAGAACAAATAACTAGTATAAATTGTTTTTGAAAAACTAGTTAAAAATCCTTCAAATATATCAAATCTTATGTTTTTCATAAACATAACTAGATACATAAAAATTTAAGCACTCATGGTCAATAAAGCTCAAAAATGATTTTAACAAAAGTGTGAGCGTTAAACGATCATGTAACTAGTATTTTTATGAAAATAGTCAATGAAGCTCAAAATGATCATACAAAAATACGAAAAATCATTTTTCATCAAAACACTAATCTTCATGGTATATGTATGATTAATCTAAATCTAACAATACACATACATATCCCAAATCTAAAAGAGTCTACTAATGATGTTTGCATGAAGGCAAGAGACTCACGGGTATACATGTATATTTATTAGATTTGAATTAAAAATACATATACATGAAGTAAAGCATAAAAATAGGTAAAACATGTATAAAAGAGATTCATCAAAACTAGTCTATACATATGCATATAGTGGATACAAAAGAGCATGAAGTTCAAATATATATGAGTCAATTGTAATTCACTATTTGTACATGTATAATACAAGTTTTGATAAAAACTACATCTAAGCATGTTATTACCACATGAAGCACATAAAAACACAAAACATGAACATGCTATGAATATGATATATGTAAAAGGCATGTACATAAAAAGTAGGAGTTTAAAATTGTTACCAACTCCAAAGCTCCTAACATGGTGGTTGTCCCACCAAAACCTCCTTGATAGCGGTGCTCCAAATGTGTGTCCATCAAGTCCATTTGCATCCACTACCAAGGCACCAATTCTCTCACGTTTTGTGAGAGCCCTCACCTACACACAAGCAAATGGTGGGGGTTTTGGTACCCATATTTTCTTGTAGGGTCCACGGGGGTTAGCTTTGTTATAAGGAACCCAAAATCTTTATTCTTAGCAAAATTAAAATGATCTAATCTATCATAACAATATTTTGCTAAATGGCCTTTGCGGCCACAATGTGTACATACGTACACCTTAGTATGCTTATGTGTAGGAGTGTGATCATGTTGTGCAACATAAGCATATGCATGATGGGTATGATGTGCATGAACATGTGGAGTTTGTTCTTTGAAAACATTTGACTCCAACCTAGAATGATTAAAAGCACAAGAGTTCAAAGTTGAACTCAAACCATCCATTTTATTTTTCAAATTCTTAATCTCATTAGTTGTGGCATGTAAAGCATGGTGAGATATAGAATCATTTTTATTTTTCTTTTTAGAAACAAATTCTTTTTCTTTTTCAACAAATTTTCTTTTCAAAGTAATATTTTCTTGAAAAACAACTTCCTTTTGTTTTTCCACCAAGTCAATTTTATTTTTCAAAGTATTGTTTCCTTCACATAAATCATTCAATTTTGTAAGTAAGGAAACATTCTCATTTTTCAAATCTTTATTTTCTTTAAAACATGCAATCAAAATCCTTTTTCAAATTTTTGTTATCTTTTTCTAAACATGCAATGTTAGATTTAAAAGAGTCTTGTTCTACATGCATGCAAGCAATATTCTTTTTCAAATTTTTATTTTCTTTTTTAATCATGTCATATTTTTCAAGCAATAGATGACAAAAAGTAGATAGCTCATCATATGACATGTCCTCATCATCGGATTCGGAGTTTACCTCAAGGGGGTTATCCCCTTGGACCATATAGCATACGTTGGAGATGTCGCTTCCAACGTCCGAATCGCTCCCCGCATAGTATTGATCTTTTTCGCCAAGGGAGGTGAATTAGGTCTTCTTTCTCGGAAGGTGACAAGCTCTTGCTTTTAAAGATGGGCCTGGGGTTAGCCTCATCTCTAAGATTTATCTGAGTCAGTTTATTCTCAGGGTGGTTCGTGTTGTTCAAAGCATATATCCCAAAGAGTATTTAAGTGTTTAATTCATGGATCAGAGTCCGACTAGATTAATTCTTCAGATTTAAAGGTATCTTCTCCATCATCTTCCAAATGGCTGGTTGATACTACATTCACTGAGAGACTTTTGAAAATATCACCGAGACTGACATCTGAGTCCCACGATGACATTACTGATGAGCTGTCATGATAGACCTCTTTTTCAGATTCAGATCTACGGAGACTAGTGTAGTTACATAACTGAGTACTCTTCGAGTCTTGTGGTAGTAATCAGGGTCTTTGCCTTTCGATACAAATGAACGAAGTAGTGCTCATTTTTCTTTACCGAAATTAAGGCCTGATTCCTTGGTAAAATCATACCCCATTCTTTCCATCATGTGACGTGACTTTTGTCCATAATGAAAGAATTGTGGAGACTCAGAATTACCCCCTGAGCTTTCACAAGCTACAGGCTTGGTTTCGATCCGCCCGAATAGAATCGGCTTTTGACCATTTTACTTGGCTGGTACTTTAAAGAGAGCATTGTATACGCCTCCAATCTTTTCGTGTAACAGGAGAGATGACTCATTGGTGCGCGTAATGATGTCAAAACATTCAATGCTGACCCAGGATTATGCCTACGTCAGTACTGGTGTCTGATGGTACAGAATCCGAAGAACATACAGAAAGGTAAGCCAAATCTAAATCTTCATTGATAAACCACTCACCTTCAACATTAGTGGTGGTATCGAAGTCGAGCATATCAATGCTCGTTACAAGGAGATTTATTTCCCAGAGACACTCATCTTCTTCTGGCTTCGTATCTGCTTCGTTGCCAGAGTCAAGTTCTTCCGATGTGGATTCTCATCAGTCTTAAGAGAATCCTGATAAAAAAGGGAATCAATAAAATAATTCTCAACTCCCTTAAACGGATACCTTTTGTCAATCAATATTCTCACTTTTCCATCTTCACCAACGTATTTTATTACTTGATAGAGAGTGGATGGGAGTGGTGTTGCAGTGAATCCAAGGTCATCCTAGCAGAGATTGTACAAGGCGTCAACACATAACTTGTCACCTCAGATTTTCAGTCCCCAATTTGACATCTGAATTTGATTTTCCCCATCGGGCGTGTACCATTGACGTTGAAGCCATAGATGGTTGTCTGAGTGATGCTTAACCAGTGGGTGGGGATTTCCAAATGGTGCATGACCCTGTGGGGCATGATGCTCAACGCATATCCTGGATCAACCTAAATATGTCTCAGTTCAGATAATCCGATATACCCTATGTAATACAGGGGTCTATCATGCTTCCTTTTAACTTGCATATCTTCTGGGGTGAAAGTAATGCAGGAAAACTGCTTCGAGGTATGGTGGCAATGGTTGCCGTTTTTCTCTTCACATAAAGCAGGAATGTGGGTCACGAATCTCTGCATCTGCTAATGCTTCTCTTAAAGCATCCCTTGTAGACTTAAAAAGCCTTAAGAGCTTGTAGAGAGTGATTCGAGCAGGGATAATTGCTAATTGAGCCAAGACATCAAATTGGAAAGGAGTTGAAGGTCCTACACCATTTTTCTGAAGAGCTTTAACATACCGAAGCTCTTTATGCTTTTTCACGGATGGCTTTGTGGACTGCTCATTTGTCTCCTCAGTTGGCTGTGAGGAGTTTACCATCGGCTCGCCGTACTATTTCAGGTACTGCTTGCCAGACCGAGTCTTTGATGCGGGAGGTATGCCTGTGTCAGTAGGAAAGGTGAATTCCTCATCCCCTGAACTAGTAAGAGAGGCAACATCTTCCTTGGTTTCTCTCATAGACTACTCACCACATTGTTGGAGGATGCTTTAGCCTTATTTTTGGACTTCCAATTGTGACGGTCGTCCATTGATGGCTTTGAACAATGTCAGGGTGGACCCAAATTGTTTCCTCTTGAGAAGTAGGCACTGGAATGAGGCCTTTCTCCTTCTGATTGTGAGGATCAGTATTGATTACTTTTAGTTTCTCTTTCAGGATGGGAACTACTCTGTTGGCGCTAGTAGGAGGTTCTGTCTAAATTAAATTGGTGATGAGGCTGTCATGTTGGCCGTCACCTTCTTCTGTTCTGGACGAAGCTTAAATACTTCCACTTCGATCAGAATCTGAAGCACATCTTTAAAGATGTAGCAATCTTGGTAGGGTGCCCCAGCATCTTATGACATAAATAGTAGCTGGGATCATCAGTCTTCCCTACCTCTTTAGGATGTCTGACCTTTGGCAATTTGAGTCTGTTGCTCTTTTTGAATAACTTGAACAAAAAGACCACATGCTCATCCTTAAATACAGTTTATTGGCACGTGCTTAGCTGGGAGCCATTCCTCCTTTGACTAACTGGGTCTTTGATGGTGACTTGACTTCCGTTGCCAGAATATCTCTTCTTTTCGGTTGAGACGACAACTCTGGGGCGCGTCACATTGGCTTATCGGGTCTTGGTTTGAAGTCTTTTTCTTTAACCCTGACCCTGGCGACAATCTCTTCCGCCTGTTCTCCTTGTAGCACCAACTGCTTGCAGGTGCGACATTTCACTACTCCTATTTAAACGAGTAGAGAAGTTTGCAGATTATGATGGGCATGTCTCAGCCAGTGTAGACTGGTTCATACCGCTGGGACAATGGAGTGCCATGCTCCAAAATTTCTCGACGAATGTTTTGATGGACTCTTCTTTCTTTTGCTTGGCTACAAAGAGTGTCGGCACTGTAATTTCTGTATCGTCTTCAAATAAATGAGCCAAAAACAACTTCTCGAGGTTGGCCCATGTTTTAATCGAGCTGACAGTAAGTTTCATGAACCATTCAAAGGCGACCCCTTTAAGAGTGTCAATGAATAAATGAGCCATGATGGCATCGTTTGATACTACATTCCCAGCTTGGGACTTGAAATAGTATATGTGTTGGTTCGACGACCCTTTACCGTCAAAAGTATAAAGGGTCGGTGCCTTGAACTTGGGAGGGTAGGGAGCCGTGTCCCACTCTGCTGGGTAGAGTCGGACTATCCCCAGAGACGTCTCGATTTGAGAGGGCTACAAGGTGTTGCTCTAATTTTCTCATCCTCTTGGAATGATTGCTCCCGTTCTCTGAGTTATGCTCTTCTTCAGATAAAGATTTGGGTGGCTTAGAGTTGGAATGCTCTTCATTCTCAGTATTTGCAGAAGATGAGCTCTTCTCTTCCTTCCGTTTGCCTTTAGACTTCTTAGAAGGAGTTTTACCTTTCAGTTTCTTTTTATCCTTAAGCAGTTATGATAGTATCTGCTTAAGGGTGTCGATAGATTCTTGCTGAGTTTGAATCATATCGAATTGTTCTCTTTGGACTCGACCCTGCTCTTCGAATCGTTGGGCCACCTCCTCGGGAGTTTCTGCCATATAAGTAAAGGCGGTTGTCTCTGAACTGAAATTCGAAGACCGGGATTCGATGATGGCGAAGTGCTCATCATTTACTTTAATCCCCCTGGCCAACAAACTATAGTCAACTGGGGCGATTGTTCTCGTGTGGGTCCAAGTGTGTCAGTAGACCCTTCCGATTTGACAAGAATATCCTTCAAACCTGGAGACCGATCGGTATCCAACTCCTCTAAAACCAACAACCAGTTGCTTCCCTTTGGATTTGCTTGGTGTGGAACTCGGCCCCACCATGTTTGCAGTCACTTCTGGGTACTCGACGTCGAAGAATGATTTCTTCTTTGAGGATCATCGTCTCTTAGATGAGTTTGAAGCCGCTGACAACCGGCTAAAATTTGAAGGTTTATTTATCTAAAAGCCGCAATGGCAATCAGATACTGCTGCGATGAGTTGCTCGCAATGACATCGAGGGGTGATTTGATGGATGCTCCTTTTCCTTGTCAAGTAGTCCCTCAGGTCCATTGAGGGAACATCTGAGGAACTAGCCTCAAACCTCTAGGGTGAGAGCTTCTTGGCTTTATATACCTCAAAGACATGCCATTCTGAACGTGGGTCTTGTATTTCTTTGTTGAAATGTGGACCTTGCGTTGTGTTGAAACGCGGTCATCACGTTTAGAATTAAAAACGCGGGAGTCATGCTTTGAAGCAAGCAGAATACGGATCTCGCATTTTAAAGTAGAAATGCGAGCTTTTGATATTGGCTAAGTTTGCCTTAGAACGTAAGTCTCGTGTTCAGGACTAGAGACACGAGAGTCACATTCTGAAATTGACAGAACGCGGATCTCGTGTTTTGGGGTAGGCAGGACGCGGGTCTCGCATTGGATGCGGATCTCGCATTGCTTGAGAGGGACGCGGGTGTGAACTTCACGTTTTGAATCTGCAGAACTGATAACTTCTGCAGGATCTTTGATTTGCTGTCAACGTGTGCGACACCTTTGTCGACATTCAGCAGTCCGGTTAAATCACAAGGTTGCTAGGAATCCCTGATAGCCTAGAATTGCAGAGTTTGGAGAAGAGAAGGACGGTGAAATTGATCTTCACCATCACTTTGATCGTGCGCTGACACACAGGCCCTACAGGTCTCCTGAGAGACGTCGATGTGGGCTGTATGGCTGCACGAGAGGTTTTCAGAACCTCTTCAGAAGTGGCACCGCTTGCGCTGTGAGTAGTAGTGTGGGCCACTTTAGGAGTAAGCTCCGAAGATATTTAATAGCGAAACTCTGAAGAGACTTTGCGGTATTGCCGCATTGCCTTGGGACTAGTGGAGCCTGAGAAAAGAATTCCTCGAACTTTCCTTGATCGAATTCAACGACAAGAGATTCCACCGTCTTGCCAAGAAGCTGGACATTAGCTTGCGCCATGGCATTCTCGTCGGTAGAGAAAGCAGTCCCCAGCGGAGTTGCCATCTTTTGCTTGGTCTAAAAGGTTGGGTCGATGTAAAGTTTCTTTGAGTGGCTGAAAAGTTATAGCAGAATGATTCCGATTACAAAATAGGGAAGAAGATATGATTCTTCCCTTTGTTTAAGGCTAGGTTCTTCGTGTGGCAATAGAGAGTGATTCTTGTTCTCCGTTGACCGGCCGAATGCCAAGCTTCTCTTCAGGACACTCTAAAAAATCAATCAGAAGGGAGCTTTGTTTTAAACACACTAAGTATTTAGAGTCCACTGATTGCTTCTTTTCTCTCTCCACAAAAAAGCAAGAGAAATTAAGAAGCCTTTAACTTAAGGATTCGCAGCTCTCAATACTCCAAAGTCTTCCCTCTTTTTCTCTGGCCCCTTCTTTTAAACCTCCTTAGGCTATTTGTAGAGAGTATAAGGGTATTATTGTCCCCTAAAATTCCTTCATTATGGGGATTAACTCTCAATTACGTGTGGAGCTAATTGACAAAGTAATGGGAATCAGTTATAACAGAACATAGGTCTCTCGCTGGACGTGAACCTCGCATTGCTTGTTGAAGACGCAGACGTCACAGTTAGAACACGGAGTTGCTCAGACCGACGTCTGAAGTGTGGCGCAGAGTTGCTCAAACCCGCGTGGGACGCGAATTTGTTCAAACCCGCTGAGACGCGGATTTACTCAGACCCCGCGTCTGAAGTCTCTGTTTTTCCTTTGGATGCGAGGTCCGCATTTTATTTGAAGGGCGACCTTCGCGTTGAAGTGAGGCTCGCGTCTGATAGCTTGTCCTTAGTAATTTTTAGATAGCCTACAACGAAAGCATAGTGGTGATATACATTCCAATAAAATAGTAGAAGTACAATGTTATCACGAAGCGTGATCATATATTACATGAATATTACATCATCAGAAGATACAAATATATGAGTTACAAAAGAGTTATAAGAGTAAATATTATAGCAGTGGCTCTCGAGCAGTAAGAAGAATATCGAGAGCCGATCAAGAGAGGCCTAGAAGGAAAAGAGTACAGATGACCTGACACTGACCCGTCACACTTTCTCTTAGCACTCTAATAGGATGGTCTTCAGCTGGGAAGCCCGCTACAGTCTGACCTCCAGGATCTGGATATGCAAATCTAGGGTTGTCAGAAAGCAACTTAACGAGTACGCAAGATGATGCCAAGTGGCGTGCACAGGCAAATACGCATGTATCGATGAATCTAGATCAGATAAGCATATATCAAAAACTGTATCGTGAGTACAAGCACACACTGGCAGGCAATAAAGCATCAAGAAAGATAGATGTAGATAAAACTACTTATACAAACTCAAATTATGGATTCATAAGATTGGTACGTCGAGGGGATAATCTAAACAAGAAAACCCTCATAGATATACCTTAAACCTCATGTCACCATAGGCTGAGTTCATAATTACCCGAGTTGTCTTTATAATAACAGATATAAGAAAGCAGTATGAAAACCCAAAAATAAACAAGTCAGGTGACTCAACATGGTAGCACAAATATTATACACAAGTGGCTTGCTGAATAACTTAATTATACAATAATAATAATCAGTGTCGCTTGTTATTATAATCATTTCCTACTAATGTCCAATACCACTAGTAGTTCATGTCGGGTCTGCATTCCAGTAGAATCCAATCCGAACTCTGATATACGGATACCATTATTCGAATAAGGAAATGATTCAATAATACCCGCTCATGAGATTATTATTGTTTAGTAATTAAGTTATGTTTGGTGTAAGGTAATGTATTGTGTCACAGGTCTCACAAACATAGATCAAGCATATCACCAGTCAGAGTCAGTAATATGTTATTATTTTATTAAGATTCGTCTGACCCGTATGTCTAGGTATGTGTCCCGGCGTTCCTGCACACATATGTAGACTGTCTAAAAATCATTTGAAGATAAGTCATTAGAAAATAAAGTCCAAACTGCAGACGCAAAGCGGCACAACCACTAGCGCAGCATCAAGACATGAAAGTTGAAACCCGCATCTTAATAACCAAGACGCAGAGCTCGAAAGCCGCGTCTCAGCACCACTATAGTACCAAGACATAAGGGTCAAAACCCGCGTCTCAGCCTTACTGCAGTGGCCAAGATGCAGAGCTTGGAACTTGCATCTCTGACATCCTACCCAGACGCAAAGTCCGAAGCTCGTGTCTTACTTGAAGCTTAACGCAGAACTAGGAGTTCACGTTTCTCAAGCATTACTTCAGCGACAAAACGCTAGGCTTAAAGCCCGTGTCTCGGTTATAACTGCCCTTATTACTGGGTCAATTACTGCCCACGTAATGAGGGAGTTAACCCCCATTATGGAGTATTTTTATGGGACACTTTTACCCTTGAAACCTTTATAAATAGCCCGGTTTGCTATGGAAGAGGGGTCGGGAGAAATCTGGTCAGAAAAACTTCGGTTGTAAGCCGTAGAAGGGCCAAGATCTCCAGCTAGAAGAAAAGGAGAGTTCAACTCTTCTAACAACTTGCTGCGTATAAGTTTGTTTTTCTATGGTCTCTTTGAGATTCTTGTTGGACAGAAGCTGTGTTACTTCATCCACCATCCAAAGAGAAGATTCCCAAGAGGTCTTGACGTTCACCCGGTCAACGGAAAATAAGATTCACTTTCCATCGCCACATCAAGAACCCAACACTAAACAAAGAGGAGATTTGAGCTTAAATATCTTCCCTCTCTTATACCGAATTATTGATCTGTTGTAATTTTCTTTACAATCAAATAAAAAATTTATACGCCCCTTTAATTTTCCCACCAAATAAGAGATAGCGACTCCACTGGAGACCACTTTCTCTATCGATGAGCAAGTCATGGCGCAAGGTGACGTCACCTACATGGGAAAAATGGTCGAATCACTTATCGTGGAGTTCAACCAGGCAAAGTATGAAGAGTTTCTCTCTTATGGCTCCAAGAATCCTAGGGCGTGACAGACCGTAAGGTCTCCTCGGGGACCCGCTTTCAAGTTCACTCTGAGATCCCTTTAGATGTGATTGACAAGAAGAGTACCATGGCTAACCACATCACACATAACACCTGCATCAACATCTCCCACGAGACCCGTGAGGTTAGCGTTGCTGATATTCAGCCCGTTCATGCTCGTCCTCTTCCTCAGTTCTAGGTTACTGGGGGTTCCCAACAACCCGTACGGCATAATCTGAACGCTGAATGTCGACAGAGATGACATGTGCGTCGACTACAGGTGCAAGAAGCTGGAATAACTATCTGTCCAACAGATACAGAACGCGAGGCTCAAGCCCGCGTCTCTTCTGAGTTGTGTCAAACGCACGAAGTTCGCGTATGGAGACCAAAACGCGAGCCCAACAGGCTTGTGTTTCTGAGACTTCACTTTCCAAACGCGATGTTCAGCAGCGCGAGGGCTATGCTTCTTCTCGGAGACACAAGACTTGCGTTTCTACAACCAGATGCGGAATTGAGAAAGCCTGCGTGTCTCAACCGTCGCTGATCAAACACGACAATCAGCAATGTGAGGTTCGCATCTCTGCTCAGCAGAGGCACAAGACCCACGTTTCGAAGACAAAATGCGAGAGCTGTGCCTGTTCTACACAATGTGAGCTCTGCGTTTTTGAACCTTGCGTCTCAGATTCTCGACATAACAGTGGCTCTCAGAAGCTGAAAAGCCCTCGACAACTCGAGGCCAATCTCTTTGATCCCCTCCGATGGATCTAAGAGATTATTTGATAAAGAAAAAGAGTGCTAATTGGATCACTCCATCTTGTTGCTGTGAGTGGCTCATCACGGCAATGCTCTCTGAATGCCGCTGCAGCTCACATGCAAGCAAACAGTCTGTGTTCAGACGATTGGCCTTGACCTCCCGATCAGTCAAGAGGTGTCGCTTCTACAGAAGGGAAGCCTTCTCTGACATGGAGTACTCTGAAGTCACTACAAACATGGCAAGTAGAAGTAGGAAAAAATAACCGGCTGTCAGCTCCGACCAGTCTGACACGGAACCAGAAGGAGTGTACCGGCATACTCGCACTCGGACTAGTACGGTCGCCCCGATCAACTACAGTGCCGTAGCTCGGGGCATTGAAGTAAGTGAATCACATTCTGCCAATGCAGAATCGCATGCCTCGAACTATTCCATAGAGAAGGAAGCCTTTGCGTACATGACAAATATTCCCGAGGAGACGGCCAGACGCTTTGAACAATAAGCCCAGGTAAAGAGGCAACAATTCGATGTGATTCATGCTCAACAAAAATCTATCGATACCCTCAAGCAGATGCTTGCACAATTGCTTGAAGACAAGAGGAAGTCAACCGATAAAGTTTCTTCTAAGAAGTCTAAAGGCAAACGGACAGAAGGAGAAAGCTCATCTTCTGTACATATCGAGGAGAAGGAGCAATCTAATTCCGAGTCGTCTAAATCCTCGTCTAAAGAGAAGGCAACCCGGAGAATGGGGGTATTCATTCTAAAAGAATGAGTCAATTGGAGCAGCGTCTGGAAGCTCTTACCAACCGGAAAGGCCTCCAAGAAGTAGGAGTGGTCTGGCCATATCCGGCCGAGTGGGACCTTGTTCCATACTCTCCTAAGTTCAAAGCTCCGAACTTATAGGCCTTCGACGGCAAAGGGTCACTGAGCCAACACATCTACTACTTCAAGTCACAGACAGGAAGTGTAGTAGATAATAATACCATCTTGGCACATTTGTTTATTGGCACTCTAAAAGGGCTTACCTTTGAATGGTTCATGAAACTTCCAGAAGGCTTCATCAAAAACTGGGGTAATTTTGAAAGGCTCTTCCTGACACGCTTCTTTAAAGACGACTCAGAAATTACAATGCCAACTCTCCTGGCAACAAAGCAGCGAAGGGAGAGTCAGTCAAAACATTTGAAGAGATTTCAGAATATGGCGCTCCGATGTCCTAGTGGAATGACCCAGGCCATCCTGGTAGAAACATGCCGCCACAATCTACAAACTTCACTCCTAACCCAGATAGGGGTTGCTGAAAGCCGCATCTGGAAGCAATTGGTCCAACAAGGTGAACAGGCCAAAGAAAGGGTTAGGGCAGAAGAAAACAAGCCCCGACCCGAAAAGTCGACAAGGCGCATGCCAGAAATATCTTTTTAATAAAAAAGAAAGGATACATTGGCGACAGAGACAAAATCCCCCATCAAACCTCAGCCGGCTAGGGGAGGTGGTTCTTCAAGTCAGCCACGTGCCAACAAGCAGAATTCCTTCAAAGATGAGCATGTCGATTTGTTGTCAAGTTACTGAACAAGAACAACAAATTGAAACTTCCTGAAGCTAGACGTCCTGAGGAAGTCGGCAAGTCCGACAATCCTAACTATTGCCTGTATCATAGGATGCTAGGGAACCCCACCAAGAGCTATTATGTCCTCAAAGATATTCTTCAAGCTCTGATCGATGCAGAAGTACTAAAGCTCCATCTAGAGTAGAAGAAAGTGATGGCTAATATGACATCATTTCTTCAGTTTGGAAAGCATCCTCCGGCACCATTTAGAGTAGTTCTCATCCCGAAAGGAGAACTAAGAATGATCAATATGGACCCACATCATCAGTAGAAGAAAGGTCTTTGTACCTATCCCTATACCTCAAGGAGAAATTATATGGGTTCCTCTCGACTTTGTGGATGGCCAACAGTGGACTACTGTTACAAACATAAAGTCCAAAGGCAAGGCGAAAGCTTCATCCTGCAATGTGGTGTGCGTTTCTTCCTAGGAAGCAGAAATTGATATTCCCTCACTAACTGATTCGGAAGAGAAAACAATCGTCCTTGTCGTAGAACTCAATAAACTGCTCGAGACAGAAACTCGTTCAGGTCAGTCGTACTTAAAGAAGGACGACGAGATGGTGGCAAGCCCTCCTAAACCTATTGCAGAGTCAGCCAAGACCTCCGCGAAGCAACTGTTGGAGAAGCAAAAAGAGCTTCGGTTTTCTAAGGCTCTCCTAAAGGACAACGCGGAAGGATCCACAACACCATACCACTTTGACGTCCTGGCTCAATTGGGTAATATCCTGGCCAGAATCATCGTTTACGAGCTCCGAGACTATCAAAGTCAACAAGAGAAGCTCTAAGGGAAGCCCTAATTGATGCTGAGGTCTTCATGGCCCAGATCCCGGCTGGACCACAGGAGGAAGATGTAGAGGATTGCCTCCATGCCTCCCAAAATGTCCCGTGCATTACCTTCATGTCAGATGCCCTGCAGGTTAAGGGGAAATATGATTGGCTCTTGTACTTCACAGGGTACATTGGATCGTCTGAATTGAGCCGCATTCAAGTAGATCCAAGATCTGCGTTGAGCATCATGTCTCGCCGGGTCATGCAGCACTTAGGAATCCCCACCCACCGATTGAGCACCACCCAAACTACCATCTATAGTTTCAACGCCAATGGTACGCGCCCAATGGGGATGATCAAGTTCAAATGTCAGATCGGGGACCTAAGATCTGAAGTGACGTGCTATGTAATTGACGCTAACACTTCATACAATTTGCTGCTCGGATGACCTTGGATTCATCTTAATTCCATCGTCCCCTCCACTCTCCATCAAATTATGAAGTATATCGACGGAAGTGGGAAAGTCCGAACTTTGATTGCCGGAAGGCATCCGTTCAAGGGGGTAGAGAACTATTTCACAGACTCCCTCCTGTACCTAGACTCTCTGGAGATGAACGAGAATCCACAGCCAGAGGAACCAGACTCTGGTAATGAAGCTGACACTGAGCCAGAGACGGAAGAAGAATGCATGTGGGAATTAAATCCACTTATAACGAGCATTACTAAGCTCGATGTTAATAACACCGCCGATAATGTAGGCGAGTGGTATATTAATGAAGAGTTGAATTTGGCTTACTTTTCTGTGTTTGCTTCTGATTCAGTGCCATTAGACATTAGTACCAAGGTAGATAATGACCCCTGGTCGGCAATGGATGCTCTGACATCATTGCATGTATCAATGAAGTCATCCCTCAAAACGTACCAAGATGTCAGTGATGCGCAAGAATCAGTAATCATGGTCCTAGCAAGACGCAAAGGCTAAAAACTAATTCTTTTCAGAAGAATTAAGTCCGAATTGATGTCTCGTGAAGACTCAGAAAGCGAGAATGAATCTCCTCAGTTCTCTTATTATGAGCCAAATGTACTCTGAATGATGGAGAGCATGAGGTATGATCTAACAAATGGTCTTGGTTTGAACTTCGGCAGAGGAAGAATAACATTACTTCGATCTTTTGTTCCAAAAGGGAAGAGCCCTGACTATTACCATCGAGCTCGCAGGGGTTTGGGCTATGTGTCAACTCCAATTCCTTCAACCCTGAGCCTGAAGAGTCATTATACCCTAATTACTCATCGGGCACGTCATCGTGGGAATCGAATGTTAGTGTCACAACATCTTCGGAGAACTTTCAGTAAATATGGTTTCAACAAGCCACCTGGAAGACGGAGATGATGAAATGATCCAGTCTGATACAGATCCTTGGATCAAACACCTAAACACTCTCTGGGATGTTCGCTTCGAACAACGCAAATCGCCCATGGAAGATAAGGTCACCCAGATTAATCTGGGAGATGAGGCTAATCCTAAGCTCAACTTTATAAGCGAAAGCCTATCACCCTCCGAGAAAGAAGATTTAATATCTCTTGTGTGAGAGTATATAGATGTTTTCGCTTGGAATTACGAGGACATAACTAGGCTTGATCCTCGAGTGGCTATGCATCACTTTAACATTAATTCAGACGTGAAGCCAGTCAAACAGCAGCAGCGACGGTTTTATCTAGAAATAATGGAAGCAATCCAGTCAGAAGTTAAAATGCTTATAGACTCTGGCTTCATTAGGGAGGAGCAATACCCTGATTGGGTAGCCAATATCGTCCCCGTTACTAAGAAAAATGGGAAGATCCAGATTTGCATCGATTTTTGCGATCTAAATGAAGCCTGTCTCAAAGACGAATTCCCTCTCCCAATCACGAATGTCATGATTGACAATACGTGTGGGTTTGAATGGATGTCCTTTATGGATGGATTTTTAGGGTATAATCAAATTAAAATGTACCCTGATGATGAAAAGCGTACTTCTTTTAGGACACTACTGGGGTATATTGGTACACTGTCATGCCCTTTGGACTGAAGAACGCGGGGGCAACATATCAGAGAACTATTAATGCAATTTTCCACGAACACATGCATAAAATAGAGGAATGCTACGTCGACGATATTGCAGTGAAAAGCCGCACCAAGGGCGACCACAAAGTAGATCTGAAGATAGTTTTTGAAATCATGCGGGCACATCAGTTGAAGATGAACCCCACCAAATATTTCCTGAGGCTAGCTAGAGGTAAATTCATAGGGTTTGTGGTGACATCCAAAGAAATTCACCTAGACCAAGAAAAGTCTGTGCCATCTAAGAGGTACAACCTCTGAGGAATCTCAGGAGCTTCGAGGGTTGCAAGAACGACTAGCGTATATCCGGAGGTTTATCGAATCTTTCTAGAAGATGCCAACCCTTCACCAAATTAATGAAGAAGGGCATCTCATTCATCTGGGACGATGCTTGCCAACAAGCGTTCGAGGAAATCAAACGATACCTCACACAACCACCCGTCCTTACAGCTCTATTTTCAGGAAAACCTTTTCTGATATACGTTTGAGCGATGGATCATTCCTTAGGAGCTTTACTAGCCCAGAATAATGATCAGAGAAATGAGCAGGCAATCTACTATTTAAGCAGAACCATGATCGGAGCCGAACATCGGTATAACCCGATCGAAAAGGAATGTTTGGCATTGGTGTTCGCCGTCCAGAAAATGCGACACTACTTAGTGGGCCAAACTATAAATGTTATATCAAAAGTCAACCCTGTTGGCCCAAAGGCCTATCACCCTAGTTTTGATGATGATCAACTCATGAAGTTATAGTACTAATAATCTTGTGTTTAATTAGTGACAGATTCATTATCAAGATCTTAGTAGGTGCATAGCTCAACAAAGGACAAAATATCAAGATTTGGAGCTAGCACGGTGTGATCCAAGGAGCTTTTGGATCAAGCTTGGACCAAGTCAAGAAGATGAGAAGCCTTCAAGGGAAGACTTTAAGAAGATGAAGACTTGTGTCTAGGTATAAGATTTTGTTTTTGTTTTAGTTATAAATGTAAAGGATAGATAGTTGGTGGATTGCTCAAGTATACCATGCACACACACTCTTGATTTACTTGTCTTTTCATAAAAGATTTTGTAGTTAGAAAAGATTTTTCTTTGTGACAAAATACTATTTGGATTTTGGTATTTTCATATATACATATCTTTTATCCAAAATCAAGTTTAGAGCTTTATGACAAAAACATAGATATTTCATTATGATTGTGTAGTGGATTATATCCATACACACTATGCTTTAAAAGTATATCTTGTTTTTGTATTTGATGAAGATTTAGAAAAACATGTCTTGAAAAAATATGTTTTGGAAAATATTGTTTTGGAAAAACATTTTTTATCTTGAGCCAAATATTTCCATATTACAAAAATAGTCCAAACTTTTATAACATGCCTTGATTTTGTGCAAGCATGTTTGTATATCAAAGTATATTGGTAAAACTATTTTTGTAGATTTTTATATATTTTATGGGATTTTATTTAAGCCAAAAAGACAAACTTTTTATTCCCAGAAAACTGTTTTCAGGCTTCAGCTAGTCGACTTGCCTACCTTTATAGTCGACTAGTCCTGAAGTCGGTCGACCGGGTCGGTCGACCGACGTGCACAAACGTGCACGCCTTTGTGTACTGGTCGTCGGTCGACCGTGACGGTCGACCGCTCCAGAGAGCAGTGCTCTCTGGAAAGTTCGGTCGACCGCACCGGTTGACCATGGCTCCAACGGTCAGAAATCCGACCGTTGGCGGTCGACCGGTGCGGTCGACCGGCATCTCTGACAGACCCCAACGACTATATTTTTCTGGCTTATAAATTTGGGGGTTTGGTCATTGTTTTGCCACAAGATTTTGGAGTCTCTTAGAGCCAGTTTTTCCCAGACTTTTAGAAGAGTTTTCTCCACAAAATAGAGAGCAAATATTTCCTATCTAAAGGGAAGTTTTTATAAAGAGTGTTAAAAGAAAGTCTTTGAGTTTTCCTCCACCTTTCACATCCTTAATTTTCTCACACCACACTTGAGCAACCATTGATTATACATCCTATAGGTGTGTTGTAGTGAGAGTGCTTTAGGTGATCAAAGTGTTGTGATCACCAAAGATCTTTTCTTTGTTCTTTGAGGAGACGGGCAAGTGTGCTCGTTGTTGTTTTGAGTTCGGGTGCGGACTCGGTTGTTTGAGGTGCGGCCTCGGCGAGCCGGTGGGCTTGCGGTGTGTACGGGACTAGGGAGTCCGAGGGCTTGTAGGTGTTGCGGCACCGAGGAGAGATCCATTGGGATCTTGCATAGTGGAAATCCTTCGTGTGTCGAAGGCGGGGATGTAGAGCAAGTGTGCTTGAACCTCGAAACATACCCTTGTGTTTGCGATTGCTCACTCTCTCTCTCTTTGTCTCTTTTATATCTTGCTTGCTTTATTGTCTATCTTTATATGCTTGATATATTTCTTGTGCTTAATTGATATACTTGCGTGGGATTGTTTGCTAACACTTGTATTCAACCAAGAGAGCCAACACGGCACCTCAACCCATTCAAGGGGAATCTAGAGGAGTTTGTCCAGAGCCCTTCACGGGGAATTCGGCAACACTCTTGTGTTATACATAGTGTATAGTGTAAAAGTTTTAATTTGGTCATAATTGTTTTTAGCTTCCGCATTATTTGCATCATTTACCATTAAGTGACCATTAGATTAGCCTTCACCTATTCACCCCCCCTCTAGGTGAACCTACAATTGGTATCAGAGCTTGGTACACTGATTTGGGTTTAACAACCTAGAGTTAAAAGATCCTTATTTTTAGGCTAATCACAAGATTTTGTACACACACCATGGATTTCATGTCACCACCCACCTTTGACATTCTTAACATCCAAATTTGGAAGGTTAAGATGTCATTGTACCTCAAAGCCTTAGGCATTCATGTATATCTTGCCACTACTAATAATGCATATTCTTTAGATGGTAAGAATTTTGAGGCTAATGCAAAAGCCCTTCATGCTATCAAGTCAACCATAAATGATGATTATTTATCTAGGGTTTCTAATGTTGAATCGGCTTTTGTAGTATGGAACATCATCACCTCCCTCGGCGAAAAAGATCTATACTATGCGGGGAGTGACTCGGATGTTGGAAGCGACACCTCCAACAAGTGCTACATGGTCCAAGGGGATAACCCCCTTGAGGTAAACTCCGAATCCGATGATGAGGACATGTCATATAATGAGCTATCTACTTTTTGTCATCTTTTGCTTGAAAAATATGACATGATTAAAAAGGAAAATAAAAATTTGAAAAAGAACATTGCTTGCATGCATATAGAACAAGATTCATTTAAATCTAACATTGCATGCTTAGAATTAGAAAATAACAATTTGAAAAAGAATTTTGATGCCATGCTTAATGAAAAAGAAAGTAAAATGGCATGCTTAGAAAAAGAAAATAAAGATTTGAAAAATGAGAATGTTTCCTTGCTTACAAAATTGAATGATTTATGTGAAGGAAACATTATTTTGAAAAATAAAGTTGATTTGGTGGAAAAACAAAAAGAAGTTGTTTTTCAAGAAAACAAGTCTTTGAAAAGAAAAATTTGTGAAAAAGAAAAGGATTTTGTTTCACAAAAGAAAAAGAAAAGTGATTCTTTATCTCATCATGCTTTTCATGCCACTACTAATGAGATTAAAGATTTGAAAAATAAAATGGATGGTTTGAGTTCAACCTTGAACTCTTGTGCTTTTCATCATTCTAGGTTGGAGTCAATGTTTTCAAAGAAACAAACTCCACACATTCATGCACATCATAACCATGCATTTACTTATGTTGCACAACATGATCACACTCCTACACATAAGCATATTAAGGTGTACATATGTACACATTGTGGCCGCAAAGGCCATTTAGCAAAGTTTTGTTATGATAATATTAATTCTCTAAATTTTGCTAATTATAAAAGATTTTGAGTGCCTTACAACAAGACTAACCCCAAAGGACCCAAGAAAATATGGGTACCAAAACCCCCACCATTTGCTTTTGATGTAGGTGAGGGCTCTCACAAGACGTGAAAGGATTGGTGCCTTGGTAGTGGATGCACTTGGACATGATGGACAAACATTTGGATGCATCGCTATCAAGGAGCTTTGGTGGGACAACCACCTTGATTGGAGCTTTGAAGTTGGTAACACTCTCTAAACTCCTACTTTTATTTACATGCTTATCCTTTTGATATCATATAGCATGTTCATGTTTTATGTATTATTGTGCTTCATGTGGTATTTACATGCTTAGATGTAGAATGTGTCAAACTTGCATGTATACATGTACAAATAGTGAATTACAATTGATTTATATATAATTGAACTTCATGCTCATTTGTATCCACTAAATGCATATGTATAATCTAGTTTTGATGATTCTTGTTTATACATGTTTTACCTATTTTATGATTTTACTTCATGTATATGTATTATTAATTCAAATCTAATAAATATACATGTATACCCGTGAGTCTCTTGCCTTAATGCAAACATCATTAATAGACTCTTTTAGATTTGGGATATGTATGTGTATTGTTAGGATTGGATTAATCATACATATACCATGAAGATTAGTGTTTTGATTAAAAATGATTTTTCGTGTTTTTGTTAAAAAATGTGACTTATGAGCTTCATTGACTACTTTCATAAAAATGCTATTTACATGATCGTTTAACACTCACACTTTTGTTAAAAATTATTTTGAGCTTTATAGATCATGAGTGCTTAAATTTTTGTGTATCTAGTTATGATTATGAAAAACATAAGATTTGATATATTTGAAGAATCTTTAACTAGTTTTTCAAAAACAATTTATACTAGTTATTTATTCTTCAAATAGTCTTTGAGATTGACACATGATTCTATTTTCTCAAAATTTGATGCTTCATGTATTGAATATTAGTTTATATGTTCGTTTTATCAACACTAAGATTTATACTTGTACATATCATGGGCCACAAATAAATCTATCTATATTTGTGCTTAATGCTTATTTGAACCCATGAAATGTACTTGTATTGCTTAGTTTTGATGATTCATACATTTTAAACTTGTATTCCCACTTTTTGGATTTGATTTATGGTCATGTGTTTTCATTTCATGTATATGTGTATTTTGCCAAACTTTAAGATATACATGTACACCTCTTGAGTCATTTGCCTTTAATGCAAATCTATTTATATGGACTCAATTGTGTTTAAGAGATATGTATGTATACTTATTGTGTTGTCAAAACATACATATATCTTGAAATATAAATTTTGTTTTTAATAATGAAAAATGTGTGATGATTTAAAGGAATATTGAGCTTTATTGATATTTTCATGATACCATGTTCCACATAACACTAGTGCACTCACCTCTTTTGAAAATTTTATGGACTTCATGGATATTAGAGTATTTTTAGTGCCATGTGATTTACTTGTGTTTCATGAAAAACATTTTTTTTAATTCCTTACTTGAAGGATTCCGTACTAGTTTTAAAACATTTTCATATTAACTAGTGCAAATTCTTCATTTGGTAGAGTATATGATAAGCTTACTCTTCAATTGGTATCATTGGATATTTTCAATTGGTATCAATATGATTTTTATATACTCGCATTTTGATTATATGTATGTGTGCCTTCAAATTTAAATTATATCAATTTTTATTGGTATTATCTTTTCATACATATATGGGATCTATTTGCTAAGCTTAATTTAACTTTCAATTGTTCTTAAAGCTTATGCAATATGTTTTCAAGATTGATATCAAAATAAAATATGTTGATTTGATATCTCAAAATGTGTTTTATTAAGAAAAGTTCAAAATTTTGTTTTGATAAAGAAAAAATTCAAAATTTTTGATTTGTATTTTCTATATGCAAGGAGAGCTTAACATCTCTCCTACATATAGATTCATGTTGAGTATATTATAAATTGAGGAGCTTGACAACTCTTCTTTATATGATATACGTGTGTAGGGGGAGCTTCACATCTCCTCTTATGCATTACATAATATGTGTTATGTGAGGTAGGGCTTGTCATCCCTTCTTCATGTAATGCATATGTGTAGGGAAGCTAACTTAGCGTCTTCCTCTTCATGAATGTATATCGCATATAAATCTTTATTGATTGACTTGTATTACCCCTTCTTGATCTTTTTGTTTTTGACAAAAAGGGGGAGAAAATTTGTTTGATTTGATTTTACTTTGAACCCTTTGTTGATGAGTGACAAAAAGGGGGAGAAGTATTTGAAAGTATTTGAGTATATATGCATGTTTTCATTGCTTAAGGGGGAGTATTTGTCTTCCTTGTTGTTATTTATGCATATATGTTTTGTTTTGCAAATAGGAGAAAAAGATTTATTTTGTTTCATCTCCATCATTTGCATACATATTTATGAGCTTCATTGTCATATCTTATTATTTATTGTTATGCATGAGTTAAGGGGGAGCTTCCTTGAAGTTTTACTTTAATCCATGCATATATAACTCCATGAGTTTTGTCATCATCAAAAAGGGGGAGATTGTTGGCCCAAAGGCCTATCACCCTAGTTTTGATGATGATCAACTCATGAAGTTATAGTACTAATGATCTTGTGTTTAATTAGTGACAGATTCATTATCAAGATCTTAGTAGGTGCATAGCTCAACAAAGGACAAAATATCAAGATTTGGAGCTAGCACGGTGTGATCCAAGGAGCTTTTGGATCAACCTTGGACCAAGTCAAGAAGATGAGAAGCCTTCAAGTGAAGACTTCAAGAAGATGAAGACTTGTGTCTAGGTATAAGATTTTATTTTTGTTTTAGTTAAAAATGTAAAGGATAGATAGTTGGTGGATTGCTCAAGTATACCATGCACACACACTCTTAATTTACTTGTCTTTTCATAAAAGATTTTGTAGTTAGAAATGATTTTTCTTTGTGACAAAATACTATTTGGATTTTGGTATTTTCATATATACATATCTTTTATCCAAAATCAAGTTTAGAGCTTTATGACAAAAACATAGATATTTTATTATGATTGTGTAGTGGATCATATCCATACACACTATGCTTTAAAAGTATATCTTGTTTTTGTATTTGATGAAGATTTGGAAAAACATGTCTTGGAAAAATATGTTTTAGAAAATATTGTTTTGGAAAAATATTTTTTATCTTGAGCCAAATATTTCCATATTACAAAAATAGTCCAAACTTTTATAACATGCCTTGATTTTGTGCAAGCATGTTTGTATATCAAAGTATATTGGTAAAACTATTTTTATAGATTTTTATATATTTTATGGGATTTTATTTAAGCCAAAAAGACAAACTTTTTATTCCCAGAAAACTGTTTTCAGGCTTCAGCTAGTCGACTTGCCTACCTTTATAGTCGACTAGTCCTGAAGTCGGTCGACCGGGTCGGTCGACCGACGTGCACAAACGTGCACGCCT
Source organism: Agave tequilana (assembly GCA_038442645.1). Classification (NCBI taxonomy): domain Eukaryota; kingdom Viridiplantae; phylum Streptophyta; class Magnoliopsida; order Asparagales; family Asparagaceae; genus Agave; species Agave tequilana. Next base: position 364,553 of record JAVJIF010031460.1, read on the forward strand.
TTGTGTACAGGTCGTCGGTCGACCGTGACGGTCGACCGCTCCAGAGAGCAGTGCTCTCTGGAAAGTTCAGTCGACCGCACCGGTCGACCGTGGCTCCAACGGTCAGAAATCCGACCGTTGGCGGTCGACCGGGCGGTCGACCGACAGCTCTGACAGACCCCAACGGCTATATTTTTCTGGCCTATAAATTTGGGGGTTTGGTCATTGTTTTGCCACAAGATTTTGGAGTCTCTTAGAGCCAGTTTTTCCCAGACTTTTAGAAGAGTTTTCTCCACAAAATAGAGAGCAAATATTTCCTATCTAAAGGGAAGTTTTTATAAAGAGTGTTAAAAGAAAGTCTTTGAGTTTTCCTCCACCTTTCACATCCTTGATTTTCTCACACCACACTTGAGCAACCATTGATTATACATCCTATAGGTGTGTTGTAGTGAGAGTGCTTTAGGTGATCAAAGTGTTGTGATCACCAAAGATCTTTTCTTTGTTCTTTGAGGAGACGGGCAAGTGTGCTCGTTGTTGTTTTGAGTTCGGGTGCGGACTCGGTTGTTTGAGGTGCGGCCTCGGCGAGCCGGTGGGCTTGCGGTGTGTACGGGACTAGGGAGTCCGAGGGCTTGTAGGTGTTGCGGCACCGAGGAGAGATCCATTGGGATCTTGCATAGTGGAAATCCTTCGTGTGTCGAAGGCGGGGATGTAGAGCAAGTGTGCTCGAACCTCGAAACATACCCTTGTGTTTGCGATTGCTCACTCACTCTCTCTTTGTCTCTTTTATATCTTGCTTGCTTTATTGTCTATCTTTATATGCTTGATATATTCCTTGTGCTTAATTGATATACTTGCGTGGGATTGTTTGCTAACACTTGTATTCAACCAAGAGAGCCAACGCGGCACCTCAACCCATTCAAGGGGAATCTAGAGGAGTTTATCCAGAGCCCTTTACGGGGAATTCGGCAACACTCTTGTGTTATACATAGTGTATAGTGTAAAAGTTTTAATTTGGTCATAATTGTTTTTAGCTTCCGCATTATTTGCATCATTTACCATTAAGTGACCATTAGATTAGCCTTCACCTATTCGCCCCCCCTCTAGGTGAACCTACAAACCCTTTGAGGTCGCTAATGACAAAGCCATCGTCGCTAAATGGTCGACTGGCAAAATGGGCCATACTGCTCTCTCAATATGAGTTGCGCTTTCTGCCGTAAAATGCCATGAAGGGACAAGCAGTGGCAGATTTCCTGGCTGAACATCCAGATCTGAGAGTGACGAACTTTATGAGGATCTCCCAGACGAGGTCGCTGAAGTTTGTCTAACCCAGACGTCTTTTGAAGGACAAATATGGTAGCTCTTCTTCGAAGGTGCATCCAGGACGGGCCTGTAAGGGCATGTCATAGCAGGGGTGGGGGTAATACTGGTCTCCCCATAGAACTACGTGATCCCTCGTGCATCCTCATTAACCGAGCCATGCTCCAATAATGTAGTGGAATACAATGCCCTCTTGATTGGAATGCAAATCGCTAATGAGATTGGCGTTAAAAATCTCGAAGCATACGGTGACTCTAAACTCATTGTTAATCAAGTTCGCGGAGAGTACGAAGTCAGGCATGAAGACTTAGTACTTTATTTCAATGCAACTATGTCTATGGCCGAAAGGTTCGAAAACTTTTACATCGACCATGTACCACGCTAGCAAAATGTGCACGCAGATGTAATGGCATCTCTCGCTGCCTCCTTATCCCTTCCAGCTGGAGTAGTAGAGAAAATACTTGTCTACAGTCACAATTTGTATTGCCCAAGAACCGCTTTTGAAGATCACCAAAAGCCGACAGGAGACTGTTAAGCCAAAGAAGTTTTAGAGACTTTAATAGGTTTAGAACTCAGGGATTGGCGATTCTCGTACATCGACTATGCATTGTATGACATCCTTCCTGATGATCCCAAAGAGGCGGTTGTCATTAGAAGGAAAGCCCACAAGTTCTCCTATAATGCAATCACACGAACACTTTATTGTCGATCCCATGATGGGATCCTCCCCCACTGTTTGTCACAAAAGGAGGCACAAGAAATACTCAAAGAAGCGCATGATGGCATGTGTGGAGCTCATCAAGCTGGTCCGAAGCTTGGGGATCGACTCCGAAGACTGGGATATTATTAACCTAAGATGATCCCTGACGCCGTCACTTACGCTAAACGATGTTATGCCTGTCAGGTCCATGGTGACTTCATCCATGAAGCACCAGGATAACTTCGCTCTACACCCTCAACCTGGCCATTTGAGATGTGGGGAATGGACGTTGTTGGCCCTATCAGCCAACCTTCATCCAAAGGACATCGGTTCATTTTAGTTATAATCGACTATTTCTCCAAATGAGCTGAAGCTATTCCCTTGAGGGAGGTAAAAGCATCTGACATGGTCAAATTCGTTAAACATCACGTCATTTACCGCTTTGGTGTACCACGACGGATTGTTTATGATAATGGGCCCCAGTTTGTCAGCCAGGCTTTTCAGAGGTTCTGTAACAAGTTCAGAATTCAGAGTTTGTCCTCAACGGTATACTACCCAGCTGCTAACGGCCTCGCAGAAGCTTTCAACAGGACTATTGGAAAGCTTTTTAAGAAATTCGTCTCGAAAAGCTAGCGTGAGTGGGACGACAAGTTAGGTGAATGCTTATGGGCCTATCGCACGACGGTTCGAACCCCGACGAAGGCTACACCTTTATCCTTGGTATATGGGTTTGAAGCTGTACTCCCATTAGAAATCCAAATCCCATCTCTACGTGTCGCCTTGACAGTAGAGATGACAAATGAGGAGAAGTATCGACGGCGACTCCAAAAACTGGAGGTTTTGGACGATAAACGCCTGCAAGCTCAACAGCAAATCGAGCTCTATCAAGCTTGAATTACCAGAGCCTTCAACAAGAAAGTCAAGGAGCGAACTTTAAGAAAGACAGTTAACTTAGCGTCTTCCTCTTCATGAATGTATATCGCATATATCTCTTGTTGATTTGATTTCACCCCTTTGTTTATTTTTTTGTTGTTACTGACAAAAGGGGGAGAACATTGTTTTGTGTTTACCTTAACCTCTTTGTTGATGATTGACAAAAAGGGGGAGAAGTATTTTAGTATATATGCATGTTTTTCCTTGCTTTATACATAAAGGGGGAGAAGAATTTTTGTTCATGCATATTGTTTTGTTTTGCAAAAAGGGAGAAAAGAATTTGATGAGTTTTGGCATGTTTATCTCCTTATTGTTGCATACATGTTTGTTTATTTTACGAGCTTTAATTGAATATATATTTGTTTATTGTTATGCATGAGTTAAAGGTGAACTTCTTTGAAGCTTTATTTTAATCCATGCATATATAACTCCATGAGTTTTGTCATCATCAAAAAGGGGAGATTGTTGGCCCAAAGGCCCATCACTCTAGTTTTGATGATGATCAACTCATGTAGTTATAGTACTAATGATCTTGTGTTTAGTTAGTCTCAGATTTATAATCAAGATCTTAGTAGGTGTGTAGCTTTAACAAAGGATTTAAAGTCAAGTTTTGGAGCTAGCACGTGTTGATTCAAGAGCTTGTGCATCAAGACAACATCAAGTACTCAAGAGGAGTCTAGCTCATTGGATCATGTCTGGACCAAATCAAGAAGAAGAAGAAGAAGGCTTGTGTCTAGGTTTGTTTTTGTTAAGATTTTATTTTTAGTTAAAATGTAAAGGATAGAATAGTTGGTGGATTGCTCAAGTATATCATATACACTCACACACAAGATTTAGATGAGTTTTCATAAAAGAATTTTTATTTTGAAAAGATACAAAAGAGTTTTCATTTTGGAAAAATAATGGTTTGGTTCTTGAATTTCAAGTATACATGTGTTTTAACCAAAACCATTTTAGTGTTTAATTGTAAAAAACATAGATATTTCATCATATATGTGTAGTGGATCATATCCATACACTCTATGCTTTAAAAGTGTTTAAAATATCTTATTTTTGTATTTGGGGTAGTTTTGAAAAAATCAATTTGGAAAAATACGGTTTTGTTTTAAGCCAAAATTTCAAGTTACAAAAATAGTTCAAAATGTTTGTAACATGTTTTGATTTTACTCAAACATATTTGCATATCAAAGTATAATACTGAACCTATTTTTGTAGAATTTTAAAGATTTTATGGGATTTTATTTAAGTCAAAAAGCCAAGTTTTTAATCCCTATAATGTTCTGTTTTGGCTTCTGCTGGTCGACCAGGACGGTCGACCGAGCCAGGAGTCGGTCGACCGATGTGCACAAACGTGCACGCCTTGTTTGGCTGGAGGGCCGGTCGACCGTCCCAGTCGACAGCCAGAGAGCTCTGCTATCTGGAAATGGCCCCGGTCGACCGGCAGAGAGCTCTGCTCTCTGTATCCAGGCCACGGTCGACCGGACTGGTCGACCGCTGGCTCAACGGTCAGAAATCTGACCGTTGGCCGGTCGACCGGGCGGTCGACCGACAGCAGTCTGGACTGCTGATTGGACCCCAATGGCTAGTTTTTCTTGGCCTATAAAAGGGAGCTCCCATGGACTGTTTTATACAAGATTTTTGGAGAGTTTAAAAGCTAGTTTTCCCCATCTATTTCAAAGGTTTTCTCCACTAGTTTGAGAGCAAATATTTCCAATTCAAAAGGAAGTTTATCAAGAGTGTTTTAAAAGTGATTTCTCGAGTTTTCCTCCACCAAATTAATCCTAGTTTTCTCACACACATACTTGAGCTATCCATTGCTATATCATCCTATAGGGATCTTTGTTGTGAGAGGATTTTAGGTGATCAAAGTGTTGTGATCACCAAATTGTTCTTCTTTGTATTTGAGGAGGCGGACTTGCGAGTTCGCGGAGTTTCGAGTTCTAGTGAGAGCTCTTTATAGAGGTGCGGCCTCGGCAAGCTTGCGTTCTTGCGGTGTGTTGTTCTTGCGGGAATAAGAGAGGGACTAGAGAGTCCAAGAGTTCTAGTGGGAACTCCTTGTAGGTGTTGCGGCACCGAGTGATTCGGTGGGATCGTTTTATAGTGAAAATCCTTCATAGTGTTGAAGGCGGAGACGTAGAGCAAGTGTGCTCGAACCTCGAAACAAATCTCCCGTATTTGCGATTGCTTTCTCTCTATCTCTTACTTGTTTATATCTTGCATGCACTTATTATCATATTCATTACTTACTTGATATATTCTTGTGCTTATATTGTCATATGCTTGGGGATTGTTTGCTCACACTTGTATTCAACCAAGAGAGCCAAAGCGGCACCTCAACTCAGGAATCTTTAGGAGATAGTCCAGAGCTCTTTACGGGGAATTCGGCTACACTCTTAGGTTATACTTGGTGCGTTGTGCATAAGAATTTTTAGTTTGCATTAATAGTTTTAATTCCGTATTAATTCACCATTAGATTAGCTAGTCACCTATTCACCCCCCTAAGTGATTTCACTTTTTGTAAAGATTCTGGTTGATTGGTCTAAAATCAGTTATGCCCTAAAAATTCAATTTTTTCTTTTCAAATTTTCTCGTTTCATGAGCTGTGACTGTTCTTTTCATTTTAATTGTTGAAAGTTACTTTTCAATTGTTGAATTTTTTTTTACTTTTAAGAGTTCAATACCAAATTTTATGTGTAGCTGTCTTCAAAGTCTTCATGTGTGTTCACTTAAATTTGGGATCTTGTGGTTGATCAGTAATATATATGTGGATTTTCAGTGGTCGCTTATGTTGTTTAAACAAGCATTGAAATTTGAAAGTGGTTGATTAGTGTCTAATCACATATAAAAGAATTTTATTAATAGATAGTGTCCCCTTGATTCCAGTTAGAGGGAAATATCTATCAATAAATTTATTTTATTAATAATCTTGAATAATCTTAATTAGTAGTTAGTTGATTTGGCAATGAAATGTAATGAATATTCTTTAAAATGCACCACACAAAAGGATTACCAAGAAGAGTACTTAACTTGCTAATTAACTTGTACATAGTAGAATGAAAGAAAGAAAGTTTACATATTGGAGAGAGATTAAGACTAAAACATAGGGAAAAAAAACTTTGAGAATAAATTGGTAGATGAAAGGAAGGATTCCTTTGAATCCCCACTACATCATTTTGGTAGAGGACATTAGGGTTTTGACCATATTCTTGAGGCCTCAGACGCCACCTTGTTAGATCTTCTCATGAGTCCAGCAACTCCAGCTTCTCTAAACCTCCCAATCCATATTTGTAGTGTTGGAGAGTTCCTCAGGGCATTTTTTTGAAAAAAATTAATGTTTTGTAGTGCAGAAGTTTGGTTTGAAACATATTTGTGTTGTGCACTGAACTCTAAAGGCCATGTAATCTTTTTATAGCGGTTTCAAGTGGTTAGGTACTCAATTGGCCATGTGAAATAAAGTATGTAAGGACCTTACACTCTCCAATGTTGTCTTGTTTATGTACCTTATTAACTTGATATAGTAGTATGGTTATGTTTAAAGCTATAATGTACATTTGGTCTTGTTATATCAATTGTTGCTTTATATACCTTTAAACTTGTCATTTTTTAGCATGTGAGGCATAGTGAAATGTGATAGATGCTTTGAAAGATTTTCGAGAATCTTGTGAAAGTACTTTCATATTTCATGTTTGGTAGTGTGTAACTGGTATTAGTAATATCTACTAAGTAAATGTGGGGGTTTATTCTTAGATTTTGTTAATTAAGTATATAGTAACTTAATGAACAATTTAAATAATATTGGAATATTCTGTTTGAATAAGGTTAGTATCTATAAGTCAATAATTTCCTCCTTGTATTTGTTTTTTTTATTTTTAGCTTAGTTTCTTTCTTCTAAATTCTTGTTCCTTGAAATTTTTAATGTTAAGTTCCATTATTTACCTTCTTTGTACGATATTTCATTGAAATTTTTGTTGTTAATGCAAGAGTGTCAAAGAAAGTGCTTATCACCATGGGGGTTCTTTGTTAGGAGAAAAAAAGGGTTATTATATATACAGATGAACAAGTTGAAACAATTAATCTTACCAATGCTGAAGACTTTGATTGACAAGAACTAAAACACTGATTCGGGATTTAGGTTATGTTGGGGACATCCCTGGACATTATGTAGTGTATTTCAAGGCATGGAATAAGACTTGGGACTCCTCTTCTGTAGTGAGTTGTGACAGAGAGCTTAAAAGTGCTATGGGTTATAATAGGAGGAGACTGTGGACTTATATGTTTATGATTGCAATAAGAAGCTAGTGGAAGAAAAAGAAGACAATGAACTAGAAGTAGTGGTTGCTGAGCCAAATGATATTGTTGAGCCAAACCATATTGTTGTGCCAAACCCTATTAATGTTGAACCAAATGTAGATGCAGATGCAGATAATGAAGAAGATGATGAAGGTAGGGAAGCGAACGAGCCGGGTTTGGCCCGTCCCAGTCTCAAACCCGCCGGCCAAGCCCGGACCCACACGCAAAAGACGGGCGGCTTGGCCCACTGGCTGGGCCGGCTGGGCTGGGCCGGCCAGGCCCGAAAGTTTTTAAAAAATTAAAAATAAAGAAAAGACTTTTAAAGTATATTTTTTTGAAAAAAATAGATTTGTTAAAATAATTTTTTATTCACAATATTGTCAAATGTGTATGTGTGTAATTGGTCATCACAATCGTCTCATTAAGAAGAGGTTCATGGTTCGAACCCAGGCAATCACATTTTTTTTTGACATTTTATTTGAGGGAGCGGCGAGAGGCGGAGGAGGAGCGTGGCGGGAGGAGGTGAGCAGCGAGAGACGGTTGCGGAGGAGGAGAGTGATGGAAGGGGGTAGACGGCGGCATAGGAGAGGCCCAGATGCAGAAGAAGGGGCGAATGGCGGCATAGGGGAGGCCTGGGTGGGTTCGGCGGGGCCCGACCGGGCCGTGGGCCTCCCTACCCAAACTCCAGGGCATGCCTCGTGTATGGGTGACCCGGGCCCGCCCGTGCCTACCCTGGCTGGGTCTATGCCAGTAGGCGAGCTGACCCAGGCCCGTTCGCACCCTAGATGAAGGGATGAAGGCAGTGATGATAGTGATAGTAATAGCGATAGTGATGAAGACAAAATGATTGAGGTTAAGGAAAGATTGGGAGAAGAAGCAGAAGAAAATGAAGACCACAATGAGCAAATGCATAAACAAAAGAATAGAAAGTTCACTGAGAATAATAATGAAAAGGAAAAGGAGAAAGGAAATGAGAAAAGTTGTGAGCAGGAAATGGATCAAGACTCTGAACTTGAAAAGAGTTCTGAATAGGACACAACTGAAGCAGATGATGAAGAGAGATGGACTACATGTATGGGGTGGTCCTGGGTGTAATCCTAAGAATGACTGGGTTTCTGACTCTAATGATCGAGATGAGCTGAGGAATTTACAAGGGTTAGATGATGATAGGAGCAAAAGGCCTCCTAAGACAGTTAGACAAGAAGGGGACTAACAAAGATAAACTTAGAGCTGGGATAGGAGTTTGGTAGCCCAAATGAATTCAGAGAGCACATCAGGACAAAGACTATTCTTAAAGGGTATGATCTGGCTTGGAAGAAGAATGAGGGTAGCAGAATTAGAGTTGCTTGCTTGAAAAAATGTGGAATGAAGTGCTTTGGGTCTTGGGATAAAGGAGGACTAAATGGGTGATAAAGTCTCCTCACCATGTTCATTTTTATCAAATTATAAAAGAGAATAAACATGCAACAACTGAGTGACTTGCTAAGTACTATGCGGAAGAGTTTAGAGATCAACCAAACTGGTCAAAGAAAGCTATGAGGAGCACTTTCAGAAGAAATCTAGGGTTATAGTTTATTGATTTAAATTATGGAGAACAAGAAGATTTGAAAAGAAGTATATACAAGATTGCAACATCAAACAATACAAGGACATGTGGAACTACTCCAATGTCATACTTGAAAGAAACCCTGGTGCATATTGCAAGGTAAAAGTAAATAAGAAAATGTTCGTTGAAAAATTGAGCGTGTAAAAAATCTTTAATTACTTGCAAACAAGATTACAACAGATCAAAAATCCGATTACAATTTAGTGAAGAGATGAATCTCCCCTTTGTTTAGTGTCGGATTCTTTGTGTAGCGATGAAGAGTGATTCTTATTCTCCAATGACGAACTGAATTTGAAGCTTGATCTTCTTGCCTCATTGATAACTCACTGGTAAGGTATAAACTTTAAGCAATGACTAAAATCTCAAAGAGATTGAAAATAAAAACTTGAACTCAGTAAGTTGTAAAGACTCTTCTCTTATCTCTTCCAACACTCTATGTGTATCCTCTCTTTTCTCAAAATTCCTTCTTTCAAAATTCTCCTTTTAAAAATCCTACTAGCAAATCTCCTTTTCTATAGCTTTCATAGCTATTTATAGAGATTTCTGGGGTGTAACTCACCCTTAAATCTCTCCATAATAGAAATTTATTCTCCATTAAGTGGGGGAGAAAGTGAGTGTAATTGACCCAGTTAATCGCTGTCTGTTGCAGCAAAAACATGAATCTCGTGTTGGACAGGCTCTCCTATTGGAGTTGGAACGCGGAGCTCGCAGGCTTGCATTTTGAAGTTGAAATGCGATATTGATTGAGGTCTGCTTTTAAAGAAGTAACGCTACCTTCGTGTTTAATAAAAGAACTCAACCTTCACGTTTGTTAATGAAACGCAAGGTCTACGTTTGGGGTTGAAACATGACCTTTGTGTTTTGGCATGAGGTCCGCGTTTTGAGGCTTTGTCTTCAATAATTTTTAGACAACCTATAGAACCCCTCCAAAGGTTGCGAAACTCCGTGGTTGACTGGAAAAGATTTCGGAGCACTTTGGACTTCATGTTGACTTGAACTTTAGTGATTGGACTGGCAATCTCTTGAAGTGTCATGAGCTTGATCCTGTCTGAATTATGATCTTCGTGAGTGTACTATTGAACTACTTGAAGCACCAGGGAGGATCGTTGTAAGTATAATGTTGAACTTGTTGAAATGTATCTAGAAGCACAGTCTGGAATTTTTCTGGGCTTTGATTTTCTTGTCGGTGTTCTGTTGAACCGTTTGATTTGTTAACTTCTTTTGCTAGTGTACTATAAAACTATTGCAAAAGTTAAGACCTCAATCAGCAAATCTGTTGCTTAAAGTTTGATTTGCTTATCGGTGTACTGTTGAACCGTCTTTGAGTTTTTTTACTTCTTTTGCCACTGTACTGTCAAACTTTGTATCATATCTGTCTTCTTTTTGTTGGAAAATTAGACAGATCAAAATGATCAGTTTTGGTTGTCAGATGTAATGATTAACTTAACAATTGAAGGTTGGATGCTTTCATTAAGGAAGTTGAAAAGGAGATGTGTAATTTTAATCGTTGTTCTCATTTTCATTGAGAAAATCGAGGGAATTATTGCCAGAGGTGTAAGCTTTAACATGACAGAGATCAATTTTACACACCAAAGGTAACGGTTAACTTAGCAACTAAGTTGTTATTTTAAATTAAATTAGATACTTCCATTGAGGAAGTCGAGTAGGCAAGAGAGGTATGATTTTATCACATTCCTCGTTTTCATCAAGAAAGTAGAGGAAATTACTGTCAGAAGCATGATTAGTGAATTGTTTTGCGATTTGAGCAAATTTTAACGAATTTGTTATTCTGCTGGGAGAAGTTGACAAGTAGAAAAAATCTTATTGTCAGAGGTATGATTTTTAACATAATAGGGACTTGTTTTGTGATTTGAGCAGTCACTTGGAGTAGAGGTTCTCAAACCGCGAAGGCGGTTAACTTGAGTTTGCTGAGCCTCGAGAGGAGTTTGATGACGAGATTGATCTCTGCCATTGTGTTGGCCTTGAGCCATAGCACTGGTCTTGCGGGTCTCTAAGAGATTTCATCGCAAGCCCTGTTGGCTCCAAGGGAGGTTGTATGAACCTCAAGAGAGGTTGAACCGCTTGCTCTATCGAAAAGCGTACAGTTAACTTTCAAAAAAGCTTTTCCTTGAGAAGTCTCTAATGAGGCTAGAGAGCGAGTCTCGCTTAAGACTTTGCGGTACTTTCACATGGATTTGGGGCTAATGGAGCCCGTGAAGAGAAGTTGTTTGAACTTCTCTTGGTCGAATTCGACGACAAGCGATTCAATGATTGACCAGATGAACCTCAAATCGGTTTGCGCTATGACTTTCTCACTGATAGAGAAAACAATCCCTAGCAGACTCGCCATCTTCTGTTCGTCAAAAATTTGAGCATGTAAAAATTTTTAATTACTTGCAAAGAAGATTATAATGGATTAAAAATTCAATTACAAAAGATGGAAGAGTTGAATCTCCTCTTTGTTTGGTGCCGAGTTCTTTGTGTAGGGCGGAGAGTGATCCACTGACGAACCAAATTTGACTTTTGATCTTCTTGCTCTCATTGATAACTCATTGATAAGGTATAAATCTTAAGCAATGGTTAAAATCACAAAGAGATTGAAAGTAAAAATTTAAACTCAGCAAGTTGTAAAGAGTCTTCTCTTTTCTCTTCTAACACACTATGTGTATCCTCTTTCTTCTCAAAAATCCTTCTTCAAAGTTCTCCTCGAAAATCCTCCTAGCAAATCCCTTTTTCTATAGCTTTTCATAGCTATTTATAGAGATTTCTGGGGTGTAACTGACCCCTTAAATCTCTCCATAATGGAGATTTATCCTCCATTAAGTGGAGAGAAAGTGAGTGTAATTGACCCAGTTAATTGCTGTCTATTATAGTAGAAATGTGAATCTCACATTGGACGCAGATCTCGCGTTGGAGTTGGAACGGGAGCTCGCAGGCTCACGTTAGTGTTAAAATGCAGAGCTTCACAGGCTTGCGTTTTAAAGTTAAAATGCGACCTTGATTGAGGTCTGCATTTAAAGAAGTAATGTGACCTTCGCGTTTAATGAAATAATTCAGACTTCGCGTTTGTTGATGAAACACGATGTCTGCATTTGGGGTTGAAACGTGACCCTCGCGTTTTGGCATGAGGCCCGCGTTTTGAGGCTTTGTTTTCAGTAATTTTTAGACAGCTACAAAAAGTCTCCCCAACAATCCAGTATTTAATGGTTTCTTCATCTCCTACTTACCTCAGATTAATGGGTTTAAAGAGGCTTGTAGACCATTTATTGGTCTTGGTGGAATATTCATGAAAGCTAAAATAGGGGGAGCGCTCTTGAGTGCAACTAGCAGGGATGCGAATAATCAAATGTTCCCTCTTGCTGTGGGGGTGGTGACAAAGGAGAATAAGAAGAACTGGAATTTATTCATTACTTGTTTGATAGAGGCTTTGGATTGCAAGCATTCTTTTCAGTGCACTCTGATCTTAAATAGGCAAAAGGTAACAAGTGAATGCTATTTTATATTTTGATAACACTTTGATCACACAGTTTCTTCAATAGACTAATTGAATCACACACTTTAATTACACAAATGAATCACACACTAACTGTTCTTATGCTGGTGTGCTATTTTACACTTTAATATCAGATTGTATGCTCTTATGCTAACAGATTATATCTAACTTTAATATCATACACTCAACATGAATCTTATATATAGAGAAGATGTTAAGCTTCTCTTGCATATAAGTAATACATATCAAAACATCTTGAAATCACTTTTTAAGACAAATTTTGATTTTTCTTGAAGTCAACAAAATAGATTTTGATAACAATGAAATCAAATTTTAGTTGACAAAACAAAAGTTGGTACCACATGATTATATCAATTAGAAAAATTTAGATACCAATTGAAAAATAAATTTTAGATACCAATTAAAACAAAAAAAATATCAATTGAAAATATAGATACCAAAAGTAAATGTTGATACCAATTAAAATGAAACATTGTAAGTTTTTGATACTAATGAAATATCTTGTAAATTTTTGATATCAATTAAAAGGTAAAATATGAAGTATATTTTGATATCAAATAAAATACCAATTGAATGATTAGCAATTGAAATACCAATTGAAAATAAATTTTTCCAATTGAAAATAATGCATAAGTTCATGAACATATACCAATTATCATTAAAAATTAGTCAAATTTAGCATAAACATAATTTGTGCTTTAACAATGTAAAGATGTTGTAAATCATGCACAATCAAATCATATATATATGTATGAAAATGTAAATACCAATCGAAATCGATACTATTTGAAGTTTGAGGCATACATATATAGAAAACACAAATATGAGTATACAAATATAAAAATATCAATTGTGACACCAATTGAAAATATAATGAGGATCAAGTGTATAACTCATACCTACCACCCTATTCATGGACATGTTAAATAGATTTTCAATTTGAGCATACAAGACATGGTCGCCCATCCAACCACCCTTTGGAAGGTGGGGTTTTCAAAAATAGAATTTGAAAATAATTTTAGCATTTTTGAAAACTCTACCAATTGAAGAATAATGACTAGTTTAAAGATAATTTTTGAAAACTAGTACGAAATCCTTCAAGTAAGAAATAAAACATGAATATACACATGAAAAACATGTAAGTCACACGATCATCGACACTCAAGGTCTATAAAGCACATATATGCTCATGAAATAAAAATCATGAGTAAATAAAAATAATGTGAGTGTATGACTCATTTAATCAACAAAATCATAGAAACAGGTAATGAGGCTCAATGAAATTTGTTTTAATAAAAAAATATGAAAATCATAGAAATTTAATTTTCATCAAAATAATATACCAATTTTAAGGCATATGTATGTTTTGTCTAAAACTAAAGGTATACATACATATCCAAATACAAATGAGTCTATAAAGAAATTTTGCATGAAAAGCAAATGACTCAAGGGTATACATGTATATCTAAAGTTTTAAACAAAATTAACATATACATGAAGCTAAACATATTAAAATGAAAACATGTACAAAATAGGGATACAAGTTAAAATGCACGAATCATCGAAACTAGACTATACTACTACATCTAATGGGTACAAATGAGCAATTATGCACAAACATTCAAAAATCAAATGTGGCTCATTAGTTGTATAAGTATATACACAAGTTTTAATGAAAGTTATATCTAAACATGTAATCAAAACCATAAAGTGCAGAACTCATAAACGATATGATCATTAGATTAAATGCATGTGCATTAGATTTAGGATATACACAGTAGTTAAACTAAAATGAGAACACAAAAGTAATAATTCATATAAACATGGGTGTTTCTCAAAGACTACTTATGCATATTACTAGTCTAATTAACATGACATTTAACATAATAATCATGAAAAATCAAAACATGCAAAAATCATCAATAAGAGCATGTAAACTAAATGGGAGTTAGAGATAGCTACCAAAACCATTAGGGATCATCTCTATATCTCCAAATTATGGTGGTCCTCCCACCAAACTTCTCTTAAAAGTGATGCATCCAAAATTGTCACCATATAACTCAGAACGCATTCACCTCAAGGCACCATTACTCTCACGTCAAGCGAGAGCCCACACCTACATCACATAAAATAGGATTGGCTTTTGGTACCCATACCTTATTGGTCCATGAGGGTTAGCACCTTTCCTAACCCAAACAAATTTATTTGTAAAATTTGAATTGTTAATCCTATCATAACAAAATCTTGCAAGGTGTCCCTTACGTCCTCAATGTGTACAAGTGTACACATGAGTATACATAGTGTCATGTGTGTGAACATGAGAAGCATATGTATGCCGTGTATGGTGTGCATGCATAGGTGGAGTATGTTTCTTTCGAAACATGGATTCCAAACGTGTGTGGTTTATGACACATTGGCTCAAAGTGGAGCCCAAACAATCAACATTCTTCTTTAACATATTATATCATTTTCAACATTAGAAGAAGTGGAGCATGCAATAGATACACTAGATGGTGAAGCTATAATAGCATGACAAACATGAGAAGACAAATCATTTTTCAAAGAGGTGTTTTCCTTTGAAACCAAATCCAATTCTTTTGAAATAGAAATAGTCTTATTTTTTAAAGAATCATTTTCTTTTAAAAAAAATCAAGTTTTGAAGATAGAATCTCATTTTTCTTCAAAACATCATTACAATCATTTTTATTTTTCAAAATTTTGTTTTCATTTAGAGCAAGTTCAAGTTGGGATTTCAATGATCCCTTTCATTTAAATCTCATCCCTCTCTTGCAAAACCAAATCAAATTTTAAACACAAATCCTTATTTTCTTCTTTTAATCTAAAGCTTTTCTTTTTCAAAACTTTATATTTTTCAAGCAAGTTTTCACACACAATAGATAGTTCTTCATTCAAAGCATGGGCATCCATAATATTGTAATCACCTAGAGGGGGTGAATAGGTGACTAGCTAATCTAAGGTCACTTAATGCGGAATTAAAACTATTTATGCAAACAAAAACTTCTTTAACTAAACACACCAAGTATAACACAAGAGTGTCGCCGAATTTCCCTTGAAGGGCTCTGGACTAACTCCTCAAGATTCCTCTAGATAAGAGTTGAGGTGCCGCTTTGGCTCTCTTGATTGAATACAAGTGTTAGCAAACAATCCCCAAGCACATAACAATTAAGCACAATGTATATCAAGCATATGAAGATAAAGACAATATAAGCATGTAAGATATAAAGACAAGTAAGAGATAGAAAGAGAGCAATCGCAAACACAGGAGATTTGTTTCGAGGTTCGAGCACACTTGCTCTACGTCCCCGCCTTCAACACTTGAAGGATTTCCACTAAAATTGATCCTACTGGATCACTCGGTGCCGCAACACCTACAAGGAGTTCCCACTAGAACTCTTGGACTCTCTAGTCCCTTCACTCGTTCCCGCAAGAACAAACACACCGCAAGCCCACTAGCTCGCCGAGGCTTCACCTCTACAAAGAGTTCACACAAGAACTCGAAACACCGCGAACACACAAGTCTGCCTCCTCAAAGCAAAGATGTAAACTTTGGTGATCTAAACACTTTGATCACCTAAAAACAATCTCACAACAAAGATCCCTATAGGATAGGTATAACAATGGATAGCTCAAGTATTTGTGAGAAAAATAAGGATGGAATGTGGTGGTGAAAAACTCAAGAAAACTACTCTTGAAAACTCTTGATAAACTCTCCTTTTGAATGGAAGTATTTGGCTCTAAAATAAGTGAAGAAAACCTCTTAAAAGAGTAGGAAAAACTGGTGTAAAAACCCACTTAAAATCTTATTGAAAATAGTCCATGGGTGCCTCCCTTTTATAGGCTAGAAAAAACTAGCCGTTGGGGCAAAACAACAGCCTGGACGGCTGTCGGTCGACCGACCCGGTCGTTCGCCACGGTCAGAAATCCGACCGTTGGAGCCTCGGTCGACCGTGGCCTGTAACAGAGAGCAAAGCTCTCTGCCGGTCGATCGACCCGGTCGACTGGGGCTTTCCAGAGAGCAGAGCTCTCTGGACGGTCGACCGGGTCGGTCGACCGGCCCTCCAGCCAAACTGGCGTGCATGTACTGTGCACGTCGGTCGACCGACTCCTGGCTCGGTCGACCGGCCCGGTCGACCGGCAGAAGCCAGACCAGAACATTATAGGGATTAAAAACTAGGTATTTTGACTTTGATAAAATCCCATAAAATCTCTAAAATTCTACAAAAATAGGTTCAATATTATACTTTGATATACAAACATGTTTGAGTAAAAATCAAACCATGTTACAAATATTTTGAACTATTTTTGTAACTTAGAAATTTTGGCTCAAAACAAAAATCGTATTTTTCCAAATTGGTTTTTCCAAAACTTCTCCAAATACAAAAACAAGATATTTTAAACACTTTTAAAGCATAGAGTGTATGGATATGATCCACTACACATACATGATGAAATATCTTTGTTTTTGTCAATAAGCACTAAAATATGTTTATAGTTTTTAACCAAAACTATTTTTTCAAAATAAAAACTCTTTTGTATTTTTCAAAATGAAAACTCTTTTCCAAAGTGAAAACTCTTTTATGAAAATACAAATAAATCTTGTGTGTGAGTGTATATGGTATACTTGAGCAATCCACCAACTATTCTATTCTTTACATTTTATCTAAAACAAAATCTTAACAAAACAAATCTAGACTCAAGTCTTCTCTTGAAGGGCTTCACTTGAAGTCTTCTTCTCCTTCTTGACTTGGTCCAAACTTGATCCAAAGAGCTAGACTCCTCTTAAGTACTTGATGTGGTCTTGATGCATAGGCTCTTGAATCAAATCGTGCTAGCTCCAAAACTTGACTTTAAATCCTTTGTTGAAGCTAAACACCAACTAAGATCTTGATCATAAATCTGAGACTAATTAAACACAAGATCTTTAGTACTATAACTACATGAGTTGATCATCAAAACTAGAGTGATGGGCCTTTGGGCCAACAATCTCCCCCTCTTTGATGATGACAAAACTCATGGAGTTATATATGCATGGATTAAAGTAAAGCTTCAAAGAAGCTCCCCCTTAACTCATGCATAACAATAAACAAATATATATTCAATTAAAGCTTGTAAACATAAACAAACATGTATGCAAATATAAGGAGATAAACATGCCAATCAAGCATAAAACTATCAAATTTTTCTCTCCTTTCAAATTCTTCTCTCCTTTTCGCAAAACAAAGCAATATGCATAAACAAAAATTCTCCTCCCCTTTATGTATAAAGTAAGGAAAAACATGCATATAATACTAAAATACTTCTCCCCCTTTTTGTCAATCATCAACAAAGGGGTTAAAGTAAACACAAAACAATGTTCTCTCCCTCCTTGTTCGAAACAAAAAAATCAACAAAGGGGTGAAATCAAGCAAATCAATAATAAGAAGAGTTATCAAGCTCCTCAATATAAGATACACTCAACATGAATCTATATATAGAAGAGATGTTAAGCTCCCATTGCATATAGACAATACATATCAAAATATTTTTAAATCAAATTTTTAATAATTACTCAAAACAAAATTTGAAATTTACTCAAGGTAATAAAACACATTTTGAGATACCTTTGTAAATAAACAAAAATTTTAAGATACCAATTGTAATTAAACATATCAAAAATATTTTTAAGATACAAATTGTACCTAAACAATACAAATTTTAAAATTTTCTTAAATCAACAAATCAAGATATCATAAGATATAGATACCATATAAAATAGGAAATTTGTGATACCAAGGAAATTGAAACATTTTTGTATTTTGATACCAATGAAAGAAAATATTTTGATACCAATTGAAATAAATAGATACCAATTGAAGTTTATTGTATATTATGATATAAAAAAATATCAATTGAAAATAATGCATAAGCTTATCAAAATACCAATTGAGATACCAATTGAAAATCAAGATTTGAATTAAGCTTAGTATAAACATACTTTGTATCTTAAACATGTAAATATCTTATAAATCAAGCACAAATAAGTCATATATATGTATGAAAATGAAAATACCAATAGAAATTGATATTATATAAAATGAAGCATACATATATAGGAAACAAAATATGAGTATATACAAAAAAATATCAATTGAGATACCAATTGAAAATATGATGTAAATCAAGTATATAACTCATAATTACTACCCGTTTTCATGCACAAGATAAAGATTTTCAATATGGCATACAAGGCATGGTCGCCATCCGTCCGCCCATAAAGGGGTTGGTAGGGGTTTTCAAAATTAGCAGGCTGAAAATATTTTTTTATTGAGAAAACACTATCATTTGAAGAATAAATAACTAGTTAAAGTAATTTTTGAAAAATTAGTTAAAGACCCTTCAAAAACATGAGACCAAATTATATGTCTATCATGAAACATACTAAATACATAAAGGTTGACACTCGAAATCTATAAGGCTCAAATATAATCATGAAACAAAGTCATGAATAAACAAATAAAGTGTGAGTGTACAAGAATCATGTAATTAGCATTTTTCATGAAGATAGTCAATAAAGCTCAAAAGCATCAATCATGTGAAAAACATGAAAATTCATTTTTCATATAAAGATGAAAATCATAAAAATTCATTTTTCATCTAAAAACAAACTTCTAGGTATATGTATGATTTTATCCAAACTAATAATATGCATACATATCCCAAAACATAAAAGGAGTCCATAATATAAATTACATGAAGGCAAATGACTCAAGGGGTATACATGTATATTTATTAGATTTGAAATAAAAATTACATATACATGAAGTAAAACATGTAAATAGGCAAAACAAGTGTAAATGAGAAAATCATCAAAACTAGCTTATACATGTGCATATAGTGAGTACAAATGAACAATGAAGTGCAAACGTATATGAATCAAAATGTTGCTCACTACTTGTACAAGTATATACGCAAGTTTTGACAAAAACTACATCTAAACTAGTATTTACCACATGAAGCATAAAACATAAAACATAAAACATACTTATTTTAACAAACATTAAAACATGTTAAAAATCATCAATTATAAAAGCATGTATATAAAATAGGAGTTTTAGAGATAGTTACCAACACATGAACTATACTCTAATTCTCCACAACATGGTGGTTGTCCCACCAAACCTCCTTGATAGCGGTGCATCAAATGTGTGTCCATCAAGTCCATGCATCCACCACCAAGGCACCAATTCTCTCACGTTTTGTGAGAGCCCGCACCTACATCAAATACAAAAGGTGGGGATTTTGGTACCCATTTTCTTTTGGGTCCATGAGGGTTAGCATTGTAAGGAACCCAAACATTCTTGTTAGCAAAATTTAAAGAATTTATTCGATCATAACCAAATTTTGCTAAATGGCCTTTGCGACCGTAATGTGTACACTTGTACACTCTACTATGCACATGTGCATGAGTATGATCATGGCGTGCAAAATGTGCATAAGCATGCTGTGGGTGTTGTGCATGAACATAGGAAACTTGTTTCTTTTGAAACAAGGATTCCAATCTAGAATGGTTAAATGCACATTTGCTCAAGGTTGAGCTCAAACAATCTATTTTATTTTTCAAAAAATTAACTTCATTTTTATCAATAGTTGTGGCATGAAAAGCATGATCAACAAACTTTTTATTTTTAGAAACATTAACTTTTTCTTTTTCAACAATTTTTTCTTTTTAAGGAGTTATTTTCATTTAAAGCAATCTCCTTTTGTTTTTCCACCAAATAATTTTATTTTTCAAAGAAGTATTTCCTTCACAAAGATCATTCAATTTAGAAAGTAAGGAAATATTTTCATTTTTCAAACTTTCATTTTCTTTTGAAAAACATTCCAATTTATCTTGTAAAGAATCTTTTTCTTTTAACAAGCAATCAAATTTATTTTTCATTTTCTTGTTATTCTTTTTAAGCAATTCATATTTTTCAAGAAGTTGTTGACAAAATGATTCAAGCTCATCATAAGACATATCAACATCTTCTTCTACCTCAGATTCGGTATTTACCTCAAGGGGGTTATCCCCTTGGACCATGTAGCATACGTTGGAAGCGTCACTTCCAACATCCGAGTCGCTCCCCGCATAATATTTTTCTTTTTCGCCAAGGGAGATGATGGTGTTCCAAACTAAAAAAGCCGAGTCAAGATTAGCAGCCCTACATAAATAATCATTATTTAGGGTACTCTTCAAAGCATGAATGGCTTTTGAGTTAGCCTCAATATACTTGCTATTAATAACATATGAATCTTTAATAGTAGCAAGATAAATATGAATGCCTAGGCCTTTGAGGTACATAGACATCTTAACCTTCCAAGTTTGGATGTTAAGAATGTCAAAGGTGGGAGGTGACATGAAATCCATAGTGTGTGTACAAATATTTTGATTAGCTATAAATGAGGATCTTTAACTCAAGGTTGTTAGACCCAAATCAAGAGCACGTGGCTCTGATACCAATTGTAATCACCTAGAGGGGGGTGAATAGGTGACTAATTAATCTAATGGTCACTTAATGCGGAATTAAAACTATTTATGCAAACAAAAACTTCTTTAGCTAAATATACCAAGTATAACACAAAAGTGTAGCCGAATTTCCCATGAAGGACTCTGAACTAACTCCTCAAGATTCCTCTAGATAAGAGTTGAGGTGCCGCTTTGGCTCTCTTGGTTGAATACAAGTGTTAGCAAACAATCCCCAAGCACATAACAATTAAGCACAATGTATATCAAGCATATGAAGATAAAGACAATATAAGCATGCAAGATATAAAGATAAGTAAGAGATAGAGAGAGAGAGCAATCGCAAACACGAGAGATTTGTTTCGAGGTTCGAGCACACTTGCTCTACGTCCCCGCCTTCGACACTTGATGGATTTCCACTAAAATCGATCCCACCGGATCACTCGGTGCCGCAACACCTATAAGGAGTTCCCACTAGAACTCTTGGACTCTCTAGTCCCTTCACTCGTTCCCGCAAGAACAAACACACCGCAAGCCCACTAACTCGCCGAGGCCGCACCTCTACAAAGAGTACACACAAGAACACGAAACACCGCGAACACACAAGTCCGCCTCCTCAAAGCAAAGATGTAAACTTTGGTGATCTAAACACTTTGATCACCTAAAAATATCTCATAACAAAGATCCTTATAGGATAGGTATAGTAATGGATAGCTCAAGTGTTTGTGAGAAAAACAAGGATGGAATGTGGTGGTGAAAAACTCAAGAAAATCACTCTTGAAAACTCTTGATAAACTCTCCTTTTGAATGGAAGTATTTGGCTCTAAAACAAGTGGAGAAAACCTCTTAAATGAGTAGGAAAAACTGGTGTAAAAACCCACTTAAAATCTTATTGAAAATAGTCCATGGGTGCCTCCCTTTTATAGGCTAGAAAAAACTAGCCGTTGGGGCAAAACAACAGCCTGGACGGCTGTCGGTCGACCGACCCGGTCGTTCGCCAACGGTCAGAAATCCGACCGTTGGAGCCTCGGTCGACCGTGGCCTGTAACAGAGAGCAAAGCTCTCTGCCGGTCGATCGACCCGGTCGACTGGGGCTTTCCAGAGAGCAGAGCTCTCTGGACGGTCGACCGGTCGGTCGACCGGCCCTCCAGCCAAACTGGCGTGCATGTACTGTGCACGTCGGTCGACCGACTCCTGGCTCGGTCGACCGGCCCGGTCGACCGGCAGAAGCCAGACCAGAACATTATAGGGATTAAAAACTAGGTATTTTGACTTTGATAAAATCCCATAAAATCTCTAAAATTCTACAAAAATAGGTTCAATATTATACTTTGATATACAAACATGTTTGAGTAAAAATCAAACCATGTTACAAATATTTTGAACTATTTTTGTAACTTAGAAATTTTGGCTCAAAACAAAAATCGTATTTTTCCAAATTGGTTTTTCCAAAACTTCTCCAAATACAAAAACAAGATATTTTAAACACTTTTAAAGCATAGAGTGTATGGATATGATCCACTACACATACATGATGAAATATCTTTGTTTTTGTCAATAAGCACTAAAATATGTTTATAGTTTTTAACCAAAACTATTTTTCCAAAATAAAAACTCTTTTGTATTTTTCAAAATGAAAACTCTTTTCCAAAGTGAAAACTCTTTTATGAAAACACAAATAAATCTTTTGTGTGAGTGTATATGGTATACTTCAGTAATCCACCAACTATTCTATCCTTTACATTTTATCTAAAACAAAATCTTAACAAAACAAACCTAGACTCAAGTCTTCTCTTGAAGGGCTTCACTTGAAGTCTTCTTCTCCTTCTTGACTTGGTCCAAACTTGATCCAAAGAGTTAGACTCCTCTTGAGTACTTGATGTGGTCTTGATGCATAGGCTCTTGAATCAAACCGTGCTAGCTCCAAAATTTGACTTTAAATCCTTTGTTGAAGCTAAACACCAACTAAGATCTTGATCATAAATCTAAGACTAATTAAACACAAGATCATTAGTACTATAACTACATGAGTTGATTATCATCAAAACTAGAGTGATGGGCCTTTGGGCCAATAAATATCATCTCCTGAAGAACTAGCACAATCATCTAGTTAAGTTTCTGACTGTACCTCAAGGGAGTCATTCTCTTGGACCATGTAGCAAGCTTGTTCGGATTCTCCTTCACTAGATTCTTTCTCCACATATTTTGTCATTTGTAACTTGGGAGAGGTCAAAGTATTCCACACTGCAAAAGCGGAATCACAATGAGAAATAATAGATAAATGTTCTTTACTAAGAGTGCATCTAAGTGTCTCTACGGTTTGCATTGGCTTCCATATGCTTATTATTACCACGATAAGATTTCTTGATAGTAGCAAGGTAAACATGCACACCTAGGGTTTTAAGGTACATGACATCTTAACTTTCTAAACATCAATGTTGGAAGTATCATACATGGGTGGGGTCATGAAGTCCATGAGTGTGTGTAAACAAGTATGTGTGCAAATACTAGATTAGCTAACCAAGATCTCACTCCTAGGTAGTTAAACGTAATATCAGAAGCCTCGGCTTTGATACCAATTGAAAATACACCTAGAGGGGGGTGAATAGGCGTATGGCTAATCTAATGACAAATGATGCGAAATTAAAAACTAATTGCAACACTCTTTGGTTACACTAAGTATGTTACAATTAGTTTTTAATTCCGCATCATTTGTCATTAGATTAGACATACACCTATTCACCCCCCTCTAGGTGTATTTTCAACAATGACATCATTGGTCCACATCAATCACAAGCACCTACTACTGGCATTGAGTAGGAATGAAGGGATATGCTTACTTTTTTAGACTTCTTTTGGTGTAAACACTATGAATTGAAAAGTTTAAATTATAAACTTGAATTTTGTAATAGAAAACTGAAATCACCTAGAGGGGGGTGAATAGGTGATATGGCTAATCTAGAAACTAAATGCGGAAGCTAAAAATAATTTGCAACTATACTTAATACAACCAACGAGTGTAGCCGAATTCCCCGTGAAGGGCTCTGCACTAACTCCTCTTGATTCCCCTAGATAAGGGTTGAGGTGCTATATGAAGCTCTCGTGGTTAAGTACAAGTGAGGCACACACAAACAATCCAAGCATATAAGGATAAGCAATATGAATCAAATGCAAGGACAACACAAGCATACAAGATATGAATGAATGATGCTATGCACAACACAAATAAAGAGAGAGAGAGAGAGAGAGAGAGAGAGTAAAGAGACAATGGATCAAACGCAAACACAAAGATATGTTCCGAGGTTCGAGCCCCTAGCTCTACGTCCCCGCCTTCACCGAGAAGGATTTCTAATCCACTAGGAGTACCGAACTCCTCTCTCTCAACCAATACAATGCCACCGAGGCAATACAACACAATCCACCTCTACCGAAGAGGGATAGGCCCGTAGCCAAACAACCAAACTCCACCTCTCACTAGAGGGAGCAAACCAACAATCTCAACCTCTACCAAAGAGGGAGCAACCCAACAATGAAAGGGTTTACAACTTGGTGGTATCTTTCAACCACAAACAATCTCTTTTCCCACAAACAAATGATCCTAATAGAATAGGATAGAAGATAGCTCAAGTGTGAAAACTTAGAGTTTGGAAAACAAAAACTCAAAGAAAAATAC
Source organism: Agave tequilana (assembly GCA_038442645.1). Taxonomy (NCBI): domain Eukaryota; kingdom Viridiplantae; phylum Streptophyta; class Magnoliopsida; order Asparagales; family Asparagaceae; genus Agave; species Agave tequilana. Next base: position 389,068 of record JAVJIF010031460.1, read on the forward strand.
TTGGGAAAACTCTTTGTAAAAGATAGAAATGAAGAACAATACAAATCTCCCAAATTTTCTATTTTCTTTGATTTTTTCAAAACCCTAAAACAAATAAGATGAATCCTTTTTGGCACAAAAACACTTTTAAAAACTTGTTAAAAACACTTGAGAAGGTCTGGAAATTTTGCTCTCAAAAACTTGGCCAAAATCCCAAAGAAATGGAGTTTATATAGGCCAAACCCTAAAACTAGCCGTTGGCTGTTTTTACAGCCTGGACGGCTGGCGGTCGATCGCCGATTTACAGAGAGCAAAGCTCTCTGTCCGGTCGACCGTCCGGTCGACTGGCCCAGTTGCCTAGCCAACGTGCACAAGGCTGTGCACGTCGGTCGACCGACCGGTCGACCTGGAACACGGTCGGCAGCCAAATTTTCTGGGACAGAAAAACAGTTTAAAAATATTCTTAAAAATACTTAAAAATCTTCTAAAAATCCCCAAAAATAGTTTTAACATTTTGCATTGATATATAAACATGTGATAAAAATTTCAACTCAAATATCAAGCAATTTGAACTATTTTTGTGTCTTATCATTTTTGCCAAAAACCAAAAACTGTATTTTGTCAAACTTGGATTTTTCAATAGGAAATCTGATTTTTCCTAAAACTCATAGAAATACAAAAATATGATATTTGAACATTATTAGACATGTTGCATATGGACATAGGTCCAATGTACAAGAAACAAATATATATCATAGTTTTTGTCTTTAATTCCAAAATAATGTTTTGTTAAAAATACCAAAACATAAAACACATGAATAGGTATGTCAAACTAAGTTTGTATAAGTCATGAAGCATGTATGTATATCGAACACATCTAATATACATAAAAACAAAGTAAACTTGTTTTGATCTACTATTCATGAAACCAATATTCAAAAACATAAAACTTGTGTGTGTTGTGAACTTGAGCATATCAACTATCTAATCTTTACAAATGGATCTAAACACACTAAACTATGGATACCTAAGTCTTCTTGACGATCTTCAATCTTCAAGTTGACTCGATCCAAACCACTCCTTTGTTGAGCATATCATGATCACGGTTTGGAAAGGCTTCAAAACTCCTTAGTTGAAGCAAAACACCAACTAATATCTTGATAAATGATCTGAAACTAAAATCACAAGATTATTAGTAAACATAACTATATGAGTTAATCATCATCAAAACTAGAGTGGAAGGCCTCTGGGCCAACAATCTCCCCCTTTTTGATGATGACAAAACTCATGGAGTTATATATTCATAGATTAAGGTTAAGCTTCAAAGAAGCTCCCCCTTAACTCATGCATAGCAATAAACAAATAAATATGCAATAAAAGCTCATAAACATGTATGCATAGTCATGCATAAAACAAGGTACCAAATACAAAAACATGCTCTTGATACCAAACATACGAAATGCATCATGCATAAAACGTGCTCTTGATACCAATAAAAACATGCTCTTAAATAATGCTCTTGATACCAATTAAACAATTAAACGACAAACTAATAAATAAAACAAAACATGCATAAACTCAAATACTTCTCCCCCTTTTGTCAATCATCAATAAAGGGGTCCAAGTAAAAACAAAAACATTTTTCTCACCCTTTTTGTTCGAAACAAAGAATTAACAAAGGGGTCAAACAAACAAATTAATATAAATTTTCATGGATACCAATTGAAAGAAATAGATCAATAAATACTAATGAAAATAAACAAAAATCTTGATACCAATTGAGTAAACAAATAAGCATCTTGATACCAATTTTGAGAAAACAAATACAATCTTGATACCAATTTAAAGTATTATTCTTTTTAAGCATATGATACCAAATTGAAATTATTATTTTCTATCATAAAGTAAGGGAGTGGAATACAAAACCCATGGTAAACCAAATACCAATTGAAAGATAAAATACGAGTTTTCTCCCCCTTTATGAAATACCAAATAAAACGATGCTTAAGCTTGTTTAAGATACCAATTGAAAACTAATCAATTAAAACATGATGGTCATTAAAACTCAAGCTTAGCATAAACAAAATATATATATGTATGAAAAATAGATACCAATCGAAATGATACTCTTTGAAATGTAAGCATACATACATAAAAATATATATGAGTATACAAAAATGTCAATATTGATATCAATTGAAAGAATCCAATGATATCAATTGAAACAACAATAAGATCAAATGTATATCTCATATATCCTACCACCCAATCATGTTCAAGTTTAAAATGATTTTCACTATAAAGCATACATGAGCATGGTCTCCCATCCAACCACCTTAGAAGGTAGGAGTTTTCAAAACTAGGTTTGAAAAATATAGTATGTTTGAAAACTCTACCATAATGAAGAATCTCGCAACTAGTTAAATGAAAAATCTTGAAAACTAGTACGAAATCCTTCAAGTAAGGAATAAAACAAAATTATTTTTCATGAAACACACGTAAATCACATGGCACTAAACACTCAAAATCAATAAGGCACATATCAAACTCATGAAAATAAAATCATGAGAAACCGTCAAATATGGTGAGTGTACAAGTGTAATGTAAAACACATAATCATGAAAATATTCAATTAAGCTAATATGGAATTCCTTTAAAACAAGAAAATCATTAAAAATTATTTAATCTTCAAGGCATATGTATGTCTTATATAAACTAAAGCATACATACATATCCAAACACAACGAGTCCACAAATGTATATGCATGAAGGCACGTGGCTCAAAGGATATACATGTATATCTAATAGTTTAGACAAGATAGACATATACATGAAGTTAAACATATGAACATGAAATCATGAAAAAATGGGAATACAAGTCAAATGCATGAATCATGAAAACTAGACTATACTAGCACATCTAATGGGTACAAATAATCGTTCAAGCCCAAACATATAAAAGTTTTTTTGTGGCCCACTATATGTACAAGTATAAATCCTAGTCTTAATAAAAACTAACATTTAAACATATATTCAAATCATGAAGCATCAAAACAAAACAAAAATCATAAACACACATATGATCATTATGTATATGCATGTGCATTAGATCTAGGACATACATATTAGTTAAAAACAAGGTGAGAACACATAGATATAGGTCCATATTAAACATGGGTGTCTCAAATAACTAAACATGTATATCACTAATCTAATAAACATGACATAGGCATAATGAACAATAAAACATGACATGCTATAAATCGATGAACATGAAAAAAGCATGTAAATATAAACGGGAGTTAGAGATCGATACCAAAACCGATGAGGGCACCGCTCTAGTTCTCCAAACTAAGGTGGTCCTCCCACCAAACATCCCTTGAAAGTGATGCATCCAAATAGTCATCATGAAGCTCGGAACGCATTCACTCCAAGGTACCTCTACTCTCACGTCATGCGAGAGTCCACACCTACATCAAATACAATAGGGGTGGTCTTTGGTACCCATATCTTTTTGGGTCCATGGGGGTTAGTCCCTTCTCTAACCCAAACAAATTTATTTGCTAAATTTGAAACATGTATACGATCATAGCAAAATTTAACAAGGTGGCCCTTACGTCCACAATGTGTACAAATGTACACATGAGCATACATGGTGTGATGGTGACCGTGGGAAGCATGTGTATGCCGTGGATGGTGTGCATGCATAATAGGAACTTGTTTCTTCCGAAACAAGGATTCCATCCGTATATGGCTCTTGGCACAATGGCTCAACGTGGAGCCCAAACAATCCACTCTCTTCTTTAACAAACAAATATCATCATTAATCCTAGAAGAAGAGGTGCATGCAATGGGTGATCTAGATGGAACTACCCTAGCATGGCAAATATGTGAATCAATATTATTTTTCAAAACAATATTTTTCTTTAAACAATCTTCTAAATCCTTAGAAATAGAAGCAATTTTTATTTTTAAAGAACCATTTTCTTTTAAAACAAAATTAAATTTTGAAGACAAGTTTTCATTTTTCTTCAAAATAACATTGCAATCATTTTTAGATTTCAAAAATTCATTTTCTTTTAGAACAAGGTCTAGTTGAGATTTCAATTAATCTCTCTCATTAGAAATCTCAACCTTCTCTTTCAAAACCATGTCAAGTCTAGAAAGCAAATTTTTATTTTCATTGTTAAGTCCTAAACTTTTCTTTTTCAACAAATTATATTTTTCAATCAATTTTTCACAAACAATTGAAAGTTCTTCATTCAAAGCATTAGGATCAACATAGTCATTACATGAAGAACTAGCATTATCACAATCTAATTGAGATTCCGAAGATACCTCATGGGAGTCATTCCCTTGGATCATGTAGCATTGAGATTCGGATTCTCCACTAGATTCTTCCTCTTGTTGGATTGGCAATTGAAGCTTGGAGGTGGTGGTTGTGGTCAACTTGTTCACACTGCAAAGGCGGAATCAAGGTTAGAAACATGCATAAGATAATCTTTTAAAAGCGTGCTTCTAATAGCCTCAAGGGCTTGTGCATTGGCCCCTATATGATTGCTATTACCAAGATAGCATTTCTTGGTAGCGACAAGGAAAACATGCAAGCCTAGGGTTTGTAGGTAAATGGACATCTTAGTCTTCCAAACAATGATGTTGGAAGAATCAAACATAGGTGGGGTCATGAAGTCCATGGGTCCAAACTAAATGTGTGCAAACAAAAATATGCAAATGCAAATGTAGATTAGCTAAACCAAGATCTCACTCCTAGGTGGTTAAACCTAAAGTATCAGGAGCGTAGGCTCTGATACCAATTGAAATCACCTAGAGGGGGGTGAATAGGTGATATGGCTAATCTAGAAACTAAATGCGGAAGCTAAAACTAATTTGCAACTACACTTAATACAACCAACGAGTGTAGCCGAATTCCCCGTGAAAGGCTCTGGACTAACTCCTTTGATTCCCCTAGATAAGGGTTGAGGTGCTATATGAAGCTTTCATGGTTAAGTATAAGTGAGGCACACACAAACAATCCAAGCATATAAGGATAAGCAATATGAATCAAATGCAAGGACAACACAAGCATACAAGATATGAATGAATGATGCTATGCACAACACAAATAAAGAGAGAGAGAGAGTAAAGAGACAATGGATCAAACGCAAACACAAAGATATGTTCCGAGGTTCGAGCCCCTAGCTCTACGTCCCCGCCTTCACCGAGAAGGATTTCTAATCCACTAGGAGTACCGAACTCCTCTCTCAACCAATACAATGCCACCGAGGCAATACAACACAATCTACCTCTACCGAAGAGGGATAGGCCCGTAGCCAAACAACCAAACTCCACCTCTCACTAGAGGGAGCAAACCAACAATCTCAACCTCTACCAAAGAGGGAGCAACCCAGCAATGAAAGGGTTTACAACTTGGTGGTATCTTTCAACCACAAACAATCTCTTTCCCACAAACAAATGATCCTAATAGAATAGGATAGAAGATAGCTCAAGTGTGGAAAACTTAGAGTTTGAAAAACAAAAACTCAAAGAAAAATACTTGGGAAAACTCTTTGTAAAAGATAGAAATGAAGAACAATACAAATCTCCCAAATTTTCTATTTTCTTTGATTTTTTCAAAACCCTAAAACAAATAAGATGAATCCTTTTTGGCACAAAAACACTTTTAAAAACTTGTTAAAAACACTTGAGAAGGTCTGAAAATTTTGCTCTCAAAAACTTGGCCAAAATCCCAAAGAAATGGAGTTTATATAGGCCAAACCCTAAAACTAGCAGTTGGCTGTTTTTACAGCCTGGACGGCCGGCAGTCGACCGCCCGGTCGACCGCCAACGGTCGATTTTTCGACCGTTGGAGGAACCCGATCGACCGCCCGGTCGGCCGCTGATTTACAGAGAGCAAAGCTCTCTGTCCGGTCGACCGTCCGGTCGACCGGCCCAGTTGCCTGGCCAACGTGCACAAGGCTGTGCACATCGGTCGACCGACCGTCGACCGGCTCTGGAACACGGTCGACCGGCACGGTCAACCGCTAAAGCCTGGCAGCCAAATTTTCTAGGACAGAAAAACAGTTTAAAATATTCTTAAAAAACTTAAAAATCTTCTAAAAATTCTCAAAAATAGTTTTAACATTTTGCATTGATATATAAACATGTGATAAAAATTTCAACTCAAATATCAAGCAATTTGAACTATTTTTGTGTCTTATCATTTTTGCCAAAAACCAAAAACTGTATTTTGTCAAACTTGGATTTTTCAATAGGAAATCTGATTTTTCCTAAAACTCGTAGAAATACAAAAACATGATATTTGAACATTATCAGACATGTTGCATATGGACATAGGTCCAATGTACAAGAAACAAATATATATCATAGTTTTTGTCTTTAATTCCAAAATAATGTTTTGTTAAAAATACCAAACATAAAACACATGAATAGGTATGTCAAACTAAGTTTGTATAAGTCATGAAGCATGTATGTATATCGAACACATCTAATATACATAAAAACAAAGTAAACTTGTTTTGATCTACTATTCATGAAAACCAATATTCAAAAACATAAAACTTATGTGTGTTGTGAATTGAGCATATCACTATCTAATCTTTACAAATGGATCTAAACACGCTAAACTATGGATACCTAAGTCTTCTTGACGATCTTCAATCTTCAAGTCGACTCGATCCAAACCACTCCTTTGTTGAGCATATCATGATCACGGTTTGGAAAGGCTTCAAAACTCCTTAGTTGAAGCAAAACACCAACTAATATCTTGATAAATTCTGAAACTAAAATCACAAGATTATTAGTAAATATAACTACATGAGTTAATCATCATCAAAACTAGAGTAGAAGGCCTCTGGGCCAACAAAAACTTGTATTGAATTGAAGGCTTGGAAAAATGTTGTGTGGATGTATGGAAAACTTGTGTATCTGAAAATTTGTAAGGGCTTGGAAAATTTGTGTTAAGCTTTAAGTTATGTGGGGATATGTTTATGAATTATATCAAATTATGTATCAAGCTTAAGTTGAGTTTTTATATGTGATAGATTTATGTATCTGACAAGTTTATGTACAAGTTTATATATGTTCTCAGTTCTATTTTATATTGATGTGATTTGGACCTACAGGTTTAAATAGTATTATCATTTTCATCTAGTCCTCTAAGTTAAGGATTTTGAGTTTGAAATGAAACATGCCTTGAGAACTTTCTAATGTTTGTTGAGAAAGGATTTTGATTTGGTCCTCTAAGTTAAGGATTTGGATTTTAACCGGTAATTAGAGTTTCTAATGATACTTGTGATTTTTGATTTTCTGATGCTAAGTTTCTAACTTTGCTTCTACTGAGAAAACTCTAAAGTTCGTTAAGCATTTTGAGGTTCTAATTTTACTTATAGTAAGAACTCCCAAGTCTCATCAAGTCTCAACAGAATTTTGCTTTAAATTTAATCCTAAATACATTAAAAATTATGTAAACAAAAAAGACATCATTAACTCTAGCTAACAACTGAATTTGGGGAATTTGGAAGAGAAAATTGTTTTCCATTGATTTGCGAAAAGGGAAAACTTACAAAAAAAAAAGTGTCGAGGAGCTAAATTACAAGTAATTCTTTGTAGGAAGAAGATTACAGGTAGATCTCCTCTGAGATTTCTGGGAAAGTGTGCGGGTAGGAATCTGATCAGCGCGCGATCACTTTATCCCTTTGACGATGTGATCGGTCAGATGATCGAACTGCCTCCTAATAGGACTCCCTTCTCGCTTGGTTTGGGGAATCGGAGAACAGGGGATCAGTAGAACCCTCTTGCTGCTTCTCGAGCGGCCTCCGCTTGGGAATTCCTTCTCGCCTGGTTTCAGAAATTCCTTGAGAGGGAGGAAGATCTTAGGATATTAGCACCCTAAATTTATCCTTGTAGGATTAGAGAAGTAATTCTCTAAATTCTTGGAAGCGAGAGACTAAATCTCTTGTTGCCTTAAGCTTTGAAGCCACCAAAGAATCTTATACTTTTCAAAGCCTCTTGGACTTGAATCTTTTCAAGACCCTGAGCTTAGCCTTGGAAGCAAGAGAGTAGATCTCTAATCTCCTCTAGCCCCCTTTCTTGTGAGCCTCTAGTAGCTCTTTATAGGGAGAACAGGGGTATAATCGCCCTGAAAATCTGGAAAAATTGAGTCAATCTGTTTTGTATCTGGAAAGTAGCCTCGCCGCGAGGCTATAACTACTTCTGTGAAGCTAGGGATAGAATATAGCGCTAACCCCTTGATTCGCTCCGCTAAATGAGGGATATTTCCCTTGATCTTCTTTAGTTAATTGAGAGATCTCCCATGATCTTCTTACCTGATTGGGAGAGTCAAAAGATCATGGCAGGCAATTGCCAAATTTGATTTCAATCAACATGATCTCATCTGGAGATTTAATTTCATCTGGAGATTTGATT